>OZ024865.1:48815754-48835754 GCA_964017155.1 Oasisia sp. SBJ-2009 | reverse complement strand
TGCTCACAGTTCAACAGGGCAGCATAGGATTCGAACCAGTGGTCTTTTGGTTAAAGTCTGATGAATCACCCTGCTCCAAAAGCAAGCATTCGCCCGTGGCCATATTATCCGGCCAGTGTTTTCGATGAAATCTTTAATCTTTAATCGTGTGTAAAAGACATTGTGAAATATAATCCAAACAAACTGGTAGTACACTGATGATTATTCCAGCGAATAGGTTTATCTAATACTTAAACGTACACTATGAAGCACAAATACAAATATTTGCAAATTGCGTGAGCATTGGTCAACAAATGACGGACATCTTAATCTTCGGAATATTTGTATCCACAACATAAAATTGACGGATGAATGAAATATAAATTAACATTATACAAACAACTATAAAATAAATTCAAATGATACAAACAACTATAAAATAAATGCAAATGATATAAACACGTTAATAACAGAGTACATGAACACACATTTATGAGAGCGCGTGTCTGCCAACAAAAATATTTGCGCAATACTAGCGGTGGCTGCAACAGTCCTACACTACTGCGTTGTACTAATGCAGACCCATAAAATACGCTTGTATAATTGTGTCCCCTACAATGTGTTTATGAAGAAGAAATTACATAAAAGATTCGCTTACTTGCAATTAGCTGCAGACGCCTTATTCCCTGCGTTTTCTGTTTCAGAGCCTCAGAGAAGATTCCATTCCCCTCTCTGCCGTGGTTCGGTGCCATTAGCCAAGACCACGGGCAACTACGGCCGACTGGACAGCGGTTCAGTCAGCCGTGACGCTTGCCAATGACTCTCCACTTGAGTAAACAAAGATGCGTCATCTACGCCCATTTAACAGTTCCGTGGTTCAAAGACTAGCCTTGACTGTGCCTACAGTATATTGTCATTGTCATTGTAATTATGTGTGTCAATATGTTGTTATTGTATGTTCAATTATATGTGTATGAAGAAGATTAATTAGTATTTCCACACTAGGGTGATGACAGGCGGCATTGTTTAATATTTGTCAACTCCGGTCCGATATTGACAGATCCCGAGTTCAACTTCTTAATTAACTTGCAAAATAGCGAACAGTGAAAGTCCCACGATGTCTGACTTACATTGTGTAGTAAATTGAGGTTAAATCCATACAAAAATGTATACAATTATGGATGGTACAGAACAACAACGAAACAAGGTGGTCAACTACGTTCCAGTAAAAGGTCTTTGTAATGACAGATCACCACTAGATACAGCTCGAAATATATGTGTAGTATTTGACGGTAATTTCAGCTTTCACTGCCTTTTTCTCCAGTCAATTCAACAAATCATTGCAAAACAGTATCAGTTGATGCAATCAGTGGTGAATTTAAATATTTCAATTCATTCCTACACACTATTAACAAAACAAACTCACCCAAACGCCGGCATACACAAAAGTGTTTAGCACGCGTGGTACTTTGTTTTCACTGGACATTATCGACATCACAGAAGGAGTGGACTCTGAAATAAGCATGTTTGCTGATGACGCTATTGTTTGTCGTGCAAATAAACACTCCACCCAATCATACGACTCTTGCATCTGACCTTAACAAACTCGCCTACTGGTCAACACACACGACTGATTGGCATTGATCCAAGTGCATCATTCTTTCAGTTACCACCAAGAAGAAACCATCAATTTATGACTACTACACGCAGAACCAGCAGATCTCGAGGACTGACAAGCAGGACCACACTGATGTACCATTGACACAAAGATATTGTGGCAGTCACACATCAACAACTAGCAGAACAAAGCCAGAAGGACCTTCATCACTGCAGCAGATGTCCACATTAGACGAAAGCAGGAACACAAACTACGAACACTGCCAGCCTTGAGCACAATCTACCAACACCTTGCGTTGCACCGTTCTGTGGCAGTCACTGATAATGAACCAGCTACAACGTCTCCAAGCAGACGCAACCCACGGAGGAGTTGGATATCCCAATCATTCCTTCACTGACGCCGTAAACACCCGTGTTCTTCAACCATGGACTACGCATTTGTATTTATTTACTTATTTTTGTGGTTTAGCGCGCGATAGCATTATTATTTTATCTTATTTATTTATTTAATTATTGTAAAACTTAATTATGTATTCCTTTACAGAGTTTTTTATTAGCCAATTTATTTAGTGCATTTGCCCTTATCAACAGCATGATGGTGAAGGGGCAACACTTTCGAGTTCGTCACCCCTGTGGATATAGTGTCTAATGTGACCGCCAGGGCGGCCTTACACCAGAATAGGACAGACACGATGATTGAATCTCGGGCCGACTTTGATATAAACAAGTTAAACAAGGGTTCACTTTTTATTACATAACATATTTTAAAATATTCAACATTACATTTATATTCCGGGACATTACCCATATTTAGAAAGTATTTAAAGACATATCTTTTTAGTAGACATTTCAATTAATTTAAATTGTTTTAAAATGACGGACATTGCATTATAATTTCTTTTTAGTGTAATAATATTTTAATTAGTGTTTATGTTTTAGATTAATTTATAGATTTATATGTATGTTTACGTACAGAGTTTTAGAAAGGGTTTTAATTTTATATTAATATATATATAATGTGCATACCATGTTTTAGTACTATATATCTTAAAAGCAGTGTTTAATATAATTTATTTATATAATTTACATACAAAGATTTGCGAGTTAGTATGATTTATATTAATTTATATAATTTACATTTTTATTTATTAATATACATTAACTTTAGTATTTTTCTTGTGCAGCGCATCGATCCGCCATGCGGGAATTAGCGCTATATAAAAACTGTATTATTATTATTATTATTATTATTATTATATTGAAACATGTCACTCACAAAATATACATAAATGACAATTTTGCGTTTCGTTGTCTACCATAAATGATTGCCCGCTTAGTCACTAGGTGGCGCACCTAATTTATTCATCTTCTATTTTGTGTATAGATGTTTTGTTAAAAAAAGTAAATTATTATTATTATTATGCAGGTAGGTATGTGAATTAATCGAAAAACATTGATGCTAGCTGACGGCATAGAGCTGTGTAACTATAATGTTTCACCAGAATCTCTTTGCGACGAACTCACACAACTGAGCCAGAGTCGGCTGAGCGAGATACTTGTGTAGCAGTGAGCCATCTGGCGAGTTGGCGAGAACTAGACGAAGTAGGTACCAAGCCTTGTCACCAAACGCTAGAGGTATGCAATGCTCTTTCCCCTGTTCTCTCTATACACACACGTACACGCACACGCGCAGGCTAACGCTAATGCTAACGCACACTACCTCTCTACCAATTTATGTTTGGCTGTTTGCGTTCCTGTCCTGTCTGTCTGTCTGTCTGTCTGCCTGTCTGTCTGTCTGTCTGTCTGTCTGTCTGTCTGTCTGTCTGTCTGTCTGTCTGTCTGTCTCTCTGTCTCTCTGTCTGTCTGTCTCTCTGTCTCTCTGTCTCTCTGTCTCTCTGTCTCTCTGTCTCTCTGTCTTTCTGTCTCTCTGTCTCTCTGTCTCTCTGTCTCTCTGTCTCTCTGTCTCTCTGTCTCTGTGTCTCTCTGTCTCTCTGTCTCTCTGTCTCTCTGTCTCTCTGTAATATACGTACATATGTATGTATGTATGTATGTATGTATGTATATATGTATGTATGTATGTATGTATGTACGTATGTACGTATGTACGCCTGTCTGTCTGTCTGTCTGTCTGTCTGTCTGTCTGTCTGTCAGTCTGTATCTGTCTATCTTATATATATATATATATACGTATATATATATATATATATATATATATATATATATATATATATATATATATATATATATATATATATATATATATATATATATATATATATGTGTGTGTGTGTGTATGTGTATGTGTGTCCGCACCCGCGCGATTTCTTATTGTAGCGAGCTAAATAACATTGTTTTTATATTAGACACGTGACTGGCTTGAAGAGGTTTTCCCACGGTAAGATGGAACTGACAAGAAATGTAATGTTGCCTTCGACGGATATGTGTGGAACAATAATCGCGTATTACTGCAACAATTACCGATAATCATTTGAAACATTATATCAAACGATACACATAGACTGTCAGCAAGAACAAAACGGTAAATTCTTATTATAGAGCAATATCCAACCCAGGATTGCTCAAAGCGCGTTATACATTACATCTTGGCAGACCTGTTCAATCAAATACCATCTCGACTAAGACGCTCGTAAAATATTTATGCAAACTTCACGGTGTGACCGAAGTTCCAAAACTTAGTAGATGTTATCATACATATCTAATAAAAATGTATTTAAGTATTAAATGCTTTCAATATGCGTATGACATATAGTTGAAATGACGTCATTATGCTGCACATTTGGTTGTGTCAGTGACGTCATTACACGTTGGAATAATATTCAAAAAAATACATATATTATATGTATGTTTTTTTTCATTTTATTTATGGTTATAACTATAGCATATAATACATTTTGCAAATAGTGTGCGTGACGACATTTAACATGTAGCAAATGCAAGACTTGTTCATTATTGCCTTGAGACAGAGAGAGAGAGAGAGAGAGAGAGAGAGAGAGAGAGAGAGAGAGAGAGGGGAGGGAGAGAGAGAGAGAGCAGGAGAGGGAGAGAAGAAGAGAGGGAGAGAGGGAGAGATGGAGAGAGAGAGAGAGAGGGAGAAAGGGAGAGAGGGGAAGAGGGAGAGAGGGAGAGATGGAGAGAGGGAGAGAGGGAGAGAGGGAGAGAGGGAGAGAGGGAGAGAGGGAGAGAGGGAGAGAGGGAGAGAGGGAGAGAGGGAGAGAGGGAGAGAGGGAGAGAGGGAGAGAGGGAGAGAGGGAGAGAGGGAGAGAGGGAGAGAGGGAGAGAGGGAGAGAGGGAGAGAGGGAGAGAGGGAGAGAGGGAGGGAGGGAGCGGGAGAGAAAGAGAGAGACATGAAGACATGGAGACATGGAGATATGGAGACAGAGAGACAGAGAGACAGAGTGACAGAGAGACAGAGAGACAGAGAGACAGAGAGACAGAGAGACAGAGAGACAGAGAGACAGAGAGACAGAGAGACAGAGAGACAGAGAGACAGAGAGACAGAGAGGTAGGGCAGGGAGAGACATAAAGAGCGAGAGCGGAAGAGAACGAGAGACGGAGAGAGGTGGAGAGGGAGAGAGGAGCGGAGAGAGGGAGAGAGGGAAAGGGGGAGAGAGGGGGAGAGGGAGAGACGGAAAGAGGGAAAGAGGGAAAGAGGGAGAGAGGGGGAGAGGGAGAGATGGAGAGAGGGAGAGAGAGATAGAGGGAGACAGAGGGAGAGAGGGAGAGAGGGAGAGAGGGAGAGGGGGAGAGGGGGAGAGGGGGAGAGGGGGAGAGGGGGAGAGGGGGAGAGGGGAGATGGGAGAGGAGGAGAGGGGGAGAGGGGGAGAGGGGGAGAGGGGGAGAGGGGGAGAGGGGGAGATGGGGAGATGGGGAGAGGGGAGAGGGGAGAGGGGGAGAGGGGGAGAGGGGGAGAGGGGGAGAGGGGGAGAGGGGGAGAGGGGGAGAGGGGAGAGGGGGAGAGGGGGAGAGCGGGAGAGGGGGAGAGGGGGAGAGCGGGAGAGGGGGAGAGGGGGAGAGGGGGAGAGGGGGAGAGGGGGAGAGGGGGACAGGGGGAGAGGCGGAGAGGGGGAGAGGGGGAGAGGGGGAGAGGGGGGAGGGGGAGAGGGGGAGAGGGGGAGAGGGGGAGAGGGGGAGAGGGGGAGAGGGGGAGAGGGGGAGAGGGGGAGAGGGGGAGAGGGGGAGAGGGGGAGAGGGTGGAGAGGGGGAGAGGGGGAGAGGGGGAGAGGGGGAGAGGGGGAGAGGGGAGAGGGGGAGAGGGGGAGAGGGGGAGAGGGGGAGAGGGGGAGAGGGGCAGAGGGGGAGAGGGGGAGAGGGGGAGAGGGGAGAGGGGGAGAGGGGGAGAGGGGGAGAGGGAGAGGGAGAGGGGAGAGGGGGAGAGGGGGAGAGGGGGAGAGGGGGAGAGGGGGAGAGGGGGAGAGGGGGAGAGGGGAGAGGGGGAGAGGGGGAGAGGGGGAGAGGGGGAGAGGGGGAGAGGGGGAGAGGGAGAGGGGAAGAGGGGGAGAGGGGGAGAGGGACAGAGGGACAGAGGGAGAGAGGGACAGAGGGACAGAGGGACAGAGGGAGAGAGGGACAGAGGGACAGAGGGACAGAGGGGCAGAGGGACAGAGGGACAGAGGGAGAGAGGGACAGAGGGACAGAGGGACAGAGGGACAGAGGGACAGAGGGACAGAGGGACAGAGGGACAGAGGGACAGAGGGACAGAGGGACAGAGGGACAGAGGGACAGAGGGACAGAGGGAGAGAGGGACAGAGGGAGAGAAGGACAGAGGGACAGAGGGACAGAGGAAGAGAGGGAGAGAGGGATAGAGTGAGTGAGAGAGAGAGAGAGAGAGAGAGAGAGAGAGAGAGAGAGAGAGAGAGAGGGAGAGATAATTTTGCAACACGATGGTGTGGTTCAACCTCCATATGAACAACATGTGGTCGACACGTTCGTTTCTATCCTGGCATTCAATTAATTTCAACGTATAGATCAACTATTTACCAATCAGTGACTGTAGTTGTAAACACTCTCACCTCTATCGTTCAGTGACAATGCCAGATCATCAGCATGCACAATAATACAAAGTCTCCCTACGACAGTGAGACAAATATTATTGTCGTTGTCAGCGATGTGTCAGGACGTAGACAACACAAGTCCACCCTCTCAGCTATGTCATCAGGTCAACGAGAGGTCGAGTCTCCATACACATGTCACGGTTGACCAGATCGATGGTCAGTCTTGTGTTGACTATAAGTATATGAGACGTGACACTTTGGCGACATGTTTCAGAGAACTTGCTCTGAAGCACTGAAGTAGAAGCCAGAACTGACTCGAAATCTTCAACATATTTCAAGTGAGTACCTCTTCTTCAGAAAATGTACATAAGGAATACCACATAGCATATCACGCTGATAACTGATATGATATTTGTAATTTTGTGTAATTTTGGGATTTCTTAGACGTATAATGATAATTTTGTTTTAAGAGTATGCTGGATGGCCGGCACCGTCCTAAAAATACACAATTTTTGTTATTGAAAATAATGAAAGTATTGCAACTGTATATAAAATTGTTCCGGTTGTTCTTCATTGGCACGCTAAACTTCGGTTTATGTGTATTTTCCTGCTGAACGTAACACATTTGCCTGTACACTATATCGTACTATTTAGTTGCAAATATCCGTTATTCGAAGTGATTTAAATCTTTGGAACCATATTCACCCGTTAGATAAGATAAGATGTGGTTAATATTAGCAATAACCGTCCACGCCTTGTTTATTGAGGAGAAGGTAGTCAACATGCCATTTTCCATTCAGCTGTTTGACAAAGTTGCGAGATTACGAAATATTAATGTTCAATTGTATTTATACTAGTATGGTGGGAATACACTGAAAACAGGATTTTTAAGCAACCAGTATCGCCGTTGCAGCTATGAAGCTGCTAGTGGTTTGTCTCGCACTCGCTGCCTGCCAAGTCACGTGGGCAAACTCGCGAGACCAGTCGATGCTGAAGCGCCTACTCAACGCCTTTGAACGTTCAGACACCAAGCGAGCCAACGAGAGTAAGTGCCGAAATAGATAGCGTCCTAGTGCAATTAACACAACAGTACTGACAACAATAACAACAACCAATATAACAAACACCAACATTAATAATAGCAATCATCATCAATGTAGTAGTTTAGCAGTGAGACTCCGATATACAAAGAATCGACAGCATATTTGGTCGAATTGCTTTGCTGCTGTTCGTAGCTTGAACATTTTCAATCACTCGACATTGTTTTAGTTCATTAAACCGCGTAAATGGCTGCCTGACAATAGACAGTGAGAGAGAGAGAGGGAGAGAGAGAGACACACAGACATACAGACAGAGCGAGAGAGGGGGAGAGAGAGAGAGAGAGAGAGAGAGAGAGAGAGAGAGAGAGGGAGAGAGGGACAGAGGGACAGAGGGACAGAAGGACAGAGGGACAGAGGGACAGAAGGACAGAGGGACAGAGGGACAGAGGGACAGAGGGTGAGAGGGTGAGAGGGTGAGAGGGTGAGAGGGTGAGAGGGTGAGAGGGTGAGAGGGAGAGAGGGGTGGAGGGAAAGAGGGATGGAGGGAGAGAGGGAGAGAGGCAGAGAGGGAGAGAGGGAGAGAGGGAGAGAGACGTAGAGACATAGAGACATAGAGAGAATGAGAGAGAGAGAGAGAGAGAGAGAGAGAGAGAGAGAGAGAGAGAGAGAGAGAGGTGGAGTAGAACAGTCTTCACGACGCAGCGTTGTTAATTAAATGTTTCACAGAGGTCCCGATGTGGTACTCAAATAAGCACACATACTATACTAATGTGTAAAGCGCGTTGAACGCTAAGAATTGTATGACACACCATCGCAGTAGAACTCATGACGTCACCACAGTGTACACAGTCAGAGTCTATGTTGTCAGAACGTTACCTCTACCAGTTCGGCCACCATCCCTCGCCGTTCGTCGACCCACGGAGGCCGAATGAGATGTGGGTGGACCTACAAATGGACGAGCACGTCATGGATGCCTGTCCAGACTGTCTCTTCTTCGTCGCCTTCCAGTGCGTCAGTCCCAACTGTCTCGTAAGTTCTCATATGATAATCGTTGTCGCCGGAGAATATTTCGCACTGCATTGGACGATTTGGGAACGTTACTAATTATTACTATTTACCTATTGCCACAGTTCAGAGGAACGCGGGTGATTACTTTTCGCCTGTTACTTATTAAAACACGACAGCATGTGAATTGCATGATTTTTAATACTGTGTAAGACATTATTATGACGACTACTATATATACTTTGCATGTGCCGCGGCATTCCAGTGGATTGAGCGATTTGAGAATTACTCGACAATGTGTGAACAAGCAAATGTCAATATTACTATGACTATTTCTATATTGTCAATCTACAACATTTCTACAGCGTTTCTACAACATTCTATTTGCCTAATTCTACCAATGGTGAACTGTACACACGTGGCGTTAACAACAACAATAACAACAACAACATGTTCATACCTCTTCCTCTACCTGTGTTACTCACTCATACGTCCGTGTCTCATGGTGCATCCGGGCCTTTACAGGACACTCAGGTACAGTTCTTCCCGCCCGGCGGCATGAGCTGGAAGACATTCATTCGGCAGTTGGCGACCCCAGGTCACCTCGACGGACTCTGGATTCCAGGCCTTGAAGGAGGAGAGACATACGAAGTCTGGGATCTCGTGACGCTCCCAGACGCACAAACGCCTTACGCAGGTTACTCCAACGACGAGAGGAAGACAGTTGTCATTCCGTAGTAGGAGACGACAAGTTGAGGAGGAGCACAGTGCTGTCATCCTGGCTTCTCAATGCTCTACAGTTCAACTCACCCAGTTGGTGTATCCAAGTTGCTTAGCAAACTCCGTTAATTGATTTTATGACGTACATTTTTTTGACATTCTGGTTTCAGGAGATTGTCCTCGTAACAAAGACCTAAGTGAAAGTTACTAAAGTTTCATATGTATGCAGCAATGTGTGTTCTAGATGTCATGGCGCAGTAGTGTCGTAATTCGGGAATTTTTCCGTTACCAACACCGTAGGAAGTTGACGGAAGTCTCGCGAATAAATAATGAGTATATATTTTATATTTAAAAAAAACAGGGTTTCATTGCATAATAATTTGGTGGTTTATACTATTTTGTGAGAAGATTAATAAATCAGCGTCAAAAACCAATGCTTCTTGATCAGAATTGAACCGGCGTTTCTCGATTGTAAAAGTAATTGTGTCAAGCAAACGTCTACCGATTAAGCTACATGGATAAACATAATTGCAATCATGTATTTTAAATATTTTATATTGTATTAAATGGTACTCCTTCTCCTTCAATGTCGGCATTTTAATGCAATTATTGGATTATACAACGTATCTTTCTGAAGCTGAATACGCTATCTGCTTTCTATGTATGATGATTGAAGATTTATCTGCCGTAAACTGCAATGAAAACGGTCTGAAGGCGGTGAACTCATTCTGATGCTCGTACCGACCCAAACGCTATCTTTGTAAACGTGCTCTGAATACTTGGAAATGGTCGGTCTGAGGCGAGTAGCTATCGTTTTTGACGTAACGATTCCACTTTCCGCTTAAATGTCAACATTGTGTATACATTGAAAACGGACTTAACTAATACCTTGTTATATTTCCTTTAAAATATATCTCCTGCACAGAGTTCTAGTGAGCCTCTAAATTGCGATAATTCTGCCACAATGAAATCATTTCAATTGTAGGTAAACATTTACACTTTGTGGTATTTGAAGAAATACCTTTGATTACATAATGAAACATGAAACATAATGTTTTACTATGAACAGCAAGTGATTTAATTTAACAATTTAAATAAAATTATTTCTGAATAACGCAACACATTTTTAGTAAACTCGTATGTCTACACTGAGTATCCATTTTGTTTTAGAAAAAGACTTGCAAATACGCAATGCTGTAGGACACATACGTCACTGTTGATTTCCCATCGGTGGTCAGGGTAACGTGTCATATTTCAAAGGAACCGTAACGTCTTTAAATTCACTGCCATCGTACGTGTCCATAATAAACTATTGTCTGGCCGTAGCCTGCCACAAATGTCAACAACGTATCAAACTTATTAACCCGACATCGAGATCTGCAAACGTTTCGTTGTCAAGACTCTAGCGTGCTAGAAGTGTCGTCAATTCAAATAAGCGAGGAAAACGACACATGTCGTTTCTATAAAATCTTACCATTTTATGCGTGGCTACCAGGAAAACAGCCGCCGATCGTAATATTATTCATGTGGGCTCCAATCGATAATCTCGTCTCCCCGCGTTAAAGCACTTCGCAGAATGAGCGCTTGCGTTCAATTGATCTCGTCCATGAATATTTCCCTATTTGACGTTTGATTAATACACGACGCCCACTGCGCGTGCTCCAGTCGCGTGTCGGACGCCTGCTTTGGTTTCCACGCAGCAAAGTGGGTATTACGTGTAAACGTGTTTATGTAAGGTAGTTGTTTCAGGAACAGATACACAAAATAAACACGCCAGCATCGTATCGTGATCAAGAGTTACTCTTTTCGACAACGACTTCGTGTCATGGACCAACTGACGAACTTCGCATAAGTAACACCAAGAAAGAGTGTAACACGTGAGGGTAAGACGAGATCGCTTCCGGTCATTGGCCATAAGAGAGTCGAAAGGCCCTCGTAAAAAAATTTACATAACAACAACCCATAATAAATATGTATATTTTTAAGTAGCGTTTCTTAACCTTTTTAGTTGCGACCCAAATTGTTGTCCTAAAACTGTTCGTCGACTCGTCCATTCAGAGAGTTAATTTGTAAATATTTCAGTTATGACAAAACAAGTAGTTATAATATAAAAATATTAAATCAGAATTTGAAAAGAAGGAATCACTAAGTCAACTCTGCACCGTTCAATGGTTAAATGACTACGCACCTGGAGCCGATTTCATAAAGCCTGCTTACGACGTCCTAGCGGGCGATAACTCGTCGAAAGCCTAAAGCGTCGTAAAGTTGCGCTAGTTGCGTTTCTCGAGTCTGCTCCATAGTTGCACCTAGGCAGCGTCATGTATTTAGTAGGCCTAACTTTATGTTTTACTTTTGTTACTTTTTACTTTTGTTTTATTAGTATATCCACATTTTATCAAAGTAGTATTATATTAATTTTTAGAATTATTATTATTTAGATATATATATATATGTAATAATAATTATTATTATTTAGATATATATATAATAATTATTATTATTATGTTATTAGTATGTATTTTTATTATCATTATTTTAGGAATAATCATTGTAAAGCGCCCCAGAACAATTATTTGGATGGGGCGCTATATAAGAAATAAACTATTATTATTATTACGCTAGTTAAAATATTTACGTGATGCTCCCCAAGTTCGTTGATGCTCCCGACATGCCCATTCTCAACTTATTATTTTTAATGTCTACATTGGATATCCTTTACATTCATTATAGCTTGTCATTTGCAACGAACGGCAAAGGCGGCAGCTAAAGTGTAAAAGAGTATCTACAGACATCACAAATACAGGGATTCCCCACCGTGACCTGATTAGGTCAATTTTACGTCGATTTATTTACGAGAATGCTAAATTGGTCTCATGAAACTGGCTGTAAGCAACACTGAATAGTCGCTGTTACCTGCGACCAGTATACCGCTGGGCTTCCACAAATCCACGTTAGTCGCTAGAGGCGCTAATACGCAACTAGACCCTAGTTGCGTATCAGCGCCTCCAGCGACTAACGTGGATTTGTTTGCATGTTTTGCTGAACGCTTGTTTAAACCATCCTCAATTAGCTATTTACCATGCAGGCGCGTAGCCAGCGATAGTTTGTATGTGGGCATGCCGTAGGCTATGTGTGGTCAATAAACAGAAGAGCATGCCGTATGTGAGGGCAATAGACAGAACAGCTAAAACAACGCCATATTGGCACTGAATTCAATCGAACGTTCCGCGACGTTTCATCGACTGTAAATGTACAGTAATGTAGACATTATTCTTTCATACTGACGGACATGTTATACGATATCAATATTTAACTGTGTGTGAAGACGTAGCAGTCTCGTGTGATGCATACGGCGAGCTGTAGATGATTTTAAACATCCTTTCCGGCATCGAGCCAACACACCTGTCGTCGGGCCACCAGTCGAAGTTCCATCGGTTGTAAATGTTCATTAATGTACATATTATACCTTCACATGTCAGACTGTATCTATATTTAGCTATGTGATGCTTCGGGGTCATGCGAGTTCAACAGCTGATTGTCGGATGATTTAAACAAGCGTTCTACAAAATGTTCCGCAAAACGGTGCCGCATGTTACATACGTCAAGAATACGTAAAAGACGGCACAAATACCATAGTTGTGTCAGAGCGCCCTCTGTCGGATTAGTTATTTTGGTAGGTCATTATATAGAGATTAATTTGTACGCATAACAACTCTTGCCTGTTTATTTGCACGATACTGCAATTACATTGAACTATGTATACTCCACCTCATTATATTAAAGTGCCAAATTAAGGCATTTAACATATCTTACGTTTCGTTGTTTTGGTGCTATTACCCCACCTCGTAGGGCATAAATAAGTCTAACATGCTTACGGAATGATTTACTGTTGACAGCAGTACAGTATTCGGCAATTTATAAATCTGTGTAAATAGCAAATAGCAAATATATTTAAATTGTAGTACTTAAAATGGGAATCATTCATTTACGTTTCAGGTAAACAGATTAATGACGTTTTACACTGCCAATTGATGCATTTATCACATTTTACACCAACCGTTCTTAAATTGTTTTGCTGCGACCCAAACTGAAGTCTAGAGACTCAGTTGGCAATCCACCTCTTCAACTGATTAACTTGTGATAAGTCAAATCGGAAAATTTGGTATTGCATGCGCCTCGTGCGGATAATATGAACACTAACGTTCGAACAGAAAGTCTTGGGAGTCCACAACGGTATACTTTGTACTTTGTACTTATCCCGTAAACGTGTGTGGTAGTTGGGGCTTCCGTAACGATAATTTCACAATCTGTTTCCACTTCTGCCAGACTTTTGCTGGGTATATATATATATATATATATATATATATATATATATATATATATATATATATATATATATATATATATATATCGATAAATGATAGGGGTGTTTTGCCTATAATATACTTGTAGAAGTTGAGCAGTATCTGGGGGGTAATTATTTTGCATATTACACGATTCTAGCTAAAATAAAAGCCTTTGGTTGTTTTGGAACGTAGAAGCGATTGTTGACGTCATCGCCGTGACGTCATGGGAGGATCATAGTCCATTCTTGCACTTCATCACCTTTGACATTCCAACTACAGATGCGATCTCGTGTATGCCGTATTTACAATACATGAAATAATTATACTGTGACGATCAATCCCGTCATCGAACCGTGCTGATAGAAAGCGTTGGGGCGTGTTGATATCACCATCCACGCCCACATTGGCTTAATGACCTTCGGATTTTGCCAATTATGATATCGATGTAGACATCCTGCACTGTTTGACCCATGTCGATTCAAGAACGCAGTTGCGTTTTTGGTCATCCAAGTCGGATGCTATGATCAACATCACAATACGTTCAGTCATATCAAGTGAATGTCGTGTAATAAAAATAAAATAAAACCCCGACCGAACAAAAATTGCGTTTTTGGTCATCCAATTTGATCAACAGTCACAATACGTTCGGTCATATCAAGTGACTGTCATGTATGAAAACATTAAATAAAACCCCGACCGAAAAAAATAATACTAGGCAAAAGGTTATGTTGTTCAATTTAATACCTACTCAAACATTCTTTAGAAATAAATTCCGTTAGCGGTATATCGTTACGGAAATCATATCACCGTGTGCATTTCTTGTTATAATAATTTATACGGGAGAAATCTCACTTTGTTTTCCAGTATAATATTTTTTGTGAAGTCGAAACCAAAAATATCTTCCATATAGCAGTAAATAGTAAAACCTATGTAAAACTATTGTAAGGATGTGGTTTGATAGTAATGTCAATAATAATAGAGATATAAACTATTAGAAGTTGTCAAAACATCAACTGGTAAAACATTTATGAAATTATTGATGATACCAATAATTTTTTTCAATTTAGGGAAATAGGTGATATGGAAGACACGAACTAAAATTTATTACGGACCTCATAGATTTGAAGAAAAAAATTGTGGAAAAAATAATAAACGAAACAAACGATCTGCTTTATGTGTTCAGGTCTGCAGCGTGAATATAATTAAACAGGTATCGTATTTATTTGTTAATATAAATATAACTAAATTACTCTTTAATTTAACCATTACCCACTCATCGCATGTGTTTCTTCTCTCTGTACGGCAATCTGATGGTGATTGGTTGTAACATTAGTTGTTTGAAATTAGCAATGTATTAATTTGATAAGTTTAGACACTACAGTAGTCTTGGTTTGACACCATGTAGAGTCGAGTGACCATAGGAACAATACGAGCCACATCCATTCATGTCAACAGTTACTTTGGGGTTTTAAGAAGGCAGACTGTTAATGAGACGACGTGTCTGAGACTGCCTGGGTCGTCGACTCAACTGGACACAAGGAGCTCCGTGCAGCTTGAGAGGTCGAACCTCGCCTGAGAACGTGGCCTGATTGAGTGTGAAGAGGTAAATGTAGAGACGGTGAATGTTGGTCCCGGATTCACTTCCGTCTGTCTATGCGTGAACGTTCGGTGGTGCACACCGCATTGGCTTCTGCAGATAGTTAGAGAGGCATTTAACAAACTTGCCATCCACCGTTTCAAATTCGAAATGTCATGTGGGTTAACAAACCGTGGAATTATCGAGACACCAACAAGCCAATTAACTATAACCTTAGATATTTATCAATACTGTTTTAAACACATCGACACGGTTGCAATTAAGAAACTCATTAGATACGTTGTTCCAATGATTTATTGTCCTGCATTATTTTTGTCTCATGCAATACGGTCCTCTGTTTCTACTGGATTTTTTTGGAACAAAAACACATTGATCAAAATCTACATAACCATTCAGTATTTAAGGATTTTTATTGGTCTATTCTTAGTCCCCCAATCTTTAATTATTATAGTAGACCCTTTCATAACTATGTTTTCAATGCTAATGACTCACATTCACTCTTCGTTGTAGGTTAAATGTATTTATACTTGTGTGTCTTTCTTGTGATATGACATTCGTGCTTATATGCAATATGCCAAAGGAAGCATGATTAATTGTGCATTTCAACAAACAGGTAAACACAGAACATGTAGATGTCACACTGTACATATTGACAATACAGTTGCAGATGGACAGCAGATGGGCAATTGGGCAATTGTTAGTGTAGAAACAACAATGGTCAATCCGATTATCATACACTGACCAGTACAAAAATAGAACTAACATGTTCACTAGTGAATGAGAGAAACATACTACGACAAGACAAGGCGACAATCGCCGAAAACACCCACTTAGTGGATTGAATAGTGTCTTGTAAATAATGTCCTACATTCTATAACATAAGTCCATGTCAGAAATAATTATACAAATCAAATGTTTATGCACGCATGAACAATGGCATCTCGCAAAGATGAAAATAAAAACTCGCATCACGGTAATCTCCTGGAGTATTTTGCTCAATTATGCATCGTTTGCTTGACATGTTTATTGGTCGTGCGTATGGACTCATATCTTAGAAACATCGCGTCCGAATTATCTGATCTATTCCCCGAAACCGGCTTCTACATAAGTCCCCAGCCAGGAAGAATAATTGAACCATAAATTGGACGGCCACAATTTTCGCTTCGCTTCTAATCTGCCAAAGAGCAAAACAAATTGAACGCTATATCTCGTATATAAGTTCGGCATTCACAACCAGCTAGGTAGCGAAGTACGAATAAACATTGCTTTGTGTCTCACCGAATAGACCGATGATTAGACCCACTATTTAGCATAAGCACACGGTACGGTCTTCCGTCGGGCACTGTTCTGTGACTTGGTCACCAAGCTGCTAGATCGCTAAGCGCCTGTCGAACGGAGAACAGAACTCGGCATCGTTGCATACGGCGATAAATCCCCGGCCGTATAATCGTATGCGTGGGTTGCTCGGCGCGACTGCGCCGCAAGCGAAGAACGTGACGTGACGTGCTGCTGAAGCTGATCAGTCGCATGAGTTCGCGGTGGACAACCGAGCGAGATGCAGCGTACTCTGGAGTTGTCCCTGCGATTGTCAAACTGGTCGCTTGGTGAATGGTTGCGATTAATGTAGTTTTGCTTAGGTTGAAACGACACTGTGTTGGAACTTGCTGAACATCGGGCAGCAGATCGTATCTTGTCAGCAAAACGAGGAGAAGTGAACGGGACGCTGGCAACAAACACAGTGTTCGAAGGTTCGTGGTGTTCGTTGTTACCAGGGGAGATTGAAGATTTCATTTGGCGTTGTTGGTCAACTGTTAGACACTGGTCCAGAGAGATCGACTAGGATACTCGTTAGCGTTGTAAGTACAACTGGGCGTCAGCACCATTTTTTATGTTATTTATTGTATTCTGTCGGACTATTGTAATAATCAATCACTGTACTGGTACAGTCGTAATGGCCGCAGCGTGCTTGACGTGACAGAAACAAGCGTTAGCGCCTTACTTTTTTGTATCTACAACATTGTCAATTATTACAATTGACCAATGATCGCAGCATTTCACACTACATAGAATACTCACAGTTAGAAAACAGGTTGCCTCTTATTGATAAGGACTCAAAGACACATCGATACACTGCACATATGATGAAAGTAATATGTTGTCGGTAAATATAAACAAACCAGATGCTTACGTATTGGATATTCACCCCGTGGACAGCGCACACCCACTCGTGGCTTCACACAGAAGGAAACATGCACCAATGAATGAAAATGGTGGCACTGAAATTACGTAACTCGCAACCGTAATGAGCAATTGACCCTGACAACGACCTCGGGTCATTGTTACCGGTGGTCAGTCGGGGTCATTGATGAGTTGCGTCTGTATGGGTCAATTGCCTATTAAGGTTAGGAGGTACGTAATTTCAGTGTCATAATTTTCATTCATTGGTGCATGTTTCTGTCAGTGTATTGCCGTGAGTGGGTGTCCACTCTCCACGGGGCGAATATCCAATACGTAAGCATCTAGTTGGTATATATTTACCCATACAATATTTTGTAACAATATGTCAAGTGTGACGACCTGTCTTTGAGTATCAGTGACCATGCTGTCAGTGTTTTACTGCACATTGCGGGAATAATAGCAGCTACACGTGTGCACGGAAGGTTGGTTTACACATCCTGTACCTAACCTATGTCGTAGTAAGCGTCGTTTATTAACGAAAATGAAATTGCGGGCGTCCCTATGCATTAATAAGTATCATTGATGAATTGCCACCGACGGAGGAGGATTGTTTTGTTCAAAAAGCGGCATCGTTCAGACCAGGGTTAGCAGCGACCAGTTTAATTTATGAGAAATGGTTTCATAATAATAATTATTATCTAAACCAACTGGTAACAGCCTTAATTGGCTCCGTGTGCCCGGAATCGTACATGATATCATTGATTGTTACATTTTTATTTTAAACCTACTGTTTGCATATGTGCTTTGTACGATTACAAACAAAAATATTCATTAATTCATTCATCACATCTAACAGAATTGATGAGACTGTCGTCAACCGCTTCACACTTCAGATGACACGTTAACATGAACTTTTACTTAGGCTTGTCGGGAGGCCAACAACTAACAATTTCCCAACGTGTAAGTGGTTTATTTTCGGATATTTATGCGAATATGAGTTTCGATAATGAGATCCCAATACAATGAGTCCACTTGCCTACGAAGATCGTTTACTTACCTTGACATAGACATTGGGTAAACGTGACCACCGGCTTACAGTGTCTCTTCCGAAAGGCACAGGCAACGTAGATCGAACGAAATTACCAACCTTTCAACATAGCGGTCTATATTTGTACAGAACGAACACCGAGCGATCGGCTCCAGAATTGGAACTTCGATAGAAAATCCAGCATTCTGACCGCTATGACCCACAAGGCGAGACTAATTGTGTATAACTCACCTTTTTAGATATTTTAACAATTAAATATGTAAGCATATTCACATTAGTATAATTAAGATAATCATCAGATAATATATCCAGTTATTTATTGTCTGTCCTCAGCGAAAATGAGTCCTTTATTATATATAATTTGCAGCGTTTCTTTTATTAATACTACTTTATTTTTAATTTAATAACAATCATTCATTTACTTATGGTGTGGCTGCCACGAGAGCGACCAAAACGGTCTTAGTCTCCTCGACTCCTGGTTATTTAAACAATTCATTAATCACTTATAATTACATTTATGTTATTTCTTACGCAATTAATTGTCATTCTGCTGCACAGCGGTACTAATGTAATATTATTTTATAATTTGAGTTGTAGGTGATTTGTATGAACATTGCTTTATGTATATTTATATTGGGTCAATAAACACTTCCGATTCCGGTTCTGATACTACTGCCATCTTCGTAACCACGTAACCATGCAATATTTAAATACTTATTCTGGTCTCCTCTCAGTCTCATAAGTTCTAACTTGTCAACCCACGCTCAATTAGATAGTTTTCACAACTCATTTCTACAAGCCCAGGAATCATGGTGGTCATCCCTCGTTGTACTTTTCTAACTTTTTCATTCATTTCTCGTGGCATGTTCTCATGATCGTATACAACATTCCAAATGATGCTTGGTGGTTGCTTTGTGCTGTGGTACAAGATACAACAACATCTTTCTCTTCATACGTGATATTTCCTGTGATCAATCCCAGAATATGCTTACACTCTAAAGCTGTAATCCCATACTGTTCTGAAACTTTCAATTTAGCACCAATTGTTACTTCTAACTCCATTTTCGTTGTGGTGTGACATAATATGGCATTTACCATTCTATATTATGTACCCATTTACCTTTCTCAAAATTGAATAACATTTGCCATTTCTCAAACCTTGCAACCAGTTTGGTTAGATCATGTCGTAATATTTTATCAGCTTCTCTTATAACGTACCGCGCCTTTTCCATTCTCTGCATTTCAAGTTTGCGTGGTTTGTATTCTTAACAAATCGGTAACTTACAAAGGCAAATAACTCTTTTCTTTAAGTGTTTTGAAAATAATATATATATATATATATATATATATATATATATATATATATATATATATATATATATATATATATATATATATATATATATATATATATATATATATATATATATATATATATATATATATATATATATGTCT
>OZ024865.1:48783254-48810754 GCA_964017155.1 Oasisia sp. SBJ-2009 | reverse complement strand
ATAACTCACTCACATTCACCCACTCTCTCTCTCTCACACACACACACACACACACACACACACACACACACACACACACACAAACACAAACACACACCCACTCACCCACTCACCCACTCACCCACTCACCCACTCACCCACTCACCCACTCACCCACTCACCCCCCACTCACCCACCCACCCAACCACTCACTCACCCACCCCACCCACCCACTCACCCTCCCACCCACCCACTCACCCACTCACTCACCACTCCACGTCGTTTCCCTAGGCGTGTAAGTCGGGCGAGGTGGACGTCACCCTCCTCGTCGTGCACCGCTCGCCCCTGGACTGGACCCAGGCGATGTACGCCTACCTGCTGGCCACCGACTACGCCTGCCTCGGTCTCGCCGTCCTCTTCCTCCTCCCCCTCATCATCCGCGTCGCCCGGCCCCACGACATCACCCTCGTCCTGACGGGCGTAGTCTTCAAGATCCTCCGCCTCTCCCTCCTGGCACTCGGACCCAACACCGCCACCATCTTCGCCTCGGTCGTCGTCGGCTGCCCCAGCGCCATGATCATCTCCGGCGTCAAGTCGCTCGTCAGCAAGGCCGTGGACGAGGACGAGATGGGCAAGACCTTCTCCCTGCTGTCCTGCGGGGAGACGATCGCCAACCTGGTGGGCGGAGTGGCGCTGATGACCGTCTACGCCACCACGTTAGAACTCTTCCCGGGTTTCGCCTTCACGCTCGAGATCGTCCTATTCATCGGGCTCTTCGGCGTCCTTTTGGTCGTCGGGCAGGACATGCGCGCGCAATGGCGGGACGACCTCATGGCCGATGTGACGCGCACGCGCACCGAGTACGGCGCCACCGTCGCGCTCGGGGACGGCGCCGCGCATGCGCGGCACGCACCGGAAACGGACGGGCGCAAGGAGGCGGGGGTCGGTGACGTCGGCACCGATGAGGAAACGTTGTGTAAACGAGAATAAGGAAACGTTGTGTAAACGAGAATAAGGAAACGTTGTGTAAACGAGAATAAGGAAACGTTGTGTAGACGAGAATAAGGAAACGTTGTGTAAACGAGAATAAGGAAACGTTGTGTAAACGAGAATAAGGAAACGTTGTGTAAACGAGAATAAGAAATCGGCTACACGGACTGTGAGGAAACCAGTGATGTACACCTGACACCAATACGGATATGTAGACGGTGAAGGAGCTTACGTTCAGCATCCTGCTTAAAATACCTGCATTTTGATTCGGATTGTGTAATAAATAACCTGAACATGTAATCACAGCACCAATCATAAATAAGCAGGTGAGTGTTTAGCGGAATACACGTTGTGTGTAATAAATCAAAGATGCATAACAGATATTTATGCACAACGTGTTTATTATTATTAATTGCTTCCGATAACTCAAACACAGAACACACACGTTGACGTGCACACATGCAATCACGCACCCTCGACACACACTCTATGCGATATTGATTGTTCATTCCTACATAAATGATCGTAAATATAGAAAGTAATGCGAGTATTATAAGGGAAATTATCTTACGCACGTTCATCAAAAAATATGTCAAGGCTAAATATGTGTGGTGTGTTTCACAAACTATTCCAGGATATAACAATAATTTCATGTTTTCAATTCTGCAAGGTACTCTTTTCACACAAGCGCGTGCGTGTCTATGATTACCGATGCTATCCTACCATCATATCAATGTGTATTTAATTACCCAATCAATGATATCGTCATCTATCCAACAGTCATTGTGTTGGCTGTCACTGAATTGGCAGTCACGCGCGAATTACACACGACCTTGAGTGGAACGTGGTCCGTATTACCATTATCGATGGGCGTCCAGTTTGAATGAATACCGGAAACAAATACCCCTGTCGTCTGATCGATGCAGCTAGGCTCTGGCTCGGCGAATGAATGTTCTGCTGTCGTGTTTTATTAGCTAATATCGGCACGAGTGGTCCGTGCAGTTGACAACGTGTGAATTGAGCAGAAAATGATTACGTGATATCGGACAGCTTCCGGATGTCCTCGATGCGTGATGGTAGTCCGTCAGGGATGTTGTGCAGACAACATTGTGAGCAAATAGATCTACATGTTGTTTATGTTGTAATAATGTAATACTATTAATAATTGCACCACTTCAATAGCGCCTACATCCTTGAAAATTCAAGCTCAGAGGCACAACAAACAAAATCAGTTGGCGTAATCACAAACGGGGGCAGGCAGAAGTCGCCATCGAAGCCCGGAAATTCCAGGTGCAATTTCAAATGAATATTTTTTTACGAAAGGTAGCTATAGTTTAAGAAGACTATTATAATGTGGAGTTGATTCCATATTGTTGGCGCACCTACGGAGAAAGGACGTTTGCAAATATTGAGCTTAGTTTTAGGAATAACTATAACTGTTTTGAAACGGATGATCTAAGGGTCCTATATCACGGGGCCTGCGTAAACAGTACTATATTCAGGAACCTCTCGTCGTTCCCATCTAATATCAAACCCCCGTGGGAACGACCTACGACTGCGACCAGACACAACACGGCCTCTGTGCATCTCATACGTCAAAGCAACTCCGATCTCTGGAAATACGACACAGTCTGTCAGATTGCGCGAGACTTGAAAATCAACTCAGCTAGTCTCGTTTAACCGACTGTCGCTCGGCTGCGTTATGTTTATTTTGTGTGTGACATGTTTCAACATAAGTTTAATTTTTAATAGTTCTTATAATGTAGTATCATCTGACAAAAAAATTGTATCCTTATTTAATTTGACATTTCAAATTTGGCTTGAGAACCAATCGTTGTCTCTACGTGGTAAGGCCGCCCTGGCGATAATATTGGCAGAGTATTAATTCCCCAGATGGATGTAAGCGACTAAACGTGCTGCCACCTCACGGCGGCTGGGTTACCGAAGCTACTTTACCGCATGCATGCATTTTAGAGAGGCAATATGAACAATGCGTGGTGAACGAAATTATCCACGTTCTCAAGCAACAGACAGGGGAATCGATCTGTCGCGGTATTCTGTTATTTTGCACGATTTTTCGCTACGTCTGGTGTAACTGTCGTTGCTATGTTTGCGACTTTTTCGAGTTCCAACAGGGTCAGAGATTCCTCCTGGCAACAGCAGAACTGTGGAAGGTTACCGACGACAAAGTGCACAGTCATGTCGTTAAGTCAGTCATGCGACCAAATAAGCAAACGCAGGCTTGAAGATTGTGTTCTTCTAAATCCCGGGGTTGGTGATGCGTAGTGGGGCAGGTCTAGAATGACCGTGGCACATACACAGAATGTGATCCGAAACCGTGCTGATGTCTCGACTCTCGTGACTAGGTCGAATTTGTCAGTTGGTTTGAATTATACATTGTTGTGTCATATAAAACGTTTTGTGTACACATATCGTGTGTTTATTTATTTTGAAGGTGATGTCGTATCAAGGCCAATTAACGATGCCAGCTTAATTTAGAAATTGGAGATGTTCCAATGTGTGTGCGTATGAGCGTACAAGCGTGTTGTGTGCGTGTGTGGATGCATGCGCGCCATTTTATGCATGCGCACGCGTGAGTGTGGACATAGATGCCTGCGAATATGCATTCGCGCAAACAACTACGAAATATTATTGGTGTCATACCGTAATGACTCAGTGGAGAAATAAATACGTTAAATTTAATTCAACTGACATTAAAACACAAATACACTTGTATCACGCTGTTTACCTATAGTGCGTTAATTCTTTTTTCTACTACTTAAACACACCGATCCTATATCTTATTTTTACTCTCGCGGTTAAATCAATCGAGCTGCCGCCCATCGTCAAACACATTATCATGGTCATTACAGTGGTTCAGCAGTGCGCAATTTCTCCACAATATCGTCACCCACAGTTAGTGCACAAGTCACTGCCTGCGCGTGCGTGCGACACGTACCTGGATGTACCTGATGTAGGACACTAATTCTGACTTATTGTACAGCTTTATTTAGCTCTGTTGATAAGCTCAATTAATTTGCTTTACACTTACATCCATCACATGCCCGGTGCTTAGCAATAGGACACAATTTAAGAGGTCACTTATTAATATATCAAATTAATTACGGAAACATAAGGAGATCGAGGTTGTTAAAGCACCAGCTGTGTGTGGAAAGGTTTCATTAACTATGTGTCATTCAGCAGTATCAGCAATGTTGACAAAGGTGAAACTCGACGGAGGTCAGACAAAGAATGTAGGCGATGTAGGATGCAGCGATGTAGCCTTTTTGTGAATTAGCATATCTATCATGTGATATGATGCTTAGCAAAAAAGCTTAAAAATGGATCCCGATCACGAGATATCAGTGGTTTTTCCATCAATATTAGCAATAATACCGTAGCTCGTATCTGGTTGTGTGTGTGTGTGTGTGTGTGTGTGTGTGTGAGCGCGTGCGCGCGTGCATGCGTGCGTGCGTGCGTGCGTGCGTGCGTGCGAGCTTGGGCGCGATTACGTGGAACTATTATCCGCCATCTTGCTTGTTAGACGTCAGAAACCGATTCACATTTACCCGTTACCGTATGGAACGTGAATACCTCAGGCTCTGTCACGTCTGGCAGCAATTTAAATTACAGATACATGAGAAAACGCGAGTGGCGTGCGGATGGTACGTCTATCCCAGTTGCCAGAACATGGCGACACAGTCGGCATACGTAACGACAATGAAAGCAATATGGCGGCCGTGCATCACACAACTTGATGGACTGTATTGTGACGTAAGTAAGCCGCCTACGTCACAATCAAAAACACGTGCAACGAGCTTTGTTTTGGTAACGTGTAATATATTAGGCCTCACTAGTCTAGGGAAACTCGACACTATACAGATCGGACAATCCAGCATACAACTCTCAATTTATAATTGTCATTTGTTTTTATCATTTATCTATTTAATAATATATACTTATTATTTTGCTTGTATAGCGCATCGACCCGCTATACGGAAATTAGCGCTGGAGAAAAATCTTATTTTTAGTTATTATCATAGAGGTGAAGAATAAATTGCGAGGGCCAGAACTTGGTTACAATATCCAAACCGAATAGTAGCTGGTGATCTTGCCATGTGTCATTGGCAACACGCAGTTTCGGTGGGGCACTACCGTCAGTCGTGTGTGTGTGTGTGTGAGCGCGTGCGCGCGTGTGTGATCGCGCGCGCGTGCGTGCGTGCGTGCGTGCGTGCGTGCGAGCTTGGGCGCGATTACGTGGAACTATTATCCGCCATCTTGCTTGTTAGACGTCAGAAACCGATTCACATTTACCCGTTACCCTATGGAACGTGAATACCTCAGGCTCTGTCACGTCTGGCAGCAATTTAAATTACAGATACATGAGAAAACGCGAGTGGCGTGCGGATGGTACGTCTATCCCAGTTGCCAGAACATGGCGACACAGTCGGCATACGTAACGACAATGAAAGCAATATGGCGGCCGTGCATCACACAACTTGATGGACTGTATTGTGACGTAAGTAAGCCGCCTACGTCACAATCAAAAACACGTGCAACGAGCTTTGTTTTGGTAACGTGTAATATATTAGGCCTCACTAGTCTAGGGAAACTCGACACTATACAGATCGGACAATCCAGCATACAACTCTCAATTTATAATTGTCATTTGTTTTTATCATTTATCTATTTAATAATATATTCTTATTATTTTGCGTGTGTGTGTGTGTGTGTGTGTGTGTGTGTGTGTGTGTGTGTGTGTGTGTGTGTGTGTGTGTGTGTGTGTGTGTGTGTGTGTGTGTGTGTGTGTGTGTGTGTGTGTGTGTGTGTGTGTGAATATTTATTATATATTACATGTACAACATCTCAGTGTCATTGTTAATATATATATATATATATTGACATGTTGCACATGTAATAAATACAATATATATATATATATATATATATATATATATATATATATATATATATATATATATTGTATTTATTACATGTGCAACATGTCAATGTCATTGTTAATATAACTTTATATATATATATATATATATATATATATATATATATATATATATATATATATAAACAATGACACTGACATGTTGTACATGTAATAAATGCAAAATGTTGACATCAGCATACTTTCAGTGCGATAAAGAACTGAATGTTAGCGACACATTTGATCCATGTCAAACTTTGCCTGCAGGTGAAATAAGAAAATGCTCGCATTGAAACTGCCTATGTATATAATAGTTTTACGACCAGATGAAATGGAAAAATAAAAAAGTATCTAAAGTTTTAAGACACGTTTCGTATGTCGGTGACCACGTGTACAAGATAAAAGCATGGGCTGTTTCAACAAGTATATTTCAACTAATTTCATTGTTTTTTAAATGATGGCGATAAGCTTATGTAGCTGGAATTGTTTGTTTTACATTTATCATTCTGATCAAAGTGCATAGTGGTTAGGTTTTTAATTCTGCTAGCCCCCCACGCATAAAATTATGATAGTTTATGTACATGCCTATTGTCAATATTCGAACAGAACGTTACTCCACCTAGCGGGTCTTGTAAATATCAAATATAACATAATCCGTTCGATGGCGCCACAGTAACATATTTATAAAAACAATGAACAAGCATCATCAGGCATGACAAATAATACTTTTTGTGTAAAAGATGCAAACGTGGATACTACTATTTAACAGGGGTAGAACTACCCACTAGTCCGCACACTAGTAAAGATAAGGGCGGACTAGTAAACCTGCCTAATAACTAGTCCAGTTGTCTAGTAAAGGTCAATGTGTCATCCACCCCACAATCAATCAAGTCTTTGTAGTTAACCTAACCCTAATCCATCCACAGCCTGGGGGGATGTAACTAAATCCCAAGTTATTAAAACGATGATAAGTTGTTGCCAGTGAGCAAACAGCTACAGCATTTTCATTTACTCATAAATGATGACACCGCCAACAGCTATGGACTTGTCTGGTACCATCGGTCAGAGTGCAATAGTTCCTTTTCATTTTTTTAATAAATTATCTTCACTTGATAATTAATTTTTCGTTATTTTTTGGTCACCTTTATGAAAAGTGCATTGTTATTTAACTGGGGTTGCAACATATATTATTTCTTAGTTTTAAAAGCAAACTCGAACAACTTATATTTACTGTTTTTATATTTTGGCGGACTAGTAAACTTTTTACTTTACTAGTCCCACTGTCTAGTCAAATAAATGCCAAAGTTCTACCCTTGTATTACGTTTATTTATATTATCTTGATAGCTTGAAGACAGTTGACCACTAAGTCGCATTTTATAGTGCAGGTGTATATAAAAACTACGTTCAATTGTGAACTGATGTGAAAAGGTTTAGCAGCAACCGTTTTGTAGAACTCTTCACAATCATCTTCAGTGCCTCTCCACACCAGATTAGTTTGTTTCCCACGTACACAAATCAATGTTGGACATTCCCCACCATCTAAAGCGAATTCTCGAATTTCTATACCCATTAATTAATGTGTTGTATTATGGTGTAATTATAAACTTGCCAGCTAAACCTACACAACGAAAGTATGAAATCAAGATTGCATTTCATTATGTCACAAGTAAGACATCAGAAACCTGCCTTACACACATCACTAAGCACAAAAACACGAATGACGTCATTTCTAAAACTGTTCTTTTATTTTCTGTGCATACGACGAATACATCACAAAACATAAAACTGACATAGTAAATGACAATACACGGCAGACTTAAAATCTAAATGCACAAAGAACACAACGTTCTAAACAGTGTCCAGGATTTTTTTCTGTATAAAAGACGCCACCATACCACATACACAAACTGAAGCCACGTGCACAAATTACTAGTGATCATTCGCTCCCTGCAAACATAAATGTCTCATTCACTTCACGACTGCTGCGAGGAAGCTGCGAGCCTCTTTCTGAAGACACCAGCCTCTGTCTGAAGACACCAGCCTCTGTCTGAAGACACCAGCCTCCCTCTGAACACTGCTTAATAAGGTCGGTCCCGTCGGTCGTCACGGCTGAAACACGACCAGTAGTCTATGAATATCACAAACTTCAGGAAAACGGTTATTTGCATAATTTTACACCCATATTTTTTATTTATACATATATACATATACATATTTAATTATTATTGTTACAAATAATTGTAATTTTGTTTATTAATATAGCGATTTTTAAGTTATATTTTTTTAATGCCAATCAAAGCGCTTCACTTTAGTCATGTTGACTGAATCTAAAATATAAATGAATTAAATAAGCTAAAAACAATAAAAATAAATAAACAAAACAATTTAGGGTGTACAAATACTAATATGGCTTGTTCACATTTATCATATCACATTATATATATATATATATATATATATGATATGCGAAATCAATTTTAAAGAGCAGCATTGAACTGATGACCCCATACAACCTTGACAGGTTGCACTGACAGAGACACTCACCTGCCACGGTCCGGGCCCCCGCCCCTGGGGCCTCCCCGCCCCCTGGGGCCCCCACGCATGCCCCCACCCATGCCTCCTCGGAATCCACCTCCCATGCCGCCACGACCGCCACGCATGCCGCCTCCTGGCCCACCTCGCATGCCGCCGTCCCGACCCATGCCGCCACGCATGCCGCCTCGCGGACGGTATCCTGAAACCATGCCATGCCGTGTGCTCACTTCTGGTTGGGTTGAATTAAATTAAATGTAGACAAACTAAGATGCGTCAATTCACGTAAATTTCCAATCCCAGCTTCCTAAATAAAAAATATTACATTGTTCTGGAAATGGCTGATTTTGCATTAGAAATTATAAAATTATAAATGTTTTGAACAAAAACCAAGTCCAAGTGGTTTCGTCTTTTTCAGTTTGACCAATCAGAAATGTTTAATGGCTAAATACTGCGACACTGATACTTTATATCTTGCCCAAGCTTGGAGTCTTGAGGATATAGGCACTACAAAATATTACTTTTATTATTATATAAAAGTATATCAATAATATCCACATAAAGGTATTCATGGACAGTGCAATTCCTTCTGTCCTGCCTCTCTAAAAACTACATAATGTGACAATGAGATCATGTTTCCGACTGTAATACATCCGCAGTATCTTCATAGACAATCTAACGGTTCACCAAATATGTTTTTTGTTCGATTAGCGAAGTGAGACTCACCTCCGTCCATGCCGCCGTCACCCATGCCTTCTGGCTTGGACGTCTTACAGCGGTTGCACTCGTTCCTCCACGAGAAGTTGTTGTTTCCACAATCACTGCCAACAACATACACAAAACTCACTATCTGACTGCATAACTCTGATATGTGACTGCTTTATTACAGCTTAGCAATCAAATGTACAAGGCAACTTACAATGCATTTGCAATATATATATATACTGTTTGATTGATAAGCTGTAATAAAGCAGTATGTATATATATATATATATATATAATATATATATAATATATATATATATATATAAATTAATAGAATAAATAATGCAAACAGATATAATCAACATGTGATGAACTGACAAAATAAATAAAAACAATGGGTACATTCAGCGCCATGTATGTAGCAGTGTTCCCTCTACTATATGATGAGCCAAGTGGGCCACCTCACTGTTTTTCTAAGCCACCACACTCAAAATATGCCAGAATTGTTACCTCGTAGCTATGTCTTGCTATAAACATGTTTAAAGTGTTGCTACCTTGTAGTTTTGCATTACTGTCTTCTCTATATCCCAGGGAGTAGATTACCCCCCCTTCAAATGCACCATTTTGAGGGTAGTTTTAAAAATAGTTCTGGGTGGCCACGCCCTCAGACCCACTTTGTGCACATGACACATTCCATGCTCACTCAGCCCATTCTACCACCTCGCACATAATGTTACTCAGAGGAACACTGCTGTAGGATACATTAATTATATGCTGCATCTCTTTCTGTGACATCATCAGCAGTATTTAATCCACATTGTGAATTAAAAGGGTTCAGTTTACTTGTTCTTTAACATAAGAAATGTTGTGCCTCAAATGTGCACTACCTACAGATATCACATATACCACTCACACAAAGACAAAGGAAGTTTTGTAAAGACAAAATGTGTTACTTACGGATTGGGGCATTTCCAGTCTCCGGAGCGACCTGGGCCACCACCACCACCACCGCCGCCGCCACCACCACCACCGCCGCCGCCGCCGCCGCCACCTCGGCCCATGCCCCCTCGGTCCGAGTAGCCACCTGGTGGTAAATAGTTGCAAAAATTAACAACAACCAAACTGGCATAAATACTTCCAAAGAAAACACGATTCACTTGACAATGCTAAAACTAAAATGACAAAGTTACCTCCAAAAAAGATGACATTCATTATTACTTCTGCGGACCTATTTATCATTAGCAAATGCCACTGAGATACTCTCAGTGGCACCTTCAATGTCTTTGTTTACACTGACGTGCCCAATTCTAATGCTCACAGCCACTTTCACATAGAAGGCGAAAGGCAAAATCAACAATCTGTAATGAATACAAAGTAGTTAACAACTGGTTGGAACTACAATAGCTAAGCAAGGTTGAAATGCTTCTCATTCACGAACTGCAAACAACAATGTTGCAACACGAACAGTTTAGCAGTAAACTGCGTATTACCGAACTAAACTGCAAACTAAGTGACTAGTATTTATTTTAACTATTAGACTTTGCAATGAGGTACTCATACGAGTACAAATTCTGAAGGTATGAGCAACTGTCAAACTCATTTGAGACTGGGACAATTTCAGTTATTTCACAATAACAAGGTAAATAAGAAGGTAGTTACCCCGTCCTCCACGGCCACCCATCATGCGCACTTTGCGTCTCGCAAGTTCTACCTGAATCGTGCGGTTCTGGAATTCTTTACCTGTAACAAATCACACCATCAACACACTACACCATCAACACACTACACCATCAACAGTCATCACACCACATCATCAACACACACACTATCAATACCACAACTGATATCATCAACAACTGATGTCATCCAAATGATATCATCCAACTGATAATTAGAAGGAATGCATTTTATAATCTACGTCACTGGTTAAATTCAACACATGTACTTTTAGGAAATGTTGTCTTTCCTCAATTTTATAGATGTACTTTGCGGTGAGAAGCGTGAACAAGCATGTACCTCCAAACCATTCGATGGCTGACTGTGCAGCGTTCGCATCATCATATGTGATTGTTGCTTCCCCTTTTGGCTTTCCAGACATCTTGTCCTTGTAGATCCAGATCTTTGGCTGACCTGTCCGCTTGTCTGACTGTAATACAAGTACATACAAACTGGAATGCGTGAAATGACAAGGAGCAGTGCTAACAACAAAACACTGGTTTCCGACACAACGAAGAATCTCAATTTTGCATTCGCATTCCTGAAGACAAGATGTGAGATTCTGGTATACTGGAATCAAAACTATCGACATGTTGTGAACAGCGACATAATAAACTCACTGATAGACCTAAAACGCCGCAGTGTTTTGGGTATGGACATCTGACAAGCAACTTCAACAACATAGGTAATCAGCCATCAACTAACTAAAACCGAAGCATAGCTTTATGTAGAGACCCGTCCACCCGTCATTTGGACGGGTAAAAACGAATATGGATGGGTAGAAATATGGTGCAAATGAAAAAAAAGAAGGAGCAAAAAAGGTCTTCCAAAACCATAGATATTGTTAGTTATGCCTTGAAAGTGAGTGTAAATGTTGTCACATGTGTGTTTGTAGTCCATTTCAGGTCATCAGGCACAATTTGAAAGTTTATAAACTAGCTTAACAGTTAAAGTCCACCAAAACATGTGACTGTCAATAATTTGATCCTGCATAAAGCCCTGAACCCAAGTCACTGATTCCAGAACTTGTTGACCGGATAACAGGCATTTGAACAGTATGAATAACCTACCTTGAGTACGCCGATTGAGCCGAAGTGTTCTGCAAGTGCAGGTTCTGTGACTCCCTCACCGAGTCCCTGAATGAAGATTGTGTCTGGCTGGATCTCCATCTCATCATCTCCGCCTCCATACCGGTCACCTGTGGAACACAAGAGGGCTTTATCTCTCGCATCCACAACATTCAGCCAATGGAGGAACATCTGTCGGCAACGAAGTCACTCCAGGACATGCTGCCACTTTCAAAGTCAGAAAAGCTTACTTTAAAGACAACCCAAGCTTTCACTCCTCTAATTCCTTGCGACTGTAAAAAGGTTAACCAATGTTAATTAGCGATTCTCTGTGTGGTTGTTGCCAGTTTCTAGCTACGTAAACCAATTTTTAACTTGTAATAGTTCAGAAAACAGGCTGTGTTGCTAACACTGCTCAATTTTTTTAAACTTCTCAGAAGAACATTTCAGAAAGCTGTCTGTGTACACAGATTCACCCAAGATGGGGCATTTCTGTCAGTTACCGTAACTGACACTCAACTAAAAACCAACAGATTAGGTACAGTTTGTGACATCAAGATCACAATCTGCCCTGGTGTGACGATGACATTTACCAAATAAAACGTGACCAATCATGCATAATAGTAACCTAGCGCCAATTACGACATAGTCTTATAATATTAAAACCTTTCACCCAATGTTGCTGCATTTTATTACACCAATAATGCTGTTAAAACCCAGCTGAACACTTGCAGCACCATTCATTTATTTATAACATGCACCGCTTTTAAGTCACAGTTGCCACTTGAGTTGTGTGCAACTAACTTATCACTTATCCTACCCTTATATACACCCATCCCAAGGGTCTTGTAACAGGACAAGATATTGCTTCATAGAATGAAGTGTAAAATAAAAATGTAAACATTACCTGATTTATAACCAATACTTTAGATAGCATTACTTTGGGTGGTTAACAGAAATGTATTTGCTTTTTACTTTTGCACAGGCAAAAAACCAAGATGGTCGACATGACATATGAATGTGAGTTTTATTTCTGTGTCTCTGGGACCATTACATGCAACAATGCAAACAATACTGACACCATTTTGTTGAACAATCTTACTCTATGCAACACAATATTTACAGTGATCTGTACAATGAATTTCAAATGTTAATTAGAAGGAAAGTGTCTTTTTATCTTCTTGAAGACGGCACCATGAACATCTTACTACAATCATAACCATAAACACCGATGCCGTTTGCAATTTCTCAATTACAAATATCTACAGATATACTCATTATTAAAACAATTCATACATCACAACAATGTCACAACTTTTTCGAGATCCAACGTTTGACATCAATTACATTATCCACTAGTTTCTAACATTAGATAGTCATCACATACATCAACATGGCTATCCATCTTACTGTAGTTTGTAAAATTTTATAAATTACACCAAGTCAGTTCTAACTCTTGTGGTCATCAATCATGCGAAAATGTGGACGGTTTCACTCCGTAGTTGTATCATGCTCACTGGTCAAAGTTCTTGAGACACGAGCAATCGTTTGTCGTACACACTACACCAGTGAGCAACCCCAATAGATCTGTGTTCAGAATCCGCGAGGTAACTACATCCGGTCTGTTTTATTCACCTCTCAGACCAGACATCTCTTCACCATGCTGACACTGTCAACATGCTCGACTCCAACCAGAACATCTATAAATATCACGCCATGTTTATGCGTCAGGCATAACACATACCGCACCTCACAACCTACTAAGCCAATAACTTGTGCCTAGGCACACACCTCGTATGGTTCACGCTGTGTCAAGCTCAATGCTTGACCTGTTTCAAGTTTGACGTTTGCAAGGAATCCTTGCTCCAAAAACTTGAGAATGAACATAAGATAAAGTTTGCTAGTGTTCTGACAGGGAGTGTCTCACTGATATCCTTTAAGTCAGCCTGTCAGAGACACTAGTTTGCCACCTAAGTGTAGGTGTTCTCATGTCACGCACACTTTCTGCTAGAAGGCAGTTCTGGAGATGTATAAATGACCCGTATAGATAATTTACATTAGGAAAAACTTCTACAATCCTCACACATATTGCTTCTAACGCGTGCGAATGATTCCGTGTAAACTATTTTTTTTTTACAATATTCGGTAATGTTGTTAATGCAAACTGCTTCTATTAATAGCTCTTTGAAAAAATTATTTGGATTAATTTATACTGACATTACGGCTTATGGAAACACCAATTACGATTAGAATGAAAATCATTTTATCAACATATTTTATTTGAATTGATATAACCTGTAGTGCACTTTGAGGTCGTACTGTTCCAAACAGACACTGTGGACATCAATGACAAGTGATTCCCACACAATATTCCTAACACTGAAGCCAATATCACATTTTTGGACAAGTTATATTTTGAGTTAGCAGTTCAACCAGATGCTGGTTGAAAATTGGTTAAAAAACTGATATCCCCGAGAATATACAAACCGGCATTGACCATTTACAAATATTAATAATAATAAAATAGCCATAGTTCTTATGTACAGTTAGCACATTTTATCATCTACAAACATAATACCACAGATTGTCGATTCATTTTACCCAAAACTGAGTTACACGCAAAACAACACTGTAGACCAACACAGACTATGTATGGTGCAATACGCCCGTTACAAACCAATCCTAAATGCACGTATCAGCCGACTTACCACCATATCCACCTTTGTTGAACCCTCCGCCTCTACCTCCTCTGCTGCAAAACCATGTGACACTCTAGTTACGCAGTCGGACAGTGACCGACGCCCCACCCACTTGGGGCGGGGCCGTCGCACGTGTCTACACTGCCGCATACACTAGTAGGCAGTCGCATCGTCGGTTGACGTCTTTGCCATGTCGTGACAGCAAGCAGACACATTGCACCCCCATCTCATAGATTTACCACAACTCTGGACCACCAGTGTATACCAACTCATTTGTTCAACACCATTTCCAAAAACGTGCGTTACGCTTACACATACCAGGTTAGTGGACTGTGTCCAGATTTTCGAAGACAGTTACACAACCCACACGTTACCACACCACTGACTGGCTGAGACACAATCACTGCCACCAGGGTGCCCCGAGAATCCCCAAATATAAACCTTCCACATAACACACTTCTAACAGCAATGCAAATTTTGCACCTCGACTCCAAACACCAATCAATTCCCAATTGAAAAAATATCCTCATTTCTATTATAAAACCATTAGTATTCCCAAAAAAAAATGGTAAGATACTACCCTTAATTTATGCTGTTAAACCGCAGTGCGCTTTACCTGCTATGGAAAACATCACAACAAGAGAACAGTTGTCACAGTAACACATATTTTGGTTCAATACACTTATTAATCAACGTTATGTACACAATTAATTGCATCACCAACTTTGCATTCTTATCCTGATCACCAACCACAGATTACTCAAAGTTACCAACTCGACGTTATATAATATTACAAGTTGAAAGGGACCAGTTCTACGTACTTATGGTCTCGCAAACATATCAACAGTTACACAATTTCTGCCCGCCTCACAAGACCTGGTGCCACCAACGAAGCTCGCTCTATCTACCCACCACACTGGCCAGTCCAACACTCAGGGTGGTACACACACGTGAGTAGTTTGTAATACACAACCCTCTCGTACTCCATTTGTTACTACCATCACCCAGCAGTACACTGTTCAACAGCATCAACCCACCACAAGAACTTTGTTATCACTATTTGGGAATACCACGTGACTGGAAAGTTTGAGAGACAGGCGTGTACCCGCCATGAAAACCATGCAACTTTATCAGTCCATCTCAAGGGCTAGTATATTGTAGGATGTTTAGTCACAAAACAACGACAATGTAGATGCTACAAGTGGCAGCAAACCACTCCCATTTGTATGTGGCACAACTGTTTTATTCTGGCCATGTACACTTCACCATTGCAAGCTTAGGCAAATTATATTACCCAAGTTGGCAAACTGGTATGAATCATTGCATACATTTATTTTGTAGTTTTAAGAAGGTTCTCTACCTTTCATTCATTCAGTGCACACATCTGTTCTGCACAATTTGTAACCAAGTTTGCAGCATTTGCACACGCAACTATTTATTATTAACTTAGCTATTAGGTACTGCATCAATTTTTCAGTCCTCACATTCCATATACTTTGTACTTATTTAACACAGAAAATAACAATAACTTGATGGGGCTGCTGTATACATTAACCTTTTTAATTAATTACAACACAACACTGCTGCGCTTAGCTTGATCTGCATTAAACAAAACAATAATCAGAACTGATGGAAAAGTGAGTTATTAAAGTAGGTAACTAAACTATTCTCTGGTGTTTTATTCAGGTGTATTAGGCAGTTCTCAGGGAATCTAACCAAATCACCGGCCACCTAGTTAGATAATCCACCTAACTATTTGAAACTCGTTTTGAAACCTGATATGGGTCCAGCCCCTACACAATTGACACGGATACAAGGAAGGGGGAAAACCATGCATGGAGTGAAGGGTAAATGCTCTGGTAATCACTGTACGCTACATCCGTATGCACTGGTGCAACAACATAACCGCAAAACCAGCCAATTTTTCGTCACGAAAACACCGACCCTGCATCGTTCACCAACACCTAGTTACTGCGAGCTTCGCGTGGTGGCACCCGAGTCAAGTCACCTCCCTGGCAGATACCTGGCCATGGAGCAGCCATAGAGGCGGCGACCGTACAAAGAGAAGTACACACTTACCCGTAGCCTCCGCCGCCACCGCCTCCATTCCTACCTCCGCCTGCAACCAAGCAAAGTCAACTCTGGAGTGGGTCCAGACGACAGGAGCCAGACAACAGGCAGGGGAGGGGGACTATCATCTATCACTATCACGACCAACACTCGCTCTTATGAAATGTATGAACACAATTCACTACACCGGTCTTAGGTGATACAGGTGGCAATTACTGTAGGTAACATTATCCCTTGCAAAGGGGGACACAATGTGAAAACCTGGGAGTTCAAGATGTGCTGAATGTGTACTAATCCAGGGGGATCACCCATGCATACAAACAGCCACTTCAAAATGGTTTTGCCCTTAGTACGTGTAAGTGGCAAGTAACAGACATGTTGTTCCATTATTATTTAGTCATAACTGACGGATTATATAGAATTACCAACATAAATGTGTACAACCATAAAATAAACATTTAATAAAATATCATGTCACGGAATACGAGGAAACAATTAAATATTTTAATTTCTCACATGCTGACTATAACGGAAGCAACTGATAAATTATGTGTTATGTGTAAAACAGGACGTTTTTATCCAAATCAAACTGTCTACAAGTCACAGCACTTGCTGGTTACTATGGTTACGGTTACAAACAGTGTGCAGGGTTAGACTATGTCGATGATGGTTAGTCAGGATGCAGAAAATGTGCTGAAATATCAAGGATATTACTGGAAAGTTTGAGTAAGCCACAGGATTGAAGGCTACATACACATCAAGAGACTGGTCCTGACACAAGATCGTTCGGTTGATTTCAACTGGGAAAAATTACTCCACTGTGAATTCAACGAAATTAACAAACACATTCTTTTACTGGTATCCTTATTCCCCTACAATGAACTTCAGAAAATACCTTACGCCTTTATCGCATAACTGTCATCTAGCTAGTACAGTAAACCATTTTTTGTCTGGATATTGCAGTTAGAACAAGCAAAAGAATGAAGAGATGGAATGATACCAGTGATCCACTATTGAACACAATCAAAACAAATGCCATAACATTCAGACACCCCAAATCTTGACTGGGATAACTTTTGGATTTTGTCTAACTCTCATACAACTGAACTTACAGTAAATTACGATGACACAACAGGATTTGACACAACAGACTAAGCACTTTCACCAGACAACACCTAACACTGTCAAAAGACCGCCAAGAGATACACGCCTTCACACATACTTCACGTTACGACGGGAAAGCACAAAAAGTAGCCTCACCTAAGGGAGGACCTCCCATACCGCCCATACCCATGGGTCCTCCTGGAGGTGGTCCGCCCATCGGCCCACCCATCGGACCCGACGGAGGCCCGCCCATCGGTCCACCCATAGGACCAGACGGTGGCCCACCCATCGGTCCGCCCATAGGACCCGACTGAGGCCCGCCCATGGGTCCCGATGGAGGTCCGACGGGACCCGACGGTGGTGGCCCGCCCATCATCCCGGCGGGTGGTCCGCCCATCGGCCCACCGCCGACCGGTACGCCGCTGCCGATCGGGCCGGCGGGGTTGCGTGGGGGCTGTCCGTAGCCCTGTGGCTGCGCCCCCTGCTGGTAGCTATTCTGTGGGGGTGGGTTGTATCCGGCGGGCGCGGCCGGACCCCCGTAGCTCGGCTGCTGGGGTGGCGGGGCGCCGTAGCCCGCCGGCTGCTGCGGCTGACTGCCGCCGTAGCTGCCCGCCTGGCCGTAGGACGACTGACCGCTGTAGGACGGCTGGCCGAAGGTGGACGGCGGCTGGCTCTGGGGCGCGTAGGCGCTCTGGGGCTGTGTCACCTGCTGTTGTCCGTAGCCTGCCAACCAGCAACGTGTGGGTGAGTTGAGGTGAGGGGGCAATCATCATACACTTGTCATCAGCACTAATGCAGCCAGGCTAGGAAAATCATCCATCCACGTCCGTGGTACGTCGACGCTCGCTCTCTCTCTCTCTCTACACACGTCCGCGAATTTTATCCCTTTGAACGCGACCACACACGCCGCCGCGACCAATGGTACGTTTACGACTCCCAATTGGCGTTAGCCGTCAAAAACCGAACCGGAAAGGGGCTAGCTGGTTCTGAACCTGAACCGAGGGCGTCCCGTCTCTTCCGTAGCACTTTGATGGAGGGTGGTTTTCCTAGCCTGTAAGAGATATACACCGACACACGCCACGGCCCACAGGAACAACGGTCCCTCACATCCACCAACAGTCAGTCTGGCAACTAGAGGAGTTTCACGTGCACAGTCCCAGTAGATGACAGATAAAATTCTGAATTTATCACAATCTTGTCGAGAATGTTTAAAAGTACGCCCCACAATGCACCACTGAATAACACAGTAGTGAACACACACAAAAATAAACTACGCTAATATTGCCATTAATGCACCACTGAACAACACACCAAAAATAAACTACACTAAAATTGCCATTAACTAAAAAAATTACAAAGTCAAAAAATACTAGACACCTATGTTATCACCATCACAAACACTGTCCCATAAGTAAAAATGTTGGCGTTTTACTCCAATCAGACTGCTGAAAATGCCTAACTGATTCCTTGCCAGTAACCTGTTCGGTACTTTTAAAAATTTACACCCAAAAAATTTGACAATTCAGATTTTATCCAACATCACCTTGTGGGCAGAATTTGTGCCGAACTTTGACACGGGTGCATGCAGCAAGAGAGAGAGACACAGGTTCATGAGCACATTGTAAGAACATGTGCCAAGCTGAAGACGCACTTACCCTGCGTGCTACCATATCCACCGGACGTCTGGTCAGCTGTCTGACCATAGCTCGATTGTCCAGCATACTGAGTCTGACCATATGTATTCTGCTGACCTACAAGCAAATACCAGCATCAGTATCCACCTGCAACAGGCTCTAGGTTCTATTGACTAACAGGAACAGCAACTATGTATCTTCTCGCTGGTATTTCGGTGGTAATATAGGATGCCTCCAACATTAATAGGAATTCCATTTCTGCATCGAATTGATGGTTAGTTCATCAAACAGTTCCCTTGTCAGTCATGAATAAGCCAGCTTCATACAACCGTACGTTTCACATCATTAATAGTTTTGTTTGTGAGATTGCTAGCAAACACATAAGGTCAATGAAACAAATTTGTTGTAGTCATACAAAACCATAGCGGCATTTCAGTACCGGAGACTGTACAGAAATGCATCCTGAATGTAATAATCATTAAATACCTCAATGGATTTTATATACACCCAATGGGTCTGTCGTAAAGCAGGCTAATTTCTAAGTAGGATAACTGTTACATTTGGTGACTGTAAATCGTAACAAATCAAAAACCCACCTGTCTGGCCATATGTTGCTGTACCATAGGCTGGCTGACCTACAACCACAGAACCTGTCTTCAACACTGAGCTAACAATCTCACGCGTTAACATCTAATTTCTTCAATTCTGGTCAGTACTGCTTGTGAAAAGTTACGAAGACAAGTCAGCAGCCACCGTCCAGTGACATAATTAAAATATGCCTACTGTATCACCATTGCAAACACGAGGAACAAAATAAGCAGTCTGCAGACAAGAAACTGGGAACTCAATGAGAATGCAATGGACATGCTGCAACGACAGACTTACTCTGTGCGTAGGTCTGCTGCTGCTGAGGCTGTTGTCCGTAGGATGAGGCTACAGCTCCATTCTGTGGCTGGGCAGTCTGTGCGTACTGGGCCGACGTGTCGTACCCTGTGTACGCCGCCTGTGGGGGCTGGCTGTAACTCTGCTGCAAAACACAGCCACAATTCAACCAACTACTACGGTTATCAAAATCCAAAATCATTGGTGCCATTAGAAGTCATTAATCTGGCATCGTTCTTGGTCAAAGATATCAATTAATGCAATAACACAGGTTACACAGCATACACCAACCTGAGTCTGGGCGGCGCCATATGAACTCGCAGGCTGCTGTGAATATGCACTTGCATCTGTCGTCCCGTATCCAGAGTACGCGTAGCTGCAGAGGACACAACGCACCAGTTACACATTGCATGATAAGGCAATTTCATGAACAATCAGGTAAGAATGGTGACAGACAATGTAAACCATGTCTAAAACAATGCATCAACTGATGTTAAAAATTGTATAAAAAAAACAATGGCTTGCTATCAGTTCAATAATGTTTAACCTGCACGTATTAATTTCACTAAACAGGTATTTTTTCCAAAAGCATAAACCTACAATAATCATGAACAAGCCATTGTTACTGTTTTATTACATTTTACTGGACTTTTAATTTGTGTGCAGTTACTAGGTGATGGGAAAATGATTTAGTATTGTTACTAAACAACACAGAATTTAAATATATTTCCTCACCTGGTTTGAGGAGCCACTGCTGCAGCATTATAAACGTATTCTGAAAAAGCAAGACAAAACGTTCAGAATATTACGTAAGAACAACTGGTTAGTGAAGACTACAGACATGCAAGACCTTTTCTTAGCAAAAATCTAGTATAGTAACACTACAAAGGTTATCACTCTGAAGCCAACAAGTTTCTTTGACATTTATAGACATGTAGAAACTGAGCTACCCTTATTTTCCCCCTTATAGCAGTTCACTGGGACATTACACCTAAATCAATTCATTCCAGTTTCGTTTCATGGCACTTCAGCAACCAAACAGTCATCCAAATAACCCTCTGATTTACATTAGCATGTGGGTAATCTTACAGTGTATTTGAAAGATAACTCAATAGTATTTGGACGTATGCAGAAATCAACATAATTTATCAACTGACACAATGCGGAATAAGTAATAATACCAAAGTGAGTCTGGATTCTACATTTGCAAGTACAATTACCTGTTTATATTGGATGGACAATCAGTGATCAGATAAGCAAATTTTGAAAGAACATTAGAATAAAAATAGCTACTGTTATGCAATGAATTCAGCAATATTAAATTAACGCTGTTCTGAATCGGACTAGAGTATATGTAACTGGTATTAAATAATACGCCCTGTGCAACTATGTTCGTACCTGAGTAATGATAAAGGCCATGCGTTCCGATACCGTGGACTTCTTTGAAGTTCAAAAAACATGGTCTAGTCTAGTACGTATCACTGTAAAAATCGTAGCCGACTCGATGCAGTACCGAATAAATATGCTCGTTTACTGCCACCTTATTCACCCACATAACAAGCTTTTCTAAACGCACGTGTTGTTGAAGAACACGAGGGGTGGCTACAGACAACGAAAACATACGCCCGCTAAAATCCCGGTAGTAGCATTTGAAAACAAGCGAAAACCGGCATGGTGATCACGTGACTTCAAATTGGCAGTCACTATGTGGAAATTCTATGACTAACTCATAAAAAAAATTCCTGCGTGCTGCAGTGTTATTACTGCCATGACCTTAATATACTGTTATGGTATGCTAGCGTATAATTACGTATATTTCGCCAATCGGCTTCGAATTACTTTCGCGCCGCCATTTTCTTTGTTCAACACACGACTTGTTCAAAAAGCCTAACATAAATTATAAGCGAATGCATTTTCAGAGTCGCACATGACATGCTTTTGTTGCACTACCGCTGTAGATTATTTCACAAACGCAAACACGTTGCCAAACATTCTTTACGGGCGTTATAACTTATTATATTTCCCCACAAAATATACTTACGCTGATCCGCCATCGTGCTGAAATGCAAGAGATTCGTCACGCGGTTTGCGCTATACCAGGATGCAATGCGAGTTAGCGTCTTCTTCGAACCTAGGACAGTCTGTGTTACCCCGGCTGCTTTCGCACTATTTTTCCACTACAATATTTTATCCCAAAAAAGACATAGCCATAATATATTATACTAATACACGAGACGTTGGCATCGGGTGCTAGCATGCACGGGTTGGAGTAGTATTTGTTGTTATAATTTTCCATCCCGACACCGGTCGCTAAAACAAAAGTATTGATCATAGGAGAAATCGAGGTTAGTTAATTTGTCACCGGGGTAGGTCGTCACATGCGGATCGAGGTGTGTGATGGGCATAGATATAAATAGAACACCCCACTAGAACATAGTCTATAGGGGAAAGATTAATGATCTAACTCTGTGGTGATGGGAGGGGTGGGCCCGAGGCTGTTGATACTGTTTCATCGCTCTACGTACGCCACCATGAGTTAAGCTTATATCGACATCATCGGCTTAATTATAGCTTAATGGTATATAATACTATATATACTTCCGATGGGTATCTGTCCCGTCCAGTGAAAATTCAGCTGTCCCGGCTCTCTTCAGCCATATGCGCTGTTCCCGCGCCTACATGCAGAGGCGTCGATCCGGTTTTAAAAGTGGGGGGACGGGGGACCAATTTATATATACATATAATGCGTAAGTATATAATACATATTATATGTCATATAATATATATTATAATATGTCATATATATATATATATATATATATATATATATATATATATATATATATATATATATATATATATATATATATATATATATATATATATATATATATATATATATACCAGGCTGCAATCCAAGGGGTGAAAGGGCAAACACAAATTAATAATCTTTAATGTGCTTGATGGCTAATGCCTATTGATATATCAACACAAGGATGCAAAATGACAGAGCCCGGCATAGTGGATATATTTACTGGACTAAGATCAAGTTGCGGGCTGCAGCCAACCAAGCAATTTATCTAGTGATTTTCCACTAGGTAGTCGGAAGTTTATATCTGAACTCGTATATATATATTTTTTATATTAATTTTACTACTATACCGATGGTCTTTAAGAAAGGGGAGTGATCAGTCTCGCTATATGTACCTATGCATTTGTTTTATGAACTGAACAAGTGTGAGGACATTTCCTATGCTGACCTCCTCAGGCCGAAAAGTGGAGGGGCGCGTCCCCCTTGTCCCCCACCGATCGACGCCCATGCTGTGCCTGTGCAGAACTTCCCAATCCAACATTTTGGCCAAGAAATTTGTAATCACTCAAATGAGAAGAAGTTACACAAAGTGCACGAATCCGCCGCTTCTGTCGTAGGCGATAAGCATCAAGCAGGCGAGGGGTGAAAGTGCAACACAAATTTCATCATTTAAAATGTGCTTGATGGCTAGAGCCTATTATTAATAATATCGACACAAGGTAGCAATATGATAGAGCCCGGTAGCGGCTTACATTTTTCCGGTAGTTATAAACTTTCCGATTGGGATATTTCTGCGCATGTGCAATAAACTTAAAATCATCAATGTGCAGCAAAAAAAATAAAAAATTGGTATAAATGCCACAGCCTGTTCGTTAACTCTCATGTGATGACTACTGTAAAGAGTTGTCTAAAATTTCGTTCAATACATTAAAATATTACACCACTATCACTGATTATGGCGTATTACAGTCACGTGATTTGCGCTTGTTATCAAAACGTGCCTCAAAACATGTTTGCTTCGTGTTAATTTGCGATAAATAACTTTGCTGAGAGGTTATATACATCATAACGAGCAGCATGTAGTAAATATACCATAAATGCTTTGTCGTTTCGCTGCATATTGATGATTTTACATTTATCGCGCATGCGCAGAAACGTCAATCGGAACGTTTGTAACGCCGGAAAAATGTAAGCGCTACGCCGCAGTCCGCCATGATGATAATTTACTAAAGTAAGATACAGTTGCGCACTTAGACCAGCCAAGAAATTTATCTAGTCGATTTTCTAATGGGTGGACGGAACTTCATATCGCGGTTTTTTTTTTATCTAGCTACTAGTCCTATGTAGCGGCTTTTAAGAAAGAGGAGTGGTGAGTCAGGCTATATGGCTCGCAATTTTTCTGAACTGAAAAGTGGGGGGGATAATTCCTATGCTGCCCCCCCCCCCCTCCGCCCCCCACCGATCGACGCCCGTGCCTACATGTCCCCAATATTCGATATGCATGTACGTGTAAGTATTTATTTATAGAATGCGTGAATTTGAAATATTTTCAGAGCTGAAAATATAAAACTTTCGTGGCTGTTTGGATATTGACGCGTTGGCACCGTGTTCTCGTTTTCGGTCAGTTTAGAAGGCAAACAAAATAACATGATTCTTTTTGTACACATGCATGCGTGCAAGCTTCCCATGTAATACTCGATAAGCTTGTTTTCACGCTTTGTTCTCTGGAGACAGTGTCTTGTCTCCACACCTGTAACTATATATATATAATTATATATATTATATGTATTATATATATATATATATATATATATATATATATATATATATATATATATATATATATATATATATATATATATATATATATATATATATATATATATATATATATATATATATATATATATATATATATACTGTCGTGGCCTTTATTGGACAGCTAGGTTGCTATAACCGTTGCTTCACTAAATTGACCTTCGTCGGTTCACGAATTAGGGATCTAGCGTACGTCGTACACTCTAAGTCCTCCACGTAATTATCGTTCACAGTTGGGTTGCCGTTTACGACGAGTGGCGTTAAGGGTATTATTGTTGTCTGCATCCATTTCCCCGCAGAGGGGTAAGCATATATACATCATTGTCAGTTTAAGTAAGTAATTTGAAGCCTCTGCCCCCACCACCAATGCTGGTCAAAATTAACGTAGTTCTTGTCACATTCACCAGGCGTCACCGTCGTATTCGCGAGTGTCAGTGGAAGACGATACTTGTCGAGGATCCTGTATTACACCTGCTCATAACTATATCTATACTCAGTTGTTTTGTTCCCCGCCTTTCTTGACGATTTCACAGAGGATGCATATGTGCGATTATTGGCCGTTGTCTAGATGGACGAATTGTTCACAGTGTTGTGCAAAAACATACGTTTCCTGCCACATGTCAGTGTAATATGGGTACCTTACATTTTGTATAAATACAGTAATTAACCCTGTCCAGGGGCTGTTGTTACACAGTTTTGCGACGCGGTGCCATCCAACGTCATCTGTCTTCTTTTTCTTCTTCTTTTTAATTGCCTTCTTTCTTTTCTGTGCGTAAATAATTTATACAGCTTCGTTTGTCTTAAGTTTTCCGTCATAATTTTGTTTATGATTTTTTTCTTCGTCCTTCTCGTCTTCATCTTCTCGTCTTCATCTTCGGAATCTTCTTTTGGTTTAACATCTATGGATGAAGGAACAACATTTGACAGAATCTGCAATAGTCTAAATATTCGTACTGTCAATCGGACTCGATGTACAACAATATTATACAAACGCGTTGTGTTGACAATGGACTTGCGTTAACAATGAAGTAAGCATCGTGAACACACACCGAAGGGTGCCGGATGCTTTATATAAGGCCAGGTAGCATACATTAAATATAATGATTTTCGATGTACCCAACACGTATCTTTCGTGCATAAGAGTACAAACATACTACTCGCACACACCAGAGGGTCGTGGGTGGTCGCTGTGTAATATAGCTCTTTAAGGTATTTTGTATTGAGCACGGTGTTTAATTCATAAAGGGCCCGTAAATATCTTAACAGCTAATCACTGATTAGATAAATCCCTACAAACACCACACAATTCTCCCGGTAGACAGATTTCAACGCTACGTTCTGTTATTGCTTGCACGTTTAAATCCTCACTGATCGTGGGATTAAACATTGTACTCCTGCGATAATCCAGGTTACGTGTCCATACCCGTCTTCATTTAACTAAAATGTTGGTACTTATCGTAACAAGAACGTAAGACGTATTGCTAAATTAGTCATAGGCCTGTCCGGTGGCTATGCTATCTCTACAGGACGTGGATTATATTGTTTCTTGCCCACAGACAACATGATTGATCACGACCCGCCATAACTATGTATTTGCCTGCAATGTGTCAGTGTTAAAATACGCCTCCTCGAATATAATGAAGACGCCACTGTGTAGCAACGTGTTCGGTTCCAATCAGCCGGGATCTGCGCGCTGGAAGGGCCTATCAATTAACGACGCCCAGACGAATAATGCAATCATTCACCTGTTGCGATATTGACACAAGGTCTTTAATCTTGCGTTATGAGTCCGGCGGCCCGCCGCATAAACAAGTGGCGTTTCATGGTCGGATGGTGAACTTTGCGAGCCGAACCAGTCGGCAAGTTGGACACGCGAACGTAAATAGCAAAGGACGCCAGATCGGTCGACACCTCGAAGCACACCAGTTCGCGTTCAATTCGGATTACTTGCAATAAAATGTGCGAGGAAGTTGGTCAAGTGTGGACATTGTCTGCCTATTAATAGCGAAGGCGGGCCTACGAGGCGGTCTTCGTTGAGAATGGGCCGAGTGCAGAGAATACGTCGGTCCTTGAATCACTCTGTCGTTACATTCTGATCAACGCCGCTGTCCGTGTGTTGGCCAAGCCGACTGATCTCGATGAATACTTGAAGTGTCCGCGTTATGGCGTTATCGAACACCGACTGGGTGTCTCTTGTGTCTTGAGTTGTGACCGTGAGTTGACGGAGGACTGATCCAGGACACCGTTACGTCTCGCCACCGGGTATCGGTAAGTCTTGTACACCTACATTTTGTTGTTGTAGAGATGGGTCGTTGTTCAACACTTAGCTCAGGTGAACAAATACGAGAGTAAGATGTGAGAGAATGGGACTGAGTAAGTGAGTGGGTGAGTGATTGAGTGAGTGAATAATAGAGTGAGTGGGTGGAAGGGTGGGTGAATGAGTGGGTGTGTGGATGGGTGGGTGTGTGTGTGGGTGGGTGGGTGGGTGGGTGGGTGGGGATTGAGTGAGTGAGTAAGTGAGTGAGTAATTGAGTGAGAGGGTGGGCGATACA
>OZ024865.1:48745754-48775754 GCA_964017155.1 Oasisia sp. SBJ-2009 | reverse complement strand
TTTACTTTAATAAATTATAATACGGCAATGTTTCTCTTGAATTATGTGTTGTTTATTTCATGTATCAGCAAAACGTGATTGCTGCTGCGTTTCAGTCGATGTCACCGCCAGTTGATCACCACCATCCGTGCCACGAAGACGAACCGGAACTCTTGTTTGATGGAGACGAGTTTCCGTGCGGCGGCTTCCGGCCGAACAAGGCCAATAACAGTGTTCTGTTGAGAGCATCGTTGCGACCTGCGCCAAAATGCAGATGTGGCGACAAGTCTCTGGCGCTGCGTGGCTGGTGTACCAGTGACAACCACTCGCTGACGCGGAAGGCTGGTGGACGGGAGAGAGGCAACAAACAGACCAACGGCGCCGCTACAGGAACCACGACGACGACCGACTCACGGGAGGCGCCGTTCCAGTATCATGAGGACACATCGCGGTGAGTTCACACGCTAATGGTGACTTTGTTTGGCTGATTTGTTCAATCCTATAAGAGGTCTTGTTATTCTATTCAATTTAATACTTTATTTCATACACAAATACACACGCCGATACCATGCTGTCCACATGCTGTTGTCATACAAAGGTTAATAGATATATTAAAAGGAGACGCACATTGCGTTGTGTGTGTGTGTGTGTGTGTGTGTGTGTGTGTGTGTGTGCGTGCGTGCGTGCGTGCGTGCGTGTGTGTGTGGTGTATATATATATATATATATATATATATATATATATATATATATATATATATATATATATATATATATATATACATACATACACCTACGCACACACCCACACGCACGCACGCGCACGCGCGCACACACACACACACCACACACACACACGCACGCACGCACGCACACACACACACACACACACACACACACACACACACACATAACCACATTACACAATGTGCTTCTCCTTTTAATATATCTATTAACCTTTGTATGACAACAGCATGTGGACAGCATGGTATCGGCGTGTGTATTTGTGTATGAAATAAAGTATTAAATTGAATAGAATAGAATTTCAGCGACAGGTTTTTCGGTCCGTGCTACCATAAAACACGCGAACATGCGCATTAATGATCCATGCTGCAGAATTTTTCGATACACCGCAACTGATCCATATTAGTTTTGTTAATGTTGTACTCGCTAGATGTCAGCCCCGTCACTGCAAGAGGTATAGTTTGTAAAACGCCCGCTAGAATGATTTAGTGCTTATCATCTGCTCAAGGCGTATTTAATACACAACCTGCACAAAATGGATTTTTGTTTGTTTTATAGCTAATAATACTTGTACACAACGAAACACTTTATGATTTGCAGTTACATACAGATCTATCGTAAACAGCGGGTGGCGGCCATGTCTGAAGACGACTCCATTGACAACAGCAATCATGTCGCCTCGTCTATGGCGTTCAGTTGGCCCTTTCTTGCCACCTGCTACAAGTACGTCACACGCAAGCACGCACGCACGCACGCACGCACGCACGCACGCACGCACGCACGCACGCACGTACGTACGTACGTACGTATGCACGTACACGCGCACGCACACACGCCGCCAACACACGGGGACACACGCGTTCATGCATATGCACTCTCATGCACACCATGCTTGACGCCCACCGCATATACGCGCGCGCGTACACACATACACACACGAATACACGAACACACATACTTACACACACAGTAGCACACACACACGCATACACTAACATATACAAACACACACAAACACACACAAATACAAACACACACACACTCACATACACAGACACACACATACACACATGCAGGCACGCACGCACGCACGCACGCACGCACGCACGCACGCACGCACGCACGCACACACACACACACACACACACACACACCTACACATAACTCATCATTACTACCGTGTGTTGCAGAAATTCGGAATGGCCACACAAACGCAAGTTAACAAAGATCAGACCTGTCCGACGCCAGAATACGAAACTGGCAGCCATTTCGAATCGCCAGACAGTGCCGGTGAAGGAATGCAACGTTCTGGAAGGTTTGCCAAAGAAGACGTTCTTGCTATGCGCTGAGCATATGGCAATAACAAGCGATGCGTTGTCGAAGTCTAAAGCAATGTCAGGGCATAGTCGTGACAGCGACAGCACGGACCGGAAACAGACCTCGAGATCAAACGACACGGACCGCTCTTCAGTGTCCCTTGAATTGGACTACAATGTAAATTCCCACCGCGATGCTCCTGAAAACGTGACATCTTTGGTACCAATTCTTGACAGCATGCTTCCAAAGATGATAACAGGAAAGTCGCTGGCGCCACTGCAACATGGCGTGTACAGCAGCGAGCTACAATTGTCAGACGAAGGCGATGCTATCATGAAGAAAAAGCGCAGAGAACCGAAACCTCCGTGTTGTCTTCAGCAGCACTACATGGACTTGAGCCTTCCTAAACTGAAGCCGAACTGGAGTGGCGCCCAGCCGCTAGAGGCCAAGGTGTCTATGCGCCGCCGGCGAAAACGTCACATCCTTCGCGTGGCAAGCTTGCCCACAACGGCCTATATGGCGGCGTCGACGGGTGATGACGGCGATGTTTCGTTACCGTATCTGAAGCACGGACGGTCGAATACCGAGTATCGTCTGGCGAAAAGCTGCGACACGGACACAAACGACCTGAAACGATCGGTCGTGTTGGCCAAGTTGGGAACATCGCAAAACTTGACGGTGAAAGAAAACATGGGGCACATTAGCAAATGCGAATTGTTCACATCGTATAACGTGTGAAATGTGGGCTGTTTCACGTTGCAATATTAGCAGTAGGCCTAGTTAGAACTGTTGTTATCATGCGACGACGTTTCTTCAAGAACAGCCATCTTGTTCTGTTCAACGATACGCTTCACACATCAATACGTCGTTCATCAAAAGCATTAAGAACATAACTAGAAATCTGAATTTTGGGACTGGAATTATAGTATCATCTATGCACAAAAGTAATATTTTTAATGTAGGCTACTATGGTATTTTTAAATCTACTATAATTATTATATTTGGGAAATTACTATGCTAAATTTTGAAAGTGCTATGCTAAGGTTTGAAGACTACTACGTTTTAGATTGTCTGCAATCTATATTGATGTAATCTTTAGTATTGAATTGGAATTATAGCGGTTACATATCATGGTTGATTCTGAGTCCGCCGTGTGGCGCCACTTGTCTGAATACGGTTTCTCACGGACCACACCTTTCGGTTGGGTTCTGACTTCTGATTGAATGATCACATTTCGTGGAAAAATACAATTTTAATTATAGTAATTCCTCGAATAACATCGTCACGTTGAATGCATAAATACGTTATGATTGATGTCGATTCTTCTTTGTGGACATTCAAAGTCATAATGGTTAGACTAGAACGTGCTGAAATGTCACCAGATTATTTCTAAATTAGGGTGATATGAATCGATATCATTAAACAAATCGGGAATTTATGTCTATAAGCATCGTATGCATTAAAAGAAAATCTCACAAATCGTCCCAACTAGTATTTCAACGTTCTGGGGCCTTCTTGTTTCACCCATCCTGAGAAATCACCAGATTTTGTTACGTCATCTAAAAAAGACACATGAATTTCGGTTACCGGTGAACACCTTGAATTGTCACACTTCAATCTATGCAACGTCAACAACATCGTGTTTAGTACTTACCAACTTTCACAAATAAAACAGACTTATTAAGTCATACTACGTCACACACAATTATGCAATAGTATATCGAGATCGAATATGACACAATTGCCTTTGCAATGCCATATTCTATCTCGATGTACCGTAGTTTAGTTACATGTGACGCCGAACCACGATTTATTTTACAAAACAATCGACATCACGGGAAATTTCAGCTAGAGTAAAAAGCAAACGTTATATATGTTATCATAACCAATAACATTATCATTTCTATGTGTGTGAATGTGTATGATATATTATATATTGAATTAGCAATAATTGTTCAGAAATTATTATTTAATTGATGTCAACATATACAACTTTGAGAGAACAAACCCTCCCAATGGTTATAACCTTGTGCAGTAAACACTATTTCTCTACTCTGGCATACGATAGCACGGCAACACATCACTGCGTGTGAGGCTATGTCCATCCAGTCAATGACCACAACTGGACATGTGAATGTCCGAGAGACAATCACGCAGCTACCTCAATGTCCGTCCGATGCCTACGCTTAAGTATGGTGCCATGGCGCTGTCCGGCATTACCAATATGGCCACAGTTGCACACACAATAATTATAACAATAACAGTCTTCCTATCGAAACGCCAGTCGACGTCAAGTGCGCATGCGCCAACCTCTCTGTCGGCTCATCATCAACAACAACACAGACGATAAAGAAGCAAAACACACGTTTCACATAGCAGATTTGTACGCCGTCTGGTTCACGACACCACGACGGCACTGTCCAATAATGGCGTCACCGGAAACACGCTGGAGCCGAGCCACTTCCGCGCGAGGAGCCTTCTGGGAGTCCAACAACGGCGTCACCCGGAAGCACGGCCGAGCGGAACCTATTCGGCTCGAGGTGCATTTCGGGTAATGTCAGCGCGGCGAATCAGACATTTCAGCGTCTCTGTACGTCAAGTCACTCCAGTGACTGACGCCAGCTAGGATATGGAACTCTCAAAGGAGTCATGTGACGTAGTCGACACTCTCTGATTGGACGGAGGCACGCGCTCCGTCGTCAAGGACGACTTGCTGCCGCTGTGGATGCCACATATCCTCGTCATGCAGTAGCACCACAGCACGCCGACGACGAAGGCGGAAGGGAACGTGATGCCCATCACCAACATCGCCTGGCGACCGAAGCTTGAAACCTGGCGAAATAAAAGAGAACAAATTGACAAGTTTTTCAGTTTCAGCGTCGCCAATTGTGTGGCATTTTTGCGTGTCATTCAATACAGCGACAACTAATTCTAAGTGTTTTCATTCGACATTTCATGGCGAAAATTCACTCGGCAATTTTCTCATAAGTTATAACTTGAATAAAAACATGTATGTAAACACGCATATTCATACGCTCGCACGCACGCACGCACGCGCGCGCGCACGCACGCACGCACGCACGCACGCACGCACGCACGCACACACACACACACACACACACACCAAACCTCTGGTCGAGATCCCATTAATAGGAACCAGGAACCAAAGCAATGAAGTCTCTAATAATGATTCGATACTATACACCAGAGGGCGTCACGTGCACACGCATGCCACATAAGTAATTGTGTCCCGAAGATATTGGCTTCTTACTAACCACTCACATATAAAACACCTAATGTCAATCTTGTCGAAAGTATCTTCAACCTAACCGAAACCAAAACCCTAACACCAAAACTAAACCTAACCCTAAACTTTATTCCATATAAGAGCACACAAAAAATGGGCATTTGTACGTGAGTGGTTAGCAAGAAGCCACTACCTCTCCCGAACGTTTGACAAAACATGTGCGCCATTTAATAGTTTGTCGCAACGTTATGCGTGCTACATACGCTTGTTTCAAGTTACGTCAACGGTCCGGTCTCTTGTAGAAAGTGTAATGGGATGAATTTATTTTGAAACAAACTGGATTAGCAAATGAAGCCCTGAATTTTGTTTATGAAAGGTAGCTGTAGTTTCAGAAGATTGAACTATATTATGGAGTTGATTCCAGATTGTTGGCGCAGCTACAGAGAAAGCACGTTTGCCAATATTGAGCTTAGTTTTAGGAACACAAAGTTGTTTGGAACCGGATGATCTAACTCCTAGATATATCAGGGAGATGACGCCGATTAATTAAGTGTGTCGGTTGTTGAGCAGAAAGAGTGTGGCTTGTAACAATAACCAATTTAAATCGATATAAAACTGGAAGCGAGGGCAACTGCTTAAGTAGCGGTAATGATGATGAAAAACGGGGGCGGGGCTTGATGTACCACGCGTTATAATTACCTTTCCCGAAGATCCCTTTGTTTCCACGCGAGGGTGTGTAGTCGTGGTCGCTGTGGTACTGTTTAGTGGCGCTGCTACATGACAGAAAAAGAACAAACGTGATTGTAAGCCGAACAACTGGTAGGAAACACATTATACGCCATGTCAACCACATTTAGGTTGTGTTAAATGATTAACGCTTTTCTTACCTCATTTCACTTCCTCTCAACACGTCATAAAAGGAACACCAAATGCTGCCATTGTGAGCAAACAGTGTGTGCTGAAACACTTAGTGCTGTCGGAATTTAAATAGCGTGGTGTGCGTTGGGGGGAGGCCATAATAGACACCATTAAGTAATACAATTAAGCGCTACGTAACGTTTTATTAGACGTTTAAATTTAGGCGAAATTTTGAAATTTTAATCAAATGTTGCGTTGCGGTGTAGTCTTGCGTCGATGTACATATTACATTAGACTTAGAGACGACGTCAATGATCTGTAATGCCTGAATTCCGCAAGCACTCTAAATTGCCACATCTTTACATACTCTTAAAACCGTTATACGTGTCATTGAACATATTATCTTAATCACCAATAGTGTCTTCTCTTTAGAATCTTGATGGTTTGTTGTGATAGAATAAACACAAACAACAAGAGAAATAAAGCGAGAATGTTAAGTTTAGCACTGCTTACTAAAGCAAGCAACATAGATTGAATGCAGGTTTAACAAGATTTAACAAGATTTAACAAGACAGGTGGACAAAGCAGGTGGACAAGGAAGCCCTTTGGCTTATCGAGAGTCCAACCTATCTATCTAAATGTACCCCGCCCTTCTTAGGTACATGTCAATTTTATTTTTAAACATATTAACACTACTAGCACCTACACAATCAGCCGATAATCTGTTCCATTCATTTACTGTTCTTTGTGAAAATGAAAAATTTCTAATATCTAATCTACACTGCTTCTTTGCTAATGTAACTCTATGTCCTCTAGTCCTTCTCTCTTCCTTAACTGAGAAAAAAATATTTCTGTCAATATTTTCATACCCATTCAATATTTTAAAAACTTCTATCTGATCTCCTCGCAGTCTCCTGGTTTCTAGTGTTGTTAATCCACATTCTTTTAGACGCATTTCATAACTAATATTCCTGAGTTTTTGTATCATTTTGGTTGCTCTTCTTTGTACTCTTTCTAGTATATCAATATCCTTCTTGCGATATGGCCTCCATGCCTGCATGCAATATTCTAAATGAGGCCTAACTATTGTTTTTGTTTTGTATAGTGGTATTATTAGTTATTTTTCCTTGTACACTATATTTCGCCTAATTAATCCAAGAATTTGGTTTCCCTTCGCTGCTGCAATTGCACACTGTTCTGATACCTTCATATCAGCACTAATAGTTAACCCTAAGTCCTTTTCCTTTACGGTAGTATTTAGTACAGTATAACCCATTGTATATTGTGCATCTTCATTCCCATGTCCTGTGTGGAGGCACTTACACTTCCCATAATTAAACAGCATTTGCCACTTCTCAGACCATTCGGTCAACTTATTTAGATCATCTTGTAATTGCTGTCTATCTGTATCACTTTTTATTTTTCTGAACACTTTTGTATCGTCCGCAAACTTCAACACCTTGCTTGTTATTTCATCATCCAAATCATTGATATATATTAAGAACAAAATAGGTCCCAATACTGATCCCTGCGGTACTCCACTCAAAACCGATTTCCAGTTTGAAACCTCCTCATCAACTACTACTCTTTGTCTTCTATCAATAAGCCATTTTTCTATCCAGTTAATCATAACATTGCCTATGCCATGGGCCTTGAGTTTAAGTAGTAATCTTTGATGTGGCACTTTGTCAAAAGCTTTTTTTAAATCTAAGTATATTATATCTACTGGTGATCCCTCATCTACCCACTTTGTGACATCTTCCAAAAAACATAAGATATTTGTTAAGCATGACCTCGCTTTTAGAAACCCATGTTGAGATGGGTTAATCAAGTTATTGTTAACAAGAAAATCAACCAAGTGATCTTTAATTAGTCTTTCTAATAGTTTACAAATCACCGATGTTAAACTCACTGGTCTATAGTTCTCTGACTTGCTTCTTGATCCTTTTTTAAATAATGGTATGATGTTTGCTTCTTTCCATTCTAACGGAACTACTCCTTCCTCTAGTGCCAAATTGAACACTGTTGCAAGTGGTATGCTAATTTGTTCTACAATTTCCAGTAGTAATTTGGGAGGAATCCCATCCACTCCAGGTGACTTATTATCCTTCATATCCCTTATTTTCTTAGCTACCATTTTTGGTGTTACAATTAGTTGTCCTAAATAGTCTGACTCTCTCCCTTCGAATTTTGTCTCTGGTACTGGTAATGCACTAATATCTTCCCTGGTAAACACCGAACTAAAGTATTCATTTAGGTTTTCTGCCATTAAGAATCCCTCTGTTATTATGTTTCCATCACTGTCTTCTAGAGGTCCGACCTAATCCTGAACTTTCTGTTTACTTCGAACATACGCATAAAAACTCTTGCTGTCATGTTTTATATTAAAAGCTAATTTTTGTTCATAGCTTCTCTTTGAATTTCTAATTTCAGCTGTAGCTTGGTTAAGTGTTTCTTTATAAATTGCATAGTCTTCTTCACTTCCATTATGTCTATATGTCTTCCACATCATTTGCTTGTATTTGATTTTTCTAATGGCTTCTTTTGATAAGTGTTTCTTTTTTGACCGTTTCCCCTGTTTTTTCAAGGGAACAAATAGAAGTGTAAACAACGATATGTCAAAATTTCACTTTTAGCCAGTGGTGTACGGGTCATTTTGTGTGTGTGATTGGGTAATTATTTTAAGTAATTTGGTCTCTATTTAAATAGTTTGATCAAGATCAACATCCAAGGTATAACTCGCATCACGGCCGTTCTGTCCTTTGACTATTAATCTATTAATACATGTCAAACTGTCCTGATGACAAGGTACACATTTAACATTTGTTTTATAGCTATTTTGGTACGGAATAGGTAGACCAAAGTATATGTTGTCTACACTATGCTGTATTCGTATAAAACAGCGATAGCTTCCGTCTACCCTTCCATGCCTCCAAGCACGAATGCATGTAAATGTGTAAATCTTGTTAAGAGCACCTTCGATCTAACCGTAACCTAACCATGCACCTAAACTAGCCGTAAAGAACCTAATCCTTTTTGCACAACAGACCAATCAGAATTGGGCATATGCACGTGGATTAGTTGCAGGGACTCTGTCCGCAAAACAGAAGAACCATTCTTATAAGATATATGTCATCTTCGCGAAACGGTGGCGTGTTTCAATTCAAACATGACGCAGATTTAGTGGCTCGTCTCTGGAAACTGACAGGCGGCGCTTTGGCGTACTTGTTTGCAAATTTTGATACAATAAATATCAGTAATTGTGCCAACTGCTAAACTTGATAACAAAACATAAATGTTCTAGATTAACTTTTCTGCATACAAAGTTCAGAAATGCCTCAATGAACGAACGTTCCCAGTGACGAGACGTCCTAAACGTCCACCCGACTATAGCTTTGTGCACAACCCTGCTACCGATGGGACTGCGCAATGCATCGAGTAGACTGAACCAGATCTTCCACGTTCTACATTTATTCGAATAATCTCCCAATTCCGGGAGTTTTTTGCATTAACAATGATGATTTTATACACACAATCTTCCCTGTTGCCCAATTACACCGCTCAATGCAGCTCATCGCAGAGGTTAGCTTGCTATGGAATGTTGCCCATCACAGGGGTTAGCCCGCTATGGGATGTTGCCCATCGCAGAGGTTAGCCCACGGTGGAATGTTGCCCATCACAGAGGTTAGCACATTATGGAATGTTGCCCACCACAGATATTAGCCCGCGGTGGAATGTAGGCTTATATAGCCCACCGCAGTAGTTCTTACACTTTTCCTGTGCACATCTTTAATATTAGGCAAGACACAATACAAATTTGATACGCAATGGTCACTTTCCGGGATCTCGTTACATGGCTGGGGTAGAATGAATCCTGGCTGTCGTCCTTGGCGAGATAAACTCAGACAGATAACAACGTATAGACCTATCAGCCCTGGCGGCCGCGGATGACGTACCCGTGCTGAGAGCGAGACTAGACAGCAGTAGCAGGAAAGCGATTGGTGTGGCAGACATCTTGGCAACGACGTCACATCTCAGACTTCCTGCGTGACGTGGCATTGTGACACCTGGCAACAGATGATCGTATAATAATTATGTATTACTCTTATTATTATTATCGTAGTAGTGGGCATAAACAAATATCGTTGCCTAACACTTCGACGTACCTCGACATGCTATAGGTAAAATAATCATAAATATTCAGTTTGAATCACTTTAATAACAGATCCGTGGGTCGTTCTACGCAATCCGAGAAAACCGGTGTCACGGCACATTATTAAGAAATAAATATAACAATCAAACTTATATATCTTAGATATGTCATTTCAAAAAACGAACCGTCCTTCGTGTTGGATAATATCTTGATATTGATGTTATTATTCCCGCTATTTCCCCCTGATATTTCTTGTCTACATGTCTAGAAGTGACAGTGGCGCGAAAATATTAACCATTACGTCTTCTTTCGTATCATAGCAACGGTCTATAAATAATCGAACGAGGGAAACAGTCCACTATTTTTCAGCACCACATCTTTGTTCGGTCAAGTGACGAACACATGTGTTAACGGCAGGGTGAGTTTGGACGGGTCTTGTATACAGGTTGTGTATTTAGGCCTATAAGAAATATCGCTGAACTATGGTCCTGGTAACAGGCTGACGTGTCACGGAAAACTTCACTTTGATCTACAATACGCGTTCAACGGCACACAAACACACGGGCGCGCACACGCATACACGCACGCACGCACACGCGCACACGCGCACGCACGCACACACACACACAGACACACACACACCCACACAGTTACGTTTAATTAATCATAATATCAAAACAGAAAAGATAACTCAGGACATCATCTAAATGCTCGGCCCGGCTTACAAATCTCGTTTTAACAGGACAGGTGCGGATTTTTACACGAGTCGAGTGTGGTGTCTTCCACCGACGCGAAAAGGGAATGTCTAGTTATTGTCTACGGCGACTGCAGCCGTAAAGATCATGAACTCACGAGACGTCCTAAAAACTCCACCCGACCCAGACACCGGAGAACAATCCCCGGACAATGCCAACTGTCAACAAGGATCTGTCAATCGTTCAGCGATGAGTCGAGGCGACGACTTACAAAGACTTGACGCCACTTGGAGTAACCGAGCCGAGCTGTGTCGTATCGTGGTGGCACGCAGTACCGGAGACACACGTAAGGAAAACCCGGTAGTTAAGTAGTCGTCTCGGCCTCTCGTCGTGTCAAATTCTGCCCAGCATTATTGTATGAGGCGCAATGTCTCAGCGCTGCTAGTCACGACAATCTGATCGAAAGTCGTGGTCATTGTAGTGTTTAAGGGAAACCCAAGTATTATCCCTGAGCCACTTGGCATAATGGATTGTGCAATAATGCTGTCGTTTTTGTTTTCTGGTGCATTTATGTGCCTGGCTCACTCCGTAGGAAAAACTATAACAGTCACGCCGTAGTGGGAAGAAATGTGTGAGTTTAGTTTTGTCTTCTGATAGTTTGCAGTGAACACTACGAAGTTCAAATCTCGTCATGGGCTCGGCATTATCACCAACACACTCTTTGGTGGTAAAGGAATCACGAGGAACCAATATAATTTTACTATATGTCACCGATGGCTAATTATCAAGTTAATGTATTTTTATGACAATCACTCGAGCACTAAATGAAGCTAAATATCACACATAAAACTGGCAAGATTACGCACTGACATTAATAGTAATAATAAACTTATACAGCGCATATATCCGCACAATTGAGTGGGAATGCGATTTCAAACAAATAAATGGAGTTGTTTAGACCGGCAGCGGACTCACGTTGAGTTAGGACGGGTATATAGTATACCCCAGAACGGGTATATGCCACTGGACGGATATATATCCTACTATACACAATACATTGGGTATATGCCCTAGTATATACCATAGGACGGGTATATACTCTAGACCTGCGTGTATGTGTGCGTAAATGTGTGCGTGCGCACGTGCACGTGCATACCACAACCGCTGCGAGACATATCAAAGCGATAGGAAAAGGTGAATACAGAAATATCGGGAAGAGGGATTTTAAAGTGGGAAACTTGGGACAGGGGGCAAAACAAGAACAACGGCACTGCAGAAACCCCCCCCCCCCCCACTACAACGGACCCGTGAGAAAGAACAGAGAACAGCACTCGACTTAATTGCATACCTGCCAGCGTAGGTAACACACACCGCGACACGACACAAGAACTAATATGCATAATGCGTTACCTGACGCTTTGACAAACGACAGCGGGACACTTGAGGTATTCAGTATTCACACGAACCTCTAATGGGCGGAGCCACACATTGCTGCCCGAGCGAATCTGCATGCTCCACTGTGTGGTGTTGTTTTAAAACAGGCGCTACTCCAATATCCTCCGACTATTGTGGAGTTTGTATTTTCATTATTTCCGCTTGCAGCATGCAGCTGGCTAACAGTAGAATCCACCAGAGCATCGTCCACATGTAACCGTAGCATTGTTCACCACACACAATACACTGAACGTAGTTGATATCACATGGGTAACAGGTGCATTGTCTCGAGTCATTACACATTTTGTTTGAAGCAATCCCGAGTACCTCAGCAGCATTGCTGGTAACATAATAACAACATAACTTCTTCCTCAAGCTAAGTCTACTTCTTACATCGCCAATACGGACATTAATACTAATCTAGATTTAACAGCGCAATGGGTTAGACTGAACCCGCGCAAACTCACTTAGAACACACACACATATATATATGTCTATATATATATATATATATATATATATATATATATATATATTATATATATATATATATATATATATATATATATATATATATATATACATTTATTAATTAACTAGTAAAATAAAAGTATTATATATAGTATAAATAATTAACTAAATGAGTTATTAATAAAAGTATTACGTTAATCAACGGTCACGATAACTGTTGCAATCGTACGTGAATCCTAACCAATTAGCAAGAAACTCTCAAATACGATTGTCTGAAAATGTGTCTTTATCATTACGACTGCAAATCAAGATGCCCTTAAAAACTCATTATATCCCGCGTCCACGACCAACCACATCTCCCGCCGCATGAACGGGAACAAACGACACAAGACCGAGCAATGAGTGTCTTCGGAGAAGGCGCGACCCTGGGGAACTAAACAACGTTATCATCCACGTCGTCTGCTCGGCGATGACGCATCAGGCGAAGACACGTTCGGAGAAATTTTAAATATAACCGCCCTACTCCTATTGCAGCGCCGGAGATGGCAGACAAACACAGGTGTCAGTCACTGCCCAACCTCGGCCTCCGTGTCACAATGAGACAAGGCGAAAGCTGCGCTATCAGCACAGTTGAACAACAACAACAACGTGAAACCGTCAATTATCGGCATAGTTTCTGCGTGACGGTTTGTGCGCAGAGACAGGGTGAAGTTGACAACACCGGTCTTCCGACGGTGATAAGCCATTGTAAATAAACGACAAACGCCGAAATGTTGGCTTTGTTTGCATCGGTTGTTTACATGCGTCATTGTTCAGCCAGACACAAATGAGTCAACATTGCGATGTTTAAATACATTTCAGGTTAAATGGTGGCGTGTAACTAGTTAGGATCGTCAGACAGACGGACACGTTTCTTTACATTATATAACATAGGGCAACATACATTCCACAAACTTTAGGTGGGCCGCATTTGGCCTGCGAACAGTTCCCAACAAGCTCGCGATGCTCGCGCTAAAAATACGAAATTTTCCAGAACACAACTGCAAATGGTCATGTTCTATCATAATTTGTGTATAACAATGTTAGTTTGCTGAGCCGTAGAGCGGTTCTCGTGAGATGTAATACAATATATTATCTCGATGAGATTGGCGGGCTGGTCGCTCATTTAGCCAGGGGATACCGGGTTTCGAGTTGAGCTTTGCGTTCTGACACTGGCTTGAATGCAATGGAAAAGCTTATTAGGAAAGTGTGCGATGCAATGGATGTTGCCAGGGAATACCAGGTTTCGAGTTGAACTGTGCGTTCTCACACTGGCTTGAATACGGTATGTACAATGGGAAAGCTGATCAGGAAAGTGCATGATGCAATGGATGTTGCAACGTCAAGTTGTCGCCATTCAATATTCACGTCGAGAATGACAGTATTCATCATATAATTAATGGCATGGTCTAAACACTTTGACGGAACCTGACTCACAAACACAGGCGCGTGCACGCAAGCACGCATGTATACATGGCACATGCACAATGATGGCGTTTCCCATTTTGTTACGTACTGTTGACATTACACCTATGTTATCTCCCCGTGGACATCACACCGTAAACAATATGGCTCGACTGGCAGCTCTACAAATGCGAAACCTTTTTAGCAAAGATCGAAATTCGTCCCCTGAGCTTTCAATGGCAAACGTTGCGTTGCAAGCACCAACGGGATGGGTTGCCGGGAACGTGACGAAAGCTCAATATTCTGTAGCCAGCAACTCAGCTCAAATGTAGAACCATTTTTTCTACCCGTGAACCTTCAAAAAAGTCGCGCATGGACACAAAATGCTTGGGTGTGGCTGACGACAATTGGACCACACACATAGTACAAACAAAAATGGCGGTTATATTAATAAACATATAAGTAGCAGTGGCACGCCGTGAGAATGAATGCCAGGTCCTGCCTCGGCGGATATAAATGACGGTAAATCACGATGACGTTCAAGCGAGAGATTAATGGCTGTACAGCGTGCAGTGTGTCGCTAGTACAATGGTCTTTGTGCTTGTGATCGTCTCTGTGTGTGTCGGGGACGGGAACGGAAGTACAGGTGATGATGTCATAGGTATGTGCGATATCAAACCTATCATGTCGTAGGTATGACCGACGGTGAAACTCATTACGTCATATATATTCCATTGGTATGTACAGAGCCAAGCCCACCATGTCATGGTATGAGCGAGGGCCGAGCCCAACATGTCGTAGTTATGCGCGAGGGCCAGGCCCAACATGTCGTAGCTATGCGCGAGGGCCAAGCCCAACATGTCGTAGTCGTGCGCGAGGGCCAAGCCCAACATGTCGTAGTTATGCGCGAGGGCCAAGCCCAACATGTCGTAGTTATGCGCGAGGGCCAAGCCCAACATGTCATAGTTGTGTGCGAGGGCCAGGCCCAACATGTCGTAGTTGTGTGCGAGGGCCAGGCCCAATATGTCGTAGTTGTGTGCGAGGGCCAAGCCCAACATGTCTTACTTGTGTGCGAGAGACAAGGCCACGATGTCGTATGTATGTGCAATGGCCAATCATATCATAAGTGCGAGCGTGCACCAAACGTGTACTGTCGTAGGTATGTGCAGGGTCAAGCCCTATAACTATATATTGGGCGCGGGGTAAGTTCAACATATCATAGTTATGTGCGAGGGCCAATCCCGTCATGTCTTAGTTATGTGCGAGGGCCAATCCCGTCATGTCTTAGTTATGTGCGAGGGCCAATCCCGTCATGTCTTAGTTATGTGCGAGGGCCAATCCCGTCATGTCTTAGTTATGTACTATGGACAAGTCCATTATATTATTGTAGTTATGTCCGAAAGCTAAGCCCAATATATTAGTTATGTGCGAGGACGAAGCCCATTATGTGGTAGTTATGTGCGAGAGCCAAGCCCAACATTTTAGTTATGTGCGAGGACCAAGCCCAACATGTACATATGTGCGATGGTGAAGCCCCTAATGTCGTAGTTATGTGCTACGGACAAGCCCATCGTGTCGTGGTTATGGGCAAAGATCAAACCCATCATGTAAATATGTGCGAGGGTGAAGCCCACCTTGGCGCAGGCATTGGCTTCAGCACCGGGTTCTCAAACAGGAGAACCCGGGTTCGAAACCAGTGTAGCTGTTTCGAACCTTGTCCATGTTCGTCCACTCTGCGTTGTCCCAGTTCACTCAGCGGTATGAACGAATGCCTGGCTACATAGAGTGGTGGATATTTGTGTATGTATTGTGTTCGCTCACTAATCGCGGCGGGGTCGAATGCTTCCCAGAGAAGTCGAAATGGTGTTTCTTTGAAAAAATCTGCCAGGGAGTAAAGTGCTTTGAGCAGTCTTAAGGACTGAATTCTGCGCTATAAAATAACTTACATTTTTATGTGCAAGGGCCAAGTCCCTCATGCTTTAAGTACGGGTTTGAACAGAATCCAAATGGACACAAACACGCTGACGTTTCAACATATTTAACGAATATGCGTCATGACTTTACCAACAGTTCCACCCCAAACATCGATAAGGATGGTTTTCCTTCATAAACACACGGATCATTTGTCTATTTTTCCGGAAGCGTTATCTATTCTTGGTCAAAGTATGTTTGGTCAATGCATTTACACTGACCGCTCTTATCAGCGACGGTGTCGGACATGTACACCTGCATCCGGCATAAGAACAATCAGTCCAGGTAAACATCACCCGGCGATATTAGATTAGATAGCAACCTTCGTGGGAATCACGGACAGTTATCATGCATATATATATATATATATATATATATATATATATATATACATATATATATATATATATATATATATATATATATATATATATATATATACATATATATATATTAATATGTATTCATGTTAATATGTATATATATATATAATGTATATAGGTATATTATATATAATATATATGTAATATATATATAATGTAATATATCTACATACATATATCAGTATATATATATATATATATGTGTGTGTGTATAAACTGGGAATATATATATTATATATATACATATATATATATATATATATATATATATATATATATATATATATATATATATATATATATATATATAAACTGGGAATATACCGGCTTCGCGTTTAGCCTGAGACAAGCTCCGCTGACGGCAGGACAAAGTCAGAACCTACCTGTTGTGTTTTGCCCTTTGACGCGAGAACAAACACTCCGAGGCGGCCCGGCGCCGAGCGCTCGCGAAGGCGCCTACTTCGGCCCCGGCTCGCGAGACAACGGCGGCGTCGATGATTCATCCATTCTCACATTGTCGCGACCTGACAGTCACAAAAGTCGCGATATTGTCCCCTCTTGGTCAGGTGTGTGAGCGTGTGTATCCGACGACGACAACGCAGACTTCTGGTGGGACCGTTTACGGTAACGTCCGGCGCAGAGATTGGCGTCACTACGCCACGGCACGTCGTACGTACACGCGCGTGTGTATTCATACGTGTCCCGTAACAGCACACGAACAAAGCCCCTTTGAACGTGTGCCGTCGGAAAAACCGTGTCACTCTGCAGGATGCCGTCTGCTCAGCGAGGGGTGTCACTCTGGCAGCGGACGCACGCTCCAGTGCCGCCGGCGACAATGACCCGAACGCTCGGATAGGGCCAGAGTCAAAGTCGGACAGTTTTTATTGTAATATCGCGTGAGTGCGTAGTATTAATGTAAACTGAATATATATATATATATATATATATATATATATATATATATATATATATATATATATATATATATATATATATACACCTGTATACATATATATATATACATTATGTGTCTGTATATTATATATATGTATACAAAATTATATATATATATATATATTATATGTGGAAGCAGCATGCTGAGGCATTCGCCCAACCACGGGACACTATGGCTGCACAGTGATGAGCATATATTATATCTAATATTATATATATATATATATATATTTTATAATATATATAATTATTATAATTTATATATATATATTTGTATAATATATATATATATATATATATATATATATATATATATATATATATATATTATAATGTATATATGTACATATATATATAATATATATATATATATATTGACATATATACATTATAATATATATCATAGCGTCATGCCAGCATATTATGTATTCTTTATACCTGTTCATAGCGGTTTCGACAAGTTCACTAGCACGCAAACCCGTTCAATCGAGCACTGCAGACTTCTCTGGGGAAGCGTTCAGCCGTGTTACAATTATTGCGCGAAGGAATTCTCAAACATACGGTGGCATTCGACCAAAATGAAAGTTTTCATGATTCGATTGGCCGTTGAACAAACTATTTCATTGTGTCGGATTTTACACCCGGACAATTATAACCTTGCAGCAGACGATTCGTTTACTCAATCACCGTGGTGACATCGGGTCTTAGCCCAGGGCGGCCACCCAGTCGTCCATTGACGGAGAGGTGCTACTTGCCGATTCGTTCAACACCTCGCGGCAAGGAACTCATGGACGTCAGTACGCGGCCTCGTTTAGCGCGTAGAGTTTGCTCATGCAATAGTTGGTGTGATTTATTGTTTCTGCTTTCGCCGTGGGCTGAAAAGAGCGTAGACGCATGCATAATATTGTGGGTTGATATAACTCCAACTGCGCCGTGTTTGAGGACCGTAAGTAATGTAGACCGGACGCGACAGTGAACGTAATTTGACAGTTCTCCAGCGTGTCGAATTGTCATAGAGCAAACCTGAAAACCCCAGACCTTTATAATTATAGTAGCTATGTGCTACTGATGTTTGTAACAAACACATTACTTATTCACACCCGCAATCCGCACGCACGCCCACACACATGCACACACGCACGCACACGCACGCACGCACATACGCACACACACACACACACACACACACACACACACACACACTCACACACACACACACACACACACACACACACACACACACACACACACACACACACACACATTTAAATACATTCGCGTTTCGTACGAATATATACAAATTCGTAAGAAACGCGCATGTCTAAAACTGGTATATAATAATGATGTCCGTCAAACCAGAAGTTATTTCAAGAACTGTACAATCTATTACGAATAATCTATAATCACCCGGAAGTCACCCGGAATCACCCACAATCAATGGATCCTAATGTCAGGGGTAGAGTGAAGCAGACATTTGATGGAGACATGACTTAGGTAATATAATTATGGCACATCTCATATACACGGACCGTGTCGCAAACGCGGATTTCCACAACAAAATCAGCCAACACATCGGCTGACGCGTCTAACTGTCGGAACGAACCGTTGGACAAAATCCCAGAAGAACCACGAAAGTTTGTGTGATCCCCGACGCATACGCTAATGAAAAATTACGTGTCATCTTACGAATCGCCTAATTAACCGACGCCTAAAAATATGGCACCACGAACACAACAGCGTGGGTGGGGTCGGCCATCCCCCGTAACGACGCATTTGAATATTACTTTGTCCAGATTCGCAGGAAGCGTGCGTGCAATGTTCACTAAAACAGAATTCTGCATAAAACATCACTTGACAAAACGCAGCCCTTCGTCACGCACGCACCCGGCCGTCTCTGCCGAGCGACCCCCGCTAGTCACCACAAGACTACGCCCGGCATTCACGCGGGCAAACGGAATAATGCAGTCATTGTTATGCGCGCAAAGAAACGAGAGACGTCGGTGGTGCTGTTCACTCGAGCGTGACGACCGACAGGAACAACAGCGTCCACAGCCTGCTCGCCGCCATTGTTCGCAAAGCGGGCCATCGGCGAAAAAAACGGACGCGCGTTGTGCGAATGAATTCAGGTGGAATGTCAACGACGTGCTGTCAATACACGCATTACAATGACTGCGTTCGCATATCATTTTATATATATATATATATATATATATATATATATTATATATATATATATATATATATATATATATATAATATATATATTATATATGTATACATATAATATATATATATATATATATTATATGTATACATATAATATATATATATATATATATTATATGTATACATATATATATTATATATATATTATATACATATACATATATATATATATTATATATATATATATATATATATATATATATATATATATATATATATATATATATAATGGATTACAGATAGCCCTGAACGTTTTAGTAACGATAATTTATGGCAGACTTCTTTCAGTGTGTCCTACTCCTGCAAACTCCCCATCACATATTGGAAGCTATCCTATTTGCTGTAGAATCCTTGATAAACTTCAATACACACAACCCGCTAACGCTGTCATCGGTGCCAAGCTCTGTATTGCATCAGACCCAAACACCCACTTGCCGCCGTTTCGAAACTTAGGCAATTTCGTTCACACCACATTTGCCTGTGTCTTTCGGAAGAGACACTAAAAGCCGGTGGTCCCTTCTATCTGGTGTCTATGCCAGGGGAAGTAAAAGATCCCACACAGGGGGTTAATGTGTAACCTGTAGTGGGCTCACTGATTCTAGAGAAGGACAACCCCTGCGTTAGCCCAAGTTTGGGCTGTTTGGAGGAAACCACCCGAGACCTGATACACATATGATGCCAGTGCATTCGTACCTTTAATACGTTTTTCCACGAAGTTGCTCTTTCATGCGGCACTGGTCAGAGCGGCAGTGTCCGACCGCGTACAGAACGAGGCGATAAATTGGGACGACGCCCAGAGCGACCAATACAAAGACCAGCCGTGTTGAGATGAAAGAGGTGGCAAAGGGGAGTCACATGTGGCTACTAAACGGCATAATTATAAATATATCAATCAACGTTACTACGTTATTGATGTCTGGGTTCCACGTGTGACCGACTTTTTCTAAAGAGAACGAATTCGACTGGCACCGTAGCCTTCCCTTTGTGGTGACTGTCGGTGTTAATGTCACGGCCACTATGTGGTGACTGTCGGTGGTAACGTCACGGCCACTGTGTGATAACTGTCGGTGTTAATGTCACGGCCACTATGTGGTGACTGTCGGTGTTAATGTCACGGCCACTATGTGGTGACTGTCGGTGTTAATGTCACGGCCACTATGTGGTGACTGTCGGTGTTAATGTCACGGCCACTATGTGGTGACTGTCGGTGTTAATGTCAGGCCACTATGTGATGACTGTCGGTGTTAATTGCAGGCCACTATGTGGTGACTGTCGGTGTTAATGTCACGGCCACTATGTGGTGACTGTCGGTGTTAATGTCACGGCCACTATGTGGTGACTGTCGGTGTTAATGTCACGGCCACTATGTGGTGACTGTCGGTGTTAATGTCACGGCCACTATGTGGTGACTGTCGGTGTTAATGTCACGGCCACTATGTGGTGACTGTCGGTGTTAATGTCACGGCCACTATGTGGTGACTGTCGGTGTTAATGTCACGGCCACTATGTGGTGACTGTCGGTGTTAATGTCACGGCCACTATGTGGTGACTGTCGGTGTTAATGTCAGGCCACTATGTGATGACTGTCGGTGTTAATTGCAGGCCACTATGTGGTGACTGTCGGTGTTAATGTCACGGCCACTATGTGGTGACTGTCGGTGTTGATGTCACGGCCACTATGTGGTGACTGTCGGTGTTAATGTCTCGGCCACTGTGTGGTGACTGTCGGTGTTAATGTCACGGCCCCTATGTGGTGACTGTCGGTGTTGATGTCACGGCCACTGTGTAGTGACTGTCGGTGTTAATGTCACGGCCACTGTGTCTTGACTGTCGGTGTTAATGTCACGGCCACTATGTGATGACTGTCGGTGTTAATGTCACGGCCACTATGTCGTGACTGTCGGTGTAAATGTCACGGCCACTATGTCGTGACTGTCGGTATTAACGTCACGGCCACTATGGAGCCGACTCAATCTGCCTAAGGCAGCAGGCCATGTTTCAACAATTGTGATATTAAATAATTTCGGATTTCGTTTAAAAACATCTTCGGATTGTTTTTCTAGTATGACAACTCGTATGTATTTCAACTGCACCTGATATATAGGGGCCTACTGTAAATATCTTGGCAAGTAAAATTCACCATGTTCTTGTTGTTTTTAAATTCCAAGTACAAATAATATCCTTAAGAAATTACCAGAGAATCAAACGACTAAAGAAATCTACAATTACTGTAAAAGAAAACAATCTAAGAAGGCAATGTGGAGAGGGAAAGAGGAGGAATGGAAAGACGAAGGAGTAGATGACAACAAGATGTGTGTGACTGATTGGAGGACGACATCGAACAAGGAGGGAGACAAACGGTAGGTCTACAATGAACATATCGTGGGACTATACGGCAGCCACGTTTCGCAAAGATGCGCTGAGGTGAAGACGAATACAAGTACATGCCCAAGTAGTGAAAAAGTGTACTTAAGTACAAGTCCAAATACACGGCCCTGCTTGCCTGCCTTGATTCTAAGACTAAGCTGTACTTTGGGCTAGTAGCGGTTGCGTTGGTAAGTTGATACCAGCGGCGGCATCATCCGTTCACAAACGATCTCTAATATACCCTGTGCTTGCATGTTACGTTGAATCGCCGGCCTCTACCACGAGTCAAGTCACTAGGTCTGCATAGGTCTGAGTAGACTTCGAGGGTATTATTACTATTCTGGTTGGAACACCACATTTTTGTGCCAAATAATCCAAACAGAAAACAAACAAACAACTCTAAGCCGACCATTTTGTATTACTTTACTAGTCCACGGAGTCCGTCACTGACTTACTGAACAACCACGAGGGCCATCCATGATGGCCACAACTAGGACAGTGTCAAGACATTTCTAGCTGTAATCCAAACCTTCGCGCTGCCTCCATTGCAAAATCGGTTTCATTCTGCTTAAGCTTAACTATCTCACAACGTCGACTCGTTACACCAGATCAAAGAGTCGTCACCGTCATTCCCCATCAGTAAAACACCGGTTTTGATTTTAACATGAATGGCACATATTGAAATAGCATACATCCACAAACAAGTAACTGAATTTTGCAAGAAATATGCTTAATGTCTAATACCACGGATTTGCGCTATGTCTACGTGATTGAAACCAACACCAACGGCAACGCCAACAGTCTACACGTACTAAACTTGCCACGTCAACTCGTTCGGGTGATGCAACTGGCGCGATCCTTGTAAGATATCGGGCATACCAACTTTTGAAAGTATCTCTATACTGGTAATAGGAGCATAATTAGCAAAAGTTGCACAAACTGAAAAACTAACGCCAAGTTTGGCTTTGCCTTTCGGCTTTCGTCTTAAAGTTTGGGACTGTTGCCAGGCTTGGCCTATATAACGCATATATCAAACGATAGTTGTACACTAAGTATTTGACCTAAGGTGGGTAGGATTAGCACATATTTCAATAAGCCTATGACGGACATATTAGCAAATTACCATACGTGAACTGCACTACTATAGTATGTAGAACTCACGTTTTCTGCAAGACTTACCAAACACAGATTGCTAACTTGAAGTTTAGTACTGCCATCTGGCGACCGATACCGCAAACAATACAAAGCCGATAGGCGCCAGGTGGCGCCAGATCAAGATTAATATTACGCATATCACGGCGATTCGTAGGCCATGACATTATTTTGTTACAATACATTTCCAATTAAGGAAGCCATTTTATTTTAGCGACTGATATTGGGTTACGCAGTTATGCTTTGGATATAATTATATATTCTAACGATGTATGCGTTTACAACTATGAAGCCAAGCATGACTGATATCGTCCACAATTACTCTTCATTTATTCCGTCATTCCAACTGATAGCCAAAAAGTCTTGTAATAGTTTATAAATAAACAAATAAATTTACACATTTTGCAATAGTATTGAAACATGCAAATATAACAACTCAGTCGGGATGTGCTGAATAATTAAACGTTACACATTAAATAATAAATGCTTCCAATTATAAGTTAATCATTTAATCTATACATTATGATTCGCCTGCCACAAACTCCGTCCTCCCTAACGTCTTACATGTCAAAAATAATATTAACAGAAATTATTTATAGTGCATAATAAGAATCACAAACAGAATAACTCCGTTGTAGCATGAAAGTAAACAATTTGTTTGTATCCTGTATATTACAATATGCAATTGCCTGAAAACGCGATAATCACACATTTAAACAGGAGAACATCCTGTGATACAAAAGACGCATTTGCGATCTCTGAGAATTATATCCACTCAAAACATGGTGTGGCCTGGATACTTGTTTGGTGGACGATCGACACGGATGAGTGACTCGCCCATATTGAAGTAGCCGAGGTACTCTGCTTCATCAGGTGTTGTGTCCTTAGAGAAATGACCACCGTCTCCATGGTTACTGAAGCAGTGGAAATGTTGCAGCCGCAGGTCTAAGTTCTGCAAAAATAGTTCATTCTTGTGTAGCCGTATCGCATGCTAGAGTGATAATGGTTCACGTTTTACAAATGAACTACTTTAATTTAAATACGCATTATAACGTACTCTTACGCGGAAACGCACGCAAGCACACACGCACATACGCATGCACGCGCACACATACACACACACTCACACACACACGCACGCACGCACAACCCCCACACACTCACACACACACTCACACACACACACTCACACACACACACACACACACACACACACACACACACACACACACACACACACACACACACACACACACATGATGGTGATGATAACGACAACGACGACTATGATGCCGACAACGACTATGATGATGTTATTGATGACGATCACAACGACGACGATGATGTCCAGCTGCCACTCACTGTTACTTGAGTTACAAATGTTCCCAGGCAAACGAGTGGTGCTGACATTTCACAGTGCTTTATCCAGTTGTTTATTTCCTCCACCGTATTGAGAGGCTTCTCTGAGAACTCTGGCTGCAGAAGGAACAAAACACACCAGTAACTCGCATAGAAAGCCATCGTATTTACAGTATAGTAGACTCAAATAATTTAAATATGTAAAACATACATTATGCACAATAGTTAAAACTTAGCATAAATGCGTGCATACATAAATATTATAAGCATAATAGGTTACACACATATAATTATATATTGTTTCATCGCGAAAAACAACTAAATTTCAGTTCGTACCACATATCAAAAACACTCGGTAATAATTGATGTTGCTAACTTCTGCTTCGTTATAAGCACAATACAAATATTTCTTATTTGCAACTGTTATTGTCTACGAGATTTCGAAAAAATTGTATTTAAAGATTTTTATCTATCAAGACAATAACATTTAAATATAAAGTACGTCGATAGCATAATATATCAAAGTGCAATTAATAATTACTATAAGTGTTATTTATTTATCAGTATTGTTCTTTACTTGATATTATGCATATGTCTGTTTATATACGGTTATGTATTTACAATGATATGCTATCGTACAAATCATTTGTTCCTATTAGTGTGTAATGCAGTATATACAGTGGAACTGTGGAAACGATACAAGCTTTTCATAAGGAACAAACCATAATACCATAATAAACGTTTCTGCTTTTCCTTTTTCAAGAAGCAGAACTCCACCAAGTCCCATGAGCTTCTCGCCATATCTCGCAGACAGCGACGTCCTCATACATTGGATGATGTCCTTATCTCCCGTCCGTTTGGTTGCTTTCACCTCCAGCACCTACCAATCAGATCACTCGTTACAAAGAAACAACTAATCATTAAATGATTTTAATTAGAAACAACTTTTGTTTGTATTTAAAATCATCATCTAGTTAAAGCACCGTCCTGATAAAACAATTAGGTGCCTGTGAATCTAACTGTATTCGAGCAAGCGTATATTTCTGGTTATCTTTTACGACTTCGCTTCATCTTGCGCGCCAAACTTTCAGGGATTAATGTACGATTACATATATGAAACATAAGGAAGGCTACATTTGTATACGTCATACACGGAGTAAGTAATCTCAAAGAAATTCAACATCGCTAAAATATTCAGCCCCGCAATCGAAAATGTATACAACTGCATCTTAACAACTAATTGAAATTCTACCACTGTGCATGGTTAAATCACATATCACGTCACACTAACCTTTCCGCCTTTACCCTCGGACAGATAAATGTTCAAAAGCATGCAACATTCAGGAGAGCGACATTTCTCTTGGACGTAACCACTTGGATCCTGCAAGAATGCACCACATTTTAATCATAAAATGCTACATAGTCCTGGCTCTGTCCCGTAAATGTCTTGAGGTAAACGCAGTTTTTCTTTTGATTTGTATACTACATACCATGTCTTTCAACACTTCAAGAGGTGCTTTTAGAAAATCCGTGGCATAAGGTCACTGGAGCATAACATCCAAAATGGCCACCGCTGACCAGGTTTTCATCTATAACTTTGGAACTAGAAGGGCTTGATAGCCAAACTTGGTATCAATTCCGCTTAAAACTGACATTTCCGACACGCGTGAACTATCCATTTTACGATATGACGCCATTTTTGATGATAAATCCAACATGGCCGCTTAACATCGACGACTGTCGACTGCAGAAACACAATAACTGTAATTCTCCATCGAAATGAGCTAGAAACTGAATATTTATGTCCCTCTCGATGATTGTGATAATCCCCAATCAAATACATATTATTTCGTGATCTTTCAGGTTGACCATATAGGTCAAAGGTCAAGTTATTGGGTTAAAATCAACATTTTAAACCATATCTGGTCACGAAACGTGATATAACTGGCATGTACATGAGTTAGATGTCTTATCTCAGTTGATATCATCATAGTTCTGCTGAGATAAAATCAAATAGACGAGAGTATTAACTTGTTAAAATTATCACTAAGTGCTTTGCCAAGATCAAAGGTCAAATGTGAAGGCGCTGTCTCTCTTTTCAAATCGCCACGGTCTAAGCACATGGGTGAAGTGCAGTAGGCGCATGACTGTGTCTGTGTCATTTAACATAACGAATAAACGTTGGTAGCTATGCTGGACTTCTCAGATGGCATGAGGCACGATCCTTTCATCAGCATCTTTCAATAATTTGGCAGGTTCTGGAATCACTATTGGGTCTGTCGACTCTGTACTATGGAGGGTAGCTGGAACTTGTTCTTGGTTTACTACCATGATACTCAACACAACCGTTACTACAGAAAGACTGACCAACCACTATTTTCTGAATAAGTTGCAGGAAGTGATTCTTTTTTTCTCCCATGATACCAACATTTCTCGATCTGCGTTGTGGACTCATCCGGGATAGAGCTCTCCTGAGACTATATTGCTAACCCGACGACTCATCAATGTAACTATCACAAATAACCTGGAGGGCTTCGCAAGATGAAGATACAACTATCCGACCGACAGTACTTTGTTTACAACTCGACCGAAATGGTCGAAGCATGATAGGTTGGGGTACTGCCAAACCTTTAGCATAAATTTCAGCAGGGTCATTGTTTCAACCCTTCGTGAGATAGGTCTCAAGTACTTGTATTGTGTATCGTCAGACACTACAGAAGTACGTTATAATTATATTAAATCTGCAATGGTGAAAAATAATAATAATAATAATAATAATCACTTCTTTAGCGCCAATATCCTCGAAGATCGAGCTCAGTGGCGCGACAAAAACCAAGGGATTAAGCAAACTCGTAATCGAAAACAATGCGTGAGTCGTCAATGGATGGATGAAGAAGCTAGGAGGCTAAGGAGGATAGGCAGCATTAAAGAGATAGGTTTTTAGGCGTCGGCGGAATGAAACTATATTACCTTCTGATTTAACATTGGCAGGAAGAGAATTCCACACCGATGGTGCGGCAACCGAGAAAGCTCGGGTCCCGGCATTCGTTTTCACCCGAGGGATGTAAAGAGGGTTACTACTGGTTGAGCGTAGCTGTCTGGAGTTTCTTGCTTGGGTTAGCATTGAATTTAGATATGCTGGTTGTGTAGATGAGAGTGCTTGATAGGCTATTGTACAAATCTTGAAAATGATGTGATAGTGCACAGGGAGCCAATGCAATGATTTTAGAAGCGGCACTGAGCGAGAAAACCGAGGAGAACGCGTGACTACCCTTGCTAAACAATTTTGGACACGCTGAAGGTTTGCTATGTCCTTGCTTGCGATATTGTAAAGGAAGGAATTGCAGTAATCAAGTCTGCTGGTTACCAGAGCTGTTGCGATGGTTTTAGCGACGGAGAGTGATATAAACCGGCGAATACGGCGAAGGTCACGAATATGGTAAAAACAGCAACGGCATGTTTTCGATATATGTTGTTTGAAATTGAAGTTTTCATCAAACATTACTCCGAGATTAAAAACTGAGGCGCTAGCAGTAAGATCAGGGCCAATTTAAATGTTGGCCTGGAACGGGGTATAGGTAGTAATTTCCGGTTGAAACACAGATTAAGGCATGGCAGACTGTGTAAATAGGTAAGGGATTCTCGCGCTCAGCAAAGCCTGTGCAAAAGTAATAAGACGTTTAGTGCCCGTGCAGATGAAACATAGAGGTCTTCACACCCAGGGCGATTCTGTGTGTAAAGGAACGTCTTGTGAAAAGGCATGTTAGTTAACAGTTTAAAAGTCTGTGTATGTTATTTATATATAATGTAAGACCGTCCTAGCGCGAACAGTTAACTATCTGTATTATCGCCCACTACGTTGTAAATGATTGATTTTAGAGGCGTAACTGGTGTAATTTATAAAATATTCTGCGTGTCCTAATAAAGTCGTGTGTTGGTCTTAAAACTGCAGTAATGTCGAACACAAAAGTGCAGAATTTAGATACAAAATGTAAATTTGAACGAGTAGTGAAATAGAAACATGTACCACCTTACGCCACCTTTATGTCCAAATGCCATCACATGGACGTAAACCTCCATGGGGCACACAGGGAAGACCAACTCAAATCATCAAGTACATCAACTACGCAGTGTAGCGGGCTTCATGGATGGATGAGCGAACTTTTGATCTTGACATAGCGCTTACAATCTTTAAAAGTGAATATAATCTCATCAATTTGACTTTATTTCAGCAGAACTATGGTGATAGCAACTGAGATACGACCTCTAGCTCATGTATATACCAGTTATATCCAGTTTCGTGACCAGATATAATTTTTAAATGTTGATTATAACACATTAACTTGACCTTTGACCAATATAATAAACCAGAAAAGACATCCAAGGAAATTTATTTGATTGGGGATCCTCATAACCATACAGAAGGACATCAAATCCAGATTCGAGCACACTTAGATCAACAGTCGTCATTAGTGAGCGACCATGTTGGATTTATCATCAAATATGGCGTCAAATCGTAAAATGGATGGGGTAAGTGTGTCGGGAATGTCAATTATAAGCGGAATTGATACCAAGCTTGGTTATCTAGGCCTTCAGGATCTAATGTTATAGATGAAAACCTGGTCAGCGGCGGCCATTTTGGATTTCACGCTCCAATGACCTTATGCCACGGATTTTCAAAAACACCTCCTGGATTATTGAAATACATGGTATTTAGAATACAAATCAATAGAAAAACTGCGCTTACCTAAAAACATTTACGGGCCTATATGGCAGACCCTGGACTAGCACAGAACCAGTAACCATTTTTGTTTCGTAGTTATCATAGCATATACACCTAGCAAACATTCTCCAACATTTTAAACACACTTGCACTTACAAAGAGGTAGAATGAAAGTATAATAAACATCGTACCTCCGCGTCCACCTTTATAGTGTAAGACTCGTTCGCTCCCTCCGTCAGTAAGTTTGTCACCAGCTACAGGTAAAAACAAAGATGAGTCATAATAATTTACTAATGTGTGTGTGTGTGTGTGTGTGTGTGTGTGTGTGTGTGTGTGTGTGTGTATGTGTGTGTGTGTACGTGCGTGCTTGCTTGGGCGCGCGCGTGTGTGTGGGCGCGTGCGTGCGTACGTGTGTGTATGGGTGACAGCAATCGTGTATGTGAGAGTGTGCGTGATCACTCTCTCTCTCTTTCTCTTTCTCTTTCTCTTTCTCTTTCTCTTTCTCTTTCTCTTTCTCTTTCTCTT
>OZ024865.1:48730754-48743254 GCA_964017155.1 Oasisia sp. SBJ-2009 | reverse complement strand
GGAGGGAGTGAGATATACCGAGAGAGAAGAGATGAGGGTGAAAGGAAGGGTGAGGAAAGTTGTTATGATTTGTGGGTCAGGCGCGTTAAAAACAACAAAAACTGCTGAAATCATGGGTAATGTGTGCGTGTGTCCGTGCGTGTGTGTGTGTGCGTGCGTGCGTGCGTGCGTGCGTGCTTGCATGCGTGAGTGCATCCCATTGTTATAAAAATAGACATTTGCATTTACGTTCACAACAAGCGACAAAAAATGCATCTGTACTAGAAGAAAACACTTATTCATGGAGTGCACACAGTACGAGTGGAATTCTCAGAAACGCTTAATATTTCGTTGGTACACATCTCATGCTCAGAGGATGCAAAACAATTATGTAATGTTTGCCCAACTATCCCCCCCCCCGAGATTGTTTACGTATGAGTAAAACTGGGTTTTTTCACGCGCGATAATCACTCCAAACGAGACACGCAGCGACACATATTTTGCATTTAGCAAACTACACATTTTGCAACAGTGTGTTAACTGTAGGCTTCTTATCGTATTGTTGTGTATTGTTTCACGAACGTAGACACGCTGTTCCAGCATGCGGCGCAATAGCGCTTTTTAAATGGTCTTTTCCAAATATCCCTACGGATGCACGATTGGAATAGTGAAATGCGTTAGGACATTTGCAATTGTATTACAATAATTAGTTAACTACTAGCTATTGTTGCGCATACACGCATTACTATATATCCAATAACATTGGATGAATCCAATAATTGATATAGAAATCAAATAACTGATATAGATGGAAATGTGTAAAATATTGTAAAACCTTAATTTATTCTTTAGATCTATTTATTTTAATGTTTTAAAGTATTTATTAAAATATTTTATTAAAGTATGTTTTATAAGTTTAGTCAAATAATCACAGAAAATATGTTTTAATGTCTTAACCTATTTAAATTACCTTTATAGATGCATTTCAAATAAATTATTCTCTACTTTGTTAATTAATTTTATATTTATGCTAATGTTTTAAATTATATATTATTTCAATCTAATTTAGCAAATATATTTTGCATGTTTGATGTACCTATTTCAATCTGTATTGATTGCCCAGAGAATGAAATAAACCATTATTATTATTATTAATGTTTACATGTAACAAAGGTCCATCCCGCTAATAAAACCTGCCATCCCTGTTAACAAAATAGCTACTGTTCGAGTTTCGCTGGCGCGGAAACCGCCTACGTGACTTGTCTGTAGGCGATTGTAAGGTAACATAAAACGCTGTTGTTTATATCGTTATGTTTACATTTTACCTTCGGCGACTTCTGTCAGTGGTGGACAATACAACTCCGCGGTCTGTACGGGCATGTTTGTGTCCATTTCTGCTGCAATCGTTCACAACTTGACACACGGATATGCTCTGACTTTGTGTGCGCTCGGACTTGAAGTTGGAGTGTCTAAACTCGAATCCGACAACTGGCTTTGGTGGACACAGGAAGATAACTTCAGATATGGGGCCTGCATAAAAATAGGCCTACTCTACTGTCATTTTGGTTATATCACAAACACGCACGCACACTCACACGCACACGCACACGCATACCCACCCACCCACCCACACACGCACACCCACCCACCCACACACGCACACACACACGCACACGCGCGCGCGCACACGCACACACGCACACACACACACACGCACACTCACGCACACGCACACGCACACTCACACACACACACACACACACTCACACACACACACACACACACACACACACACGCATTGTGCTTAGCCCTAGAAGCTCAACAGTTAAAGAAGAGTCGAATCGTACATTGTTATTGCAACTACAACTGCTGTTACTGTATCACTGAATCTGCATAAAACACATAAATCACTATAATATAATTGCAAATATCATGAAATGCTCCATATACCCACCTCCAGACAATTGCAACCAGTTGCAGTTACTGACGTGTAATATTTTCTAGCCAGTCTTCAACTCTTGCACCTAGTGGGCTGTTTATATATAGAGAGAGCCTGCCGTAAGTGCACCCCCCCCCCCCCCCCCCAACAAACAAACACAACCCCTGGAAAAGTCAATGACCGCCAAACTCGACCAATTTGCATCTCTGTCTGCCTATAAAACCCATCTCGACATGTAGTGCAGCGGCCGAAGCTAAAAAAGGGCTCTATTTAAGGAGATACCCCTACCGGTGCTATAACAAACTGGGGCCGATCTCATTTCAACCGTCTGGATCTCTAGTTTCTGAAAAACGATGTTGTAGTTGCAGCAAACTTGTACAACATGATGAATTAACCCTTTGTGTGGGCAACCTAGGAAAAAATAACGTTGTCAGTTACTTGCATATTTTATTAAATCAGCCCTGTTATTTTTTTAGAATTGGTAGTTATATCAATGTATTTCATTGAAATGGACATGTAGCAATATAATTTAGAAAATAGACCCAAAATATGGCGATTGTTTGTGATTTTGACCAAACTGAAGCACATTTTCTTGCACCCTACTACCAATGCATGTTACAACAGTGTCAGACCTGACTTTATTCATCATTCAAGATGTGTCATTGATGGACAAATCAATTTGAGCATGGTGAAGTGGGTATAACATGGTCCATGCATGTTATACCCACTTGGCGACAAGTTTGTCGCAAACTACGTCAACGTCGCCACAACGTTGATCTACCGTCGTACGTCGACCGTCATCGCTAGCAGGTCATCGGCCCTATTTCCACACCCGTTTAACAAAAATGTGACAGATGTCGCCTAAATAAAAAAGCAACCGTTTTCCCCGTAGCAATAACATAAATCATTTCACCTTTTCCTGGACATACCATGATGATCAGCCTGTCTTGGAACGCACATCACGGCTGCGCTATATGTCTCCATGAATGACGGTGGCCTGCTGAGTTTATCGCCAGTTAATAACTTACCTTCATCACTACCACGTCGTTGGCCTGGTTTAACCTACCTTACCTTCGATGAACAAAAAGGATTGAAACTGAAATGCTAACGCCAAGTTATTGACTATGGCTTTGACTTTCGGCTTTCGTCTTAAAGATACTCAATCCACTCATTCCCGTAAAAATCGTTTGCTCCTAGCGATTATTAGTCATTTCACAAAAAGCGGATGTATCAAATACACCCGAATGATTGACTAGTTGGTTTATGCAGACATGTTACTTCAATTTTCTTCAATTAATAGAACAAATGCGAACTTTTTCGATTTTTGTTTCTACACGGAGCGTGTAGAAACTATGCACGATTGCTAACTATGGAAATGGCGTTTTGAGCGGAATACGCTTTAGTCTTCACGCGAACGAGGCTTGGGGCGAGATTGACGGCTTCACCCTGTCGAGTTGTTTACGTTTAGAAACGGCGAGTGTAGGCACAAATATGATTTTTATATGCCACCAACACGGCAAATTAAGCAGACAAAGACAGCATATTCAGCCAATGCCAAGGTACGACAAAATAGCAGCGTTGAAGGTATGGCTATGCTATGAGTATGACTACGCCAGCCATAGACTATGCCTATGGCCTATATGACTATCACATGCCAGTGATTTATTATAATACTGTAACTATGTAATGTTTATGTCACATATATGGTAGGTAGCAGGTTAATATCCTAACCTAAGGCTAAGATTAATTAACTAGGCTTAATTAGCCTAATAGTAGCTAGGCATAATGTAAAATTAATGCATTATAAGTGATCCGTAACAGTTATACTTAGGCCTGCGTTATACTTATTCATAATAATATTTAATACATTTATAATAATAATTTAATACATTAAGCACAATTTGATGATGATTTAATACATAAAAATAGGTATATACATATTATTTTAATTTATTAGTAACATTAATGTAATAAAATAACAAGATATTGCTTGCATTTGGAAGCCTGGGAGGTGATCGTTCATAACATTGCAAGTTTTTTCAAGTACATTAAAATTTAAATGTGTCAAATTTTCAGAACTTGAGGTGTCATCACCATAGGGCATGCGGAAAAGCTCTTCATCTCAGGTAAATGAGTGTTGTAATATACATTAATTTACTCTCTCAACAAACCTTTTATAAAAAAAATTACAGATCTATGTCATTTGTGAATCCAAGGGGCCTGGGGTCCTGTGGATGTGCCTCCTACACTGTAGGAATTTGGTATTCCTAGGAACTTTTTATAATAGGTCAATGCTAATGTGCCTCAATATTGTTTGAAATATGACTCAGTTTAAGTGATAATAATAAGTTGTGGCATTTTTCGATATCACTACTCCAAATGAGAGAGTGGAAGATGAAGCTATGCGGTATCAACAAAAATGTAGACCACACAATTTGGTTCAAAGGCCAGTAAGATTTTGTGCCCTCAAGACGATTTCTGAATCTGCCCCTCTATGCGATATTTTATTTGTCTGTATTAATGGGTGGGTGTACTTGTTAAATTGTATATAAGTAAAGACATCATAAAGTAAAAACATGTTATCAAAACTATTTCATGAAATTAACTACAAAATAATGGCAAGCACAATATAAGTATAACTACATGTACAATGACTGCACTTGATATATGTATTTATTTCATCAGATAACAAGCAAAGCAGCAATAACAAAATTAGGACAAAGTTGAAAACGTGTTAACTATGTAAATGTAAAAAAACAGTTACTTTTATCAATATTCGTTTCATCGAGCATCCAGCACATGGTATATCAAATACTAATTAGTTCAAAAACATTAATCCCATTCATTAGGCTTTTAAATTATGTCTTTCATAAGTTCAAAGACATTAGCTTTAGCAAACTTGTGCTTAGTGATACATGTCATGGGAAAGTTGTTCAATATTCTGAAAGAATTGTCGTATGAAAACATATTTCTGGAAATTTACTTTTGCAAAGAGTTGACCCATAACACACACAATTGTTACAGAAACATGCTGTAAATAGATAACATAATTACATACTATGTACATATAATAACATTATGTACATAACAAATATGCACAGCACTTTGTGACCATGTTGGATATTGTGCTTTATAAATAATAAATAATAAATATATTAAATAAAGTAACTAGATTATAGTTTATTTAAAAAAAATCAGTAGATATAAAATTACTTGTTTTTACATATATTTAATATTTTGTATCTTTACACATAAAAAGTGGTTAAACTAGTCAGGGTCCTTGCCATGTGGCTGAAACTTGCATGTGCAATTGCTATATGTTACTCAATTCTATGAAGAGTACTGGCTAGAGATAGTGGTGAATACTTTTCTTTTGTACAATTAGTATTTTCACATATTAATTTCAGTGTGGCAGAATGTTTCCCACATTAGTAGAAATGTTCACTATAACAGGTCTGAGTAATGTATATATAACATGGGGGCATGCAAATTTTATAACATGAATAAAACAATTATATTACCCAGAGATGGAGTAATCGTACTCGTGCTCATGTACTCGTACTCGAGTACGAGTACTTTTTGAGTATGAGTACTCGAGTATGAAGGAAAGTAATCGTACTCGAGTATATTACCAATGTAATCGTACTCACGATTACTTCTCACGGTTACATATTTTGAACAGTTGCAAGCAAATATATTAGACAGATAAAAATAGCAATATTAGAAGTAATCTAATAAATGTAATAATAATCGAGGTATTCATTTTCTATTACTGTTGAGCATTTCAGTTAAATAAATATTCAGTCAGATTTCCCTAATTAATACCTTCTCTTCCCAGAGAAGCCACATCTCCTCACCCTCCTGCTTAGTACAAAGTACAAGTTATATTGTGACAGTCCCAGGGAAGCACTGCAGGAGATAAGCATCTCCTAACATCTTGTTTTGTAATTTTAGAAGCCATGCCACAGTCCCACCTGTACTGTTTGCACTTTCAGTATGGTGTGAATGACTGGGCAGTTAGCTGCTAAATCTCTGTCCATTATGTTTTGTTAAGTGTAAACCTGTCTAAATCCCCAATATTCTGTTTGTCTCATCTGATATATGACATATTTCAATTGGATATTATTGCTAATATGATCCCTGGGATTTGAAATGTTGTTATTGTATAATTTATATTTGATCATGTGTAAGAAGTTTAATATTTTCCTCTTGATACTTCATTGACATAGTTGAACCACCACTAAATTGACACTCATTATAACACTTGTATGCTATTTGCTACAGTATCACTATGATACCTTTAGTTTGTAGTATCATGATATATGGACATCTTGAGTATCAATCCAGTATTAAATGGTTCATTCAACACATGAGAAAGTCATCTGATGATTTATAATAACAATAACATCTGGACAGTGGATAGCAGTTAGCAGTAATCAGTTAGAACACTATATATTGGCACAGCAACATAAAATGAATGACACCTGATTCCATGGAGGTCACCTTTACGGTAGAAACAGGATATTCATTAAAGAAACCGTGAAAGTACCAGTAATCATGATTACATTCTAAAGTAATCGTACTCGAGTACATTCTAAAGTAATCATACTCGAGTACATTTGTTTTCTGAGTACTCATACTCATGCATGTTCAAAGTAATCATACTCGTACTCGAGTACATTTGTATTGTACTCACTCCAACTCTGAATTATTACCATGATATTGACTTTGGCTAGGTATGTCGTCACATATAAAATATAATACATGTCAGAGCCATGCTAATTGTCACTTTGTTTCTTGTATATGCAGATGTGGATGTACAGCAAAATGCCAGGCAGCTGGTATGAAGTATCATCAAAGAGAGTGAACTCACACAATGTCATCGATATCCAAGCTGATGTAGTTCACCAAAGAATGTCGAACCTGTCTTACAGTGTCGAGAGAGGTTGACCAAAGGCTCATGCCATATTTGACAGACCATGGCATCCACCGTTCCATCACCAACTGCAAAGCTAGTCAGGCGTCTTATTCGCATGTCAAGCACTCTGCATTCTACATTCTAGTCAGTCAGGGTACTTGACCGGCATGGAAGCCAGTGTACACACCACTAGTACTGCGGAGTCTGTCACAACGCAACACACAGTACAACTGGGATCACTTCTGGTCGACATTCGAATACTTGACATTTAATATGCAGCATCTTGCATGGCGCATAGCTATAGAGTCCTGTCCACAAATACAACTGTCCTGTAACTTGTTGAACTAGTGATAGTAAGCATTGTTCAGTTTCTTGTTGACCTGTAAAGAAAAGCATGTATTCAATTTCAGTAAACAAACAACATGCATCATGATAGTGGAGTTGGGAGTAAATAATGATGCCATTGCCATGCAATAACTACTACATGGTGTACACATATTTATTTTTGACATTTTATGTCAAACATGAATATGTGAGGGTGTCTGGTCAACGCAAATGTTGGAAATGACAAAATAAGGTAATTGTGATGCCAATAGCACATTCCCTCAGAAAATATTCAAGCATTCATAATATGTATGTCTACCTTCTTCAAAACTGTAAATACTATTGATTTCTTGAGTCATCGCTTCAGTATTTCCCCTGCTATATGATGAGTGAGGTGGACCACATCAGTGTTTTTCTAAGCCATTTTGCACAAAATATGCCAGGATGGCACCTCATAGATATTTCTTGCTATAAACATGTTTACACTTGTAGCTGTGCATTTGTTTCCTCTCTATTTCCCAGGGAATAAGTTAAAACATCCTTCAAAATGTACCATTTTGAAGGTAATTTAAAAAATTGATCTATGTAGCCATGCCCCACGACTCACACAGTGTATGTGCATTAATGTCTGTGTTGACACACTGGGTATAATATGCATTATACAAGAGAAAAGGTTATTCTAGTTTTCCATGTTCAAGATAATATGTTAATGAAAACAAATGTATATTTAAATGGACATATTAAAATATTTTGATAATTTATACATTGTTGATTGTTAAAATGTTTAAATTACCTGGATTGATCAGATGTGAGCCTCCCACAGACTACGTATCATCACTGCATCTGCCATACCCATGTGACTATCTTAATATTAGCCTCTCCTCTGCCTTGTGTCACTTTTGCATTGTAGTATGGCCTGTAGCAATATTATAATTCGAATATATTATGCATTCATATACTGCTGTGATGAAAATGGTGATAAATATTTGAAAACAGCTGTTTAAATTACCTGGATTGATCAGATGTGAGCCTCCAGCAGACTATGTATCCTCCCTGCATCTGCCATACCCATGTGACTGCCTTAATCTTAGCCTCTCCTCTGCCTTGTCTCACTTTTGTATTGTAGCGTGGCCTTTAGCAATATTATAATTTGAATATATTATGCATTCCGTTACTGCTGTGATGAAAATTTTGATAAATATTTGAAAACAGCTGGAACGTGTGAGTTGAAAGGTACCAGGTACATTGACTACAATGGAGACAAGTGCAAGAATGTTATATGTAATACTTGCATGATATAATGTACACCTACTGTATTAACATTTTATTTTCATGTTTATTTTTTATTGAAAAAAATCATCACCATCAATCATCGCTGTTATAAAAAAATTAATTATTTTGCATAACATATAATATAAATCAACAAAATTCAGTAACAGTACTGAAATGTGAGTCGCAAAAAAACTTTTTTTATAATTGTGAAATATAATATAATTCTCCGTGTGAGGTTCTGTTACACGAGATAACGGATGCTCCCCCTAAAAATACAACGTTTCTTGCCCGACCGACAAGAGCCTAGCTATTACCAGTCCCCCATGTCAATTTTATTTTTTATTTCGTCCCTCACGTCATCTATTCTCTCTGGATATGTACTTTCGCAATTACTAAGTTTATTAACAAGATCCTGCGTAATCAAATACAATACCGGTACATATCAACACAGGTTGTGATGCTGAGCGATATCGATGACGATGGTGACTGTCAACTCACACTGCCACTAGCTTGCCTTGTCAGTGACACTCAGACTTATATTTATTCTAATCTTACAAGTTAGAGAATCCGCATCGAGTCAACGTTCACAAGAGTGAATTAGTCCCCGATTACTCGCTCTTGTTGCTGACTGCGTTAATGCATTTAATGCGTACCTTCATAGAAGAATCACTGCCTTTGACTTGCAATCTTAGTCATGACGCGCAAAAGCACGTGCGATTTGTTATTGTACCGTAGTAAGTCGATCTCGCATAAAACACGTGACCCAAAAAGCACAGGGCGTCGGCAGCTGCTGATTGTTTCGCCAGTTATACCCGGTGTAACGGCGATTCTTTTTTTACAATTATAAAATGACAAGTACCCATTAAAAAAATTAACTGACTGTGCATACTAGTTAAACTATTAACACATTACACATCTGGTAATAAAAGAACCGGTTTGGCGATTAGCAAACGAGTGGATTGAGAACCTTTAAAGTTTTGCCTGGCTTGGCCTGCAGCGCAGACACCAAACGATAGCTGCACATTAAAACGTCTTTGACCTAGGGTGGGTAAGACGAGCATATATTTCAAATAGCCTATAACGGACATTTTGGCAAATTACCATACGTGCACTGCACTACACTAGTACGCAGAACTCATGTTTTCTGCAAGACGAAACTTACCAAACACAGACTGCTAACTTGACGTTTAGTACTGCCCTCTAGCGAACGAGACCGCAAACAATACAAAGCCTATAGGCGACAGGTGGCGCCAGATCAAGATTAACACTATCCAATCACGGCGATTCATAGGCCAGGTTATGTATTTCGTTGTAAAGAAGTTTGTGTGTGGTGTGTGTGTGTATGCGACGCGCGCATGCGTGTGGGTGGCCGGGCGGGTGTTTGTGCGCCTGGTGAGAGAGAGAGAGAGAGAGAGAGAGAGAGAGAGACAGAGAAAGAGAAAGAGAGAGAGAGAGAGAGAGAGAGAGAGAGTGAGATCACGCACAATCTCACACACTTGTACACGCTTGCTGTCACCCATTCACACACACACACACACACACACACACACACACACACACACACACACACACACACACACACACACACACACACACACACACACACACACACACACACACACACACACACACACACACACACACACACACACACACACACACACACACACACACACACACACACACACACACACACATTAATAAATTGTAATGATTCATCCCTGTCTTTATCGGTAGATGGTGACAAACTTACTGACAGGGGAAGCGAATGAGTTCAACGTTGAACACGATGCAGGTGTGTTTAAAATGTTGGAGAATGTTTGCAAGGTGTATGTTCTAATGTCAGCTTTTGTGTACGGATTCGGCTGTATATGCTATGACAACTACGAAACAAAAACGGTTACTGGTTTTATGCTAGTCCAGGCTCTGCCATATAGACCCGTAAAATGTTTGAGGTAAAGGCAGTTTTTCTTTTGATTTGTATTCTACATAACATGCCTTTCAACAATCCAGGAGGTGCCTTTTGAAAATCCGTGGCATAAGGTCACAGGAACGTGAAATCCAAAATGGCAGCCGCTTACTAGGTTTTCATATATAACATTGGATCTAGAAGGGCTAGATAGCCAAATGTGGTATCAATTCCGCCTAAAATTGACATTCCCGACACGCCTATCCCATCCATTTTACGCATTGACGCCATATGTGATGATTAATCCAACATGGCCGCTCATCCATGACGACTGTTGACTGCAGAAACACAATAAGCCGTAACTTACGATCGAAATGAGCTCGAATCTGGATTTGATGTCCTTCGCGATGGATATGAGGATCCCAATCAAATCAATTTCCTTTCGTGACCTTTTGGGTTGACGGCTTCTTTTTTTACACACAACACACAGTTTATAGTCAATGGTTTGGCACGGCCATCCACCAGTAAGTTTGGGGACCTCATTCATGGTCGACTCCATGTCTCTCTGGAACAACAACAATGGGACACTGGATTCTAGACAACAATGATTTTAGTAATACATGTAATCATTAGACTAGACAACAATGATTTTAATAACTAGACTACTTTCAATGCTCGAAAGGTTGGCTAATATATACCATTTGAGCCTCATGTTGTTACTTAGAATTTATGTATTTTTTCCATAATTTCCAAAATAGTGTCATGCATTATATATAGCTCATAATAAGTTGTCCCATTAGATTCCTTGTCTCGAAAATGTATGTTTAGACACCAAAATGTATGTATGTATGTATGTATGTATGTATGTATGTATGTATGTATGTATGTATGTATGTATGCATGTATGTATGCATGTATGCATGTATGCAGGTATGCATGTATGTATGTAAGCATGCATGTATGCATGTATGTATGTATGTATGTATGTATGTATGTATGTATGCATGTATGTATGTATGTATGTATGTATGTATGCATGTATGTATCTATGCATGCATGCATGTGTGGTTACATATGTATGTATGTATTTATGTATATATGCATATATGCATGTATTGCTGAATGCATGCATGCATGAATGTATGTATGTATGCATTTGTGTACGCATGCATGCATGCAAGTTTGGATATATACATGTATGTATGTATGTATGTATGTATGTATGTATGTATGTATGTATGTATGTATGTATGTATGTATGTATGTATGTATGTATGTATGTATGTATGTATGAATGTATGTATGTATGTATGCATGCGTGTATGCATTTATGCAAGCTTGCACATTGTGGAACGCTCGCTGATACACATACACACACTCACGCACACGAACACGCACACGAACACGCACACGCACACACAAACACACACCTTAACTAAGGAAAATCACCACAATGAATTACTTTCCTTCACCGGAACACAAACAACAGTGGTGTTAAATAACATTGTGATAAATAGCCGTATACTGTTACCTCAAAAGGCACACTGCCTCAAAACAACAGCGGTGATATATTACGTATCTAACTGGGCGTTGTGCAGCATATGAAGCTCATAATAGCTACAGGTGTGGTACAGGTGCAGAGACGTTGAATTGCCGCAAAGTAGCAAACATATATATTATAACCAGTTGCATTAACCAGCACAATATGTACGCACTGCGTATCAAACAAAGTAAACCATTTTTTATACCCCAAATTGATAACAGAAAAATGGGGACGTGTCACCCAGTAGCCGCGATCACGCAGTGCCTGTGAATCCTCAGCGGCCACATTCATTGATGGATATTTGTCTACAAATAGGCTTCAGGCAATAATTGCAGTAATGCCGAAATTCTTCCCAGAAAAGTTGAGTTGGCGTTCGATTGAACAAATCTGTCATACAATGGTTTGATCTGTCGTCAGGATTGGATATTGCGCTACAAACTAACGTTCCTTTGGTGTTCCTAGAGTTGTAACAAATAGGTTAGTTAGGATCATTGTCTTATATGTTATGTCACGTGAAAATGTATACTATTCAGAAGAGAAAACGCAATTTGTATTGTTGGCAAAATCGTGGGATTTGCAAATAGCTATCATCTTATTATATGCACTGTACAATTAA
>OZ024865.1:48725754-48728254 GCA_964017155.1 Oasisia sp. SBJ-2009 | reverse complement strand
GTTATGTTATCTCTCTTTTCTGAATTCCCATAACTGTATATATATATATATATATATATATATATATATATATATATATATATATATATATATATATATATATATATATATATATATATATATATGTGACGCCGGCTGACCAAATGAGTGACAAGTCGGGATTTGACATTTGCCGTGAGTGCCGTCTAAAGCCAGTTGGCATGATTTGGATGAATTGTAGGTTTTTGCATAAATAAAATTTATAACATCCGTTTTAACACTTCCACCCATCCTACACTATATATTCCAAATAAAATATGTATTTTAACGTATCATAATGCGAGCCCTCTTGATCAACTAGTCCAAAATTACTAAAACAAAAGGATTTTGCTTCGATTCCTTCGATGAAATCCGCCATGTTGCTTTGGGGTTACCCCTGTGTATCGGGTATCACCAGAGAGGGCATTTCTTCCTCTCTGACGTAGAGTAACCCCTATCCGGGCCAAATACACCAAAATAGCTCAAAACTAACCAACAGGCGGCTACCCTGAGAAGGCTTTTGCATACTAATGAGGCCGTGCTCTGTCACGTGCGCGCTTCGGTGCTTGCAATTGGAAGATCGCCTACGCATATGCGCAGTACGGCAGTGCTAAACGTAAACAAGTAGCCAAGGCCGTTCGTATTCCGCCGTGTTTTTCTATCGTTGTTTCCCTGTTATTAAATATTTTGCAACATAATGTCGGACGCGTTCCTACGTGTGCTGAATGCACCAACCGGCGATGACATTGCTGTTGCGCGGATGTGGGAGCAGTACGATTTCGACGCCTCGGAATGGGACGCTGACCGTGGTGCGAAACCGACAGCGACGTTACGGTTGAATACGACTGGGAAGGCGATCACGATGACAACGAAGACGGGAACATGTTAAGCAACGACAATATTGCTCCAATTGTCCTGACATTTTGCATAGACCTAGAGATGGTGTATACTCATAATAATACTTTTTGGTCTGAAAAATCGACCATTTGTCAGCGCAACATTTCACAGCTCGCGCCGAGGTTTTGCGCCGGAGGCGAACGTAGCAGCGATCGGGCGGCCTAAAATGGCCTACCCCGTTGTTGAAAAACTCATAAAAATAAAAGTTATCGATGGATTTGATTCAATTTGATGTTATATAGCAGCTAAAACGTATGGCTACATTTGTCTCGCAGGAAGTAGGAAATGTATCCGTTCAGTAATTATTTGGGTGCAGGATACTGCGCTAAATTAGCCTAAAAACGGCTTTGTTTTAAACTAATTAGCTGTGAAATTAATTAGCACGGAAATTAATTCCTGAAGTTATGGCACATATAATGTACCATAACTTCAGGTATTTTTGCAGCAGCTGGTTGTTATTTGCCCTCTATCATTGTACTATGATACCGTAGCTGCATGCCAAATTTGAATGCAATACACATAATATTTATATGTTATCTAAGCCCATGCATAATCCAAAACTGTAACGGCCGTTTTCTCCAGTTTTACGTTTTGACCCCTACCATACCAAATGTGATATAACTTCCTCAATTTTTATAGTAGAGGCATAAGTTTTGAATTACTGTAAAGTACTATGCTTCCTCTTTCTAAATATGTCAAAAAAGTACATCACAATTTTTCCGACTTGTCACTGATTTGGTCAGCCGGGGTCACATATATATATATATATATATATATATATATATATATATATATATATATATATATATATATATATAGTATATATATATATGTATATATATATATATATATATATATATATATAAAACAACAGATTATGCATGACTTTCTTGCGGATTATATGATGAGATACTCTTGCATATTTATGCAAGCTGTTAGTTGCAGTATGGTCAGCACCATCAGATATTTTATATCAGCCCATACAATAAGACACGAGTGGTCATTTGTGAAGTGGGTAAAATAATATATTAAGAGATAACATTGATCTTTTTGCCTTCTGCATTATATATATAAATAAATAAATATATATATATATATACACTGTATACACTGTATACAGTGTGTATATATATATATATATATATATATATATATATATATATATATATATATATATATATATATATATATATATGTGTGTGTGTATGTGTATGTGTCTGTGTGTGAGTGTGTGTGTGTGTGCGTGCGTGTGTGTGTGTGTGTGTGAGTGTGTGTGTGTGTGTGTGTGTGTGTGTGTGTGTGTGTGTGTGTGTGTGTGTGTAGCTTTCACAATGGCCTAAATTCTCTTAGGGGTCAGAGCACAGTTAGACTTCCTGGTCTGACCCATACGAATGTAATACCTTAATAATTGTGTTATTTGAAATTTTGACCGAGGGGGTAGCATAGGAATTGTCCCTCCACTTTTCAGCGTGGGTGAACAGCATAGGAATTGTCCCCCCACTTTTCAGCGTGGGGGAACAGCATAGGAATTGTCCCCCCACTTTTCAGTTCAGTAACATTGCGGGGCATACAGCCTGACTCACCA
>OZ024865.1:48708254-48720754 GCA_964017155.1 Oasisia sp. SBJ-2009 | reverse complement strand
CGTCACAAAGCTGACAGAAATGCGACGGCCAGTAAGTGACAGAATCATGACGATGAGACTACCTCTGAGCAAGGACAACTTTGCTACAATTATCAGCGTGTATGCTCCGACAATGACAAACCCGAGCGAAAACAAGGATGCCTTCTACAACCAGCTGGCAAGTGTGCCCAGTGGCATCCCTCGTACAGATAAGCTACAGCTGATAGGAGACTTCAATGCGAGGATAGGAAGAGATAATGACAAGTGGCCCTTGGTCATGGGCAAACATGGGATTGGGAAATGCAACTCAAATGGCGAGCTTCTACTGGCTCTGTGCTCTGAGTTCGAACTGATAGTGATGAACACCATGTTCAAGCAGAAGGATGAACGCAAGACCACCTGGATGCATCCTCGTTCCAGACACTGGCATATGATCGACTTCATCATCACGAGGTGTCGGGATAAGATGGACATCCACAGTACACGAGCCATGCGTGGAGCAAACTGTTGGACCGATCACCAGATGCTGAGGTCAAAAGTGGCTTTCAGAATACGACAAAAGCACAGCAGGCAAGGAACAAGTAAGCCGACCAAGCTCAACACAGCAAAACTAAGTACCACCAGCCATAGGGAGAGTTTTGAGCAGGAGATGGACAGTGCTCTCGCCCAATGGGAGGAGAAGGAAAACTCAACACCAGACGAGAAATGGGCAGCTCTGCAGCAGGTCGTGTACAACACAGCCAAGACATATCTTGGCAAGCCAGACAGAAAACACCAGGACTGGTTCGACCCCAACGACCAGGAGCTACAAACTCTTATGAGCAGAAGAGACCAAGCCCACCAGAGAGTGTTGCAAACCAGGAGCACTAGATCCACCACTGCAGCATATAAAGACGCCTGCAGACTGCTACAAAAACACACCCGTGCACTGAAGTCAGACTGGTGGGAAAGGAAGGCAGTGGAGCTGCAGAGAGTTGCTGACAGTAACAACATGAAGGGCTTCTACAATGGACTGAAGGAAGTGTGTGGACCCAAAAAGAAGGGACCTGTTCAACTGAAATCAGCAGATGGAATGGAGACCTTCTCTGACAGCAAGAGAGTTGTGGCAAGATGGAGCGAACACTTCCAGAAGCTACTCAACGTCCCTGGAGACATAGATCACGAAGCTTTAGACAACATCCCGCAGCGCATTATCAAGACAAGCCTAGATGAGATTCCAACTATGGATGAGATGGCTAAGGCAATCGCCGGCCTAAAAGATGGCAAAGCACCTGGAGGAGATGGAATTCCTGCAGAAGTATGGAAGCACGGAGGAGACAATCTGTTCAGCAGACTGCACCAACTAATCATTAATGCCTGGGAGGTGGGTTCTGTACCACAAGCATGGAAGGATGCCAGCATTGTAACCATCTACAAGAAAGGTGATCGAACAGACTATGGGAACTATAGAGGAATCTCTCTTCTTTCCATAGCAGGCAAGATCTTCGCGAGGATCCTACTCAACAGACTATCTACCCACATAACACCAGAGGTAGTTCCAGAGACTCAATGTGGCTTCAGAGGTAACCGGAGCACCGTGGATATGATATTTTGTCTCCGGCAACTACAAGAAAAGTGCATTGAGCAGGACCGACCACTGTACATGGTATTTGTCGACTTCAGTAAGGCGTTCGATACAGTTGGGAGGACTGGGCTATGACAGCTACTGAGGAAGTATGGATGCCCAGAGAAGTTCACAACAATGATCGAGGCACTACATACCGGAATGATGGCGAATGTTAGTGTTGGAGGGGAAGTCTCGGAATCGTTCAGTGTCACAAATGGGATCAAGCAAGGCTGTGTACTGGCCCCCACGCTGTTCTCCATCTTACTATCAGCAATGCTCGATGATGCTTTCCGAGACATGGGGGATGGCGTCTACATACAGTCCAGACAGAGCGCTGACCTATTCAACGTCGCACACTTCAGAGCGAAGACCAAGACTACTCGGATACTGATGAGAGAGCTGCTATTCGCAGATGACAGTGCACTGTTTGCACACTCTGCTGAAGAGATGCAGAATATAGTGGATGCTTTCTCCAATGCGTCAAAGAAGTTTGGCCTGAAGATTAACATCAAGAAGACCGAGGTGCTGTACCAACCCAACTCTACAAGAACCCGAGAGGAGGATATCATGGTTGATGGAAACAAGTTGAACTCTGTTCTGGAATTCACCTATATCGGAAGCACTATATCAAGTGATGGATGCATTGACGATGAAATACAGAGGAGGATGGCCAAGGCTAGTGCATCTTTCGGCCGACTACGACAGAGACTGTGGAACAACCACCATGTGTCCATGCGGGTTAAAGGCAAGATATACCGTGCAATCGTGCTGTCCACCCTCCTATACGGAGCCGAGGCTTGGACAGTGTACAGACGACAGGTGAAAAAGCTGCATGCCTTCATGATGCGACATCTGCGATCGATAATGAGGATATAACCTGGATGGACAAAGTGACAAACAAGGAAATACTCGAACGGACAGGGCTGCCATCTATGGAAGATCTTCTGATCAGAAAGAATCTCCGGTGGACTGGACACCTCATGAGGATGTCACCAGACAGGCTACCAAAGCAGGTTCTCTACTCCCAACTGTCTTCTGGTCAGAGAAAGAGAGGGCGCCCTCGTCTCCGGTTCAAGGATACCATAAAGAGAAACCTGAAGCTGAGAGACATAAAGATCGACTCCTGGACATCACTCTCACAGCAGAGAGATAAATGGAGAGCAACAGTCAAGTGATGGAAGCAGTCTTTGTCGCTTCGCGACCGACAGCATGATGATGATGATGATGATGATGATGACGTACTTCTGCTGTGATAAAAGGTCAAAAGGTTAAATGCAGTGATTAGGCAAGCAACGTACACTTTCGTCTATTGTAAACTAGCGGTAAACATGAATGGTATTTTAAAATAATAATAATTATAAAACTGTTGTAGCCCCTAAGTCCTTTAAAATATTCAAGCTCAGAGAAATCGTTTAGCTGGTTATACACGGGAACTGGCAAACGTCATGATTGCAGTATGGAACCGCCGGAATGTTATGGTGGAAAAGCAATTTCAAACAATTACTTTCAATTTCGTACGAAAGGTGTATATCGCTTCAGAATATTTAATCGCAATAGGGAGTTGATTACAAATTGTTTCCGCAGCCACAGAGAAAGCACGTTTGCCAATAATCGGCTTACTTTTAAGAACAAATAGTTGTGTTGGAAACGGATGATCTAAGGTTCCTAGAGATGCCGGAGAAATATAGCAGATTAACTAGGTATGTGCGTTGTTGGCTATAAATAGTACGATATGTAACAGTAGCCAATTTAAATTAAACTTGGTATACAATTTGAAGCCAATGTAACTGCCTAGGTAGTGGTAGAGACGGTGAGAAACGGGAGGCATTAAGTACCAAGCGTGCTCAACAAATCTGTACACGTTGGAGTTTAGATAAGTTCATTTTTGGCAATGTTATTAAAAAGGGAATTACAACAGTTCAGTCGACTTTTAATCAGAATAACTGATGTATTGTTTTATGAGAAGTTAAAGGCAAATGACGCCGGATTCGAAGTAAATCTCGTATATAATAGAAACAAGATTTTCATTCTTGTCCTGATAAAAGCTTAAATTACTGTCAATAATCCAGGCTCTGGCATATAGGCCCGTAACATTTAATAAATAGTAATAATAATAATTTTTATTTGTAAAGCGCCGTATATCCGGAAAAAATTCCGCTCAGAGGCGCATAAAATACATTGTAACACATGCATATTTAAAATATTCATCATCAGTTAAACTAGCACGCAAAGACGAAATGTTAAATGATAATAAATAGATAATTAATTAAAGTAAGCTTTTAAAAGTCCTTGTTCATAAGCTAAACTTAGCAGCAATAAATAGATAAAATAAAATAATAAATAAATAATAATATATATTAATAACTTAATAATACAGTAAGTAAAACAAATTTGCAAAACTATAATTATAGGTAAAATAAATTCATTATAAAATACCCTACAAGCAGTTTACAAATGCGGCCTTAAAAAGATGTGTTTTCACGTTGGAATAAAAAAGTTCCAGTGAGTCTATTAATCACAGACTGTCCGGTAGATCATTCCACAGGCGCGGAGCCGTCACTGAAAAGCCACGCCGACCATAGCGTTCTAAATTGTGGCGTGGTACTCTCAGGAGACGACTTCCGGCGGAGCGAAGCTGGCGACCCGGCGTATATTCCATAATGATGTCAGCGATGTATTCGGGCGCTAGGTCGTGCATCGCTCGGAAGGTCAAAGCCAGCATCTTGTATGTTATTCGCCATGGAACCGGCAGCCAGTGTAGCGCTATCGACACTGGCGTGATGTGGAGGTGGTATCGGCGCCGCTGCTGCGTAATTACGCGCACCGCCGAATTTTGCACTCGTTGCAGTTTCTGCAACAATCGTCCATTGATGCCACATAACACATCATTTCCGTAGTCTAGCTTCGATGTCACTAGACCGAGGACGATTGCTTTGCACGCATCAATGATTAAGCAGTGGCGTATCTTGGCGATGTTGTGCAGTTGGAATTAGGCAGCCTGACATGTACGCGCAACTTGCATCGACATGTCCATTCCGCTGTCCAGGAAAACGCCCATGTTCCGTACTGTCGGCAGAGGCGTTATGTGGCACCCACACACGTCGACTGTCATAATTGCAGGTGGGATTCTGACGTTACGGGCGTAGAAAACAATTGTTTCAGTCTTGGTCTCATTCAGCAGCAATTGGTAGCTCGTCATCCAACGCTTGATGTCAGTGGTGCATGCTTCGATTCGGCGAGTAGCAATATCTGCGTCACAAGGCTGGTTTCGTCAACATAAAGTTGAGTGTCATCGGCATACATATGGTATTTTCAAGTGATGTTTAGCGAATATGTCAGTGAGTGGCATGCAGTAGATGGTGAACAATAACGGACCAAGTATCGATCCCTGAGGTACACCACAGTTCAATTGTTGTCGGCGAGAAATAGCATCCTCAATCTTAACACAAGTGTTCTGTGCGACAAGTAGGATGCTATCCATGCCAGCGCCGATTCATAAATGCCGATGGATTTCATTTGTTTCAATAGTATACCGATGTTCACAGTGTCCAAGGCGGCAGTAAGATCCAGGAGGACGAGTATCACTCCCTTTCTTCGGTCGAGTGCCTGCATAATGTCATCGTGAATACGGACGAGTGCTGTTGTGGTGCGGACGATACGCGCTGTGGAACGGGTCAAGGAGTTGTTTTCGTTAATGTAGCGTCGAAGGTCAACCGCGATATGTCTCCCTAACAATTTTGAGACAAACCTGAGATTTGATATAGGGCAGTAATTATTGATGTCGTCTACGTCCAGACCAGTCTTCTTGAGCAAGGGAGTGACCAGCGCATGCTTCATTTCAGCTGGTACAGCTGCAGATTTTAATAACTTATTGATGATATTCGCTAGCACAGGTCCAATAATATTAATGTTTGTTTTTAACAGTGTCGTCGGCCAAGGATTTAGAGCGCAAGCTTTCGAAAGGCATTTGTTCATGAATCGAACAATAGCAGCGTCGGTTGCTGGTGTGAATGTTGACAGAGTACAATGGTGGTGGTGATTGTTGTCAATTGGCAGCACAGGGCGTCATGATGATACATTGTACTGCGGAAATTCATAATCTTTTCGGAGAAATATATTCGAAAAAATTCCGCCAAATTGTCATGAGAGTCGTTGCATTTGGGTAGCACTGGTGGTTCTTTGCGTCCGGTGATCTCATTCGCTGCGCGGTACATGGCCTTCACACCACAGGCAGACTCGCGTATTTCCTCACAGAAAAACTGTTGAGGTAAACGCAGTGTTTCTTTTGGTTTGTGTCATACATACCATGTGTTTTTACAATGCAGGAGGTGCTTTTTGAACATTCCTGGCATAAACTCACTGGAGCGTGACATTCAAAATTGCCGCCACTGAGCAGTTATTCGGTTATAGCTTTCGATCTAGTAGAGCTAGATACTCAAACTTGGTATCAAGTCCGCATGAAATATTCGTGGTACGTAGAATACAAATCAAAAATGTACTTCAACATTTGTACGGGTCTATTTGGCAGAGGCGTATCGTTACCAAGTATTTTATCTGGAAAGTAGTTTACAATCTTGTTTCATTGTTGTTTTGTACCAGTGCTAATTATATAAGTTGTATCGTCATTAAGCTACAATTTCTTGATTCCATCCACAACAAGATATTAGTAAATTTACAGTTGATATAGGTGTATGTATATCCGTTGGTGAAAGTGATATATAAAGTTACGTGTCATCAGCATGTAAGTGACGATTTATGTAATGGTTAGTATGACTCGATTAAGTGATGTTCTGTACAAGCTGAAAAGAACTGGACCAAGGACATATCCTTGTGGAACTCCAAATGCAATATATTTGCGGCACGACCGTGATCAAGATATATTAATTCTTAGGTATCGATTTGACAAATACGAACTAAACCACAGAAGGCTGTGGCAGAAACCCCAAAATGTCTGTAATCATTGCAAAAGAATGTCTTGATCAATTGTATCAAACGCACCAGAAAGATCCAGCAAGATAAGCGCGGCCAATTTCCCATTATCCATGTTGCATGCTAAATCATTATGTATTTTGAGAAGAGCTGTCTAGCTCAGTTAAGTGAAATCGTCTATATGCAAATTGTAGATCATTTGATAAGTGCATTGAATAAATATGGTAATGGAGACGATTTTCTAACATGTTCCAATATCTTTGAGAAAAACAACTCACACTATAAATAGTTCTTTAGTTCATCTTTTCAAAATGTTGTTTTTAATAAGATGATTGATCAAAGCTTGCTTGAAATCACCAGGAACAACATCATCCTTCATTGACATATTAACAGTAATTGTAATAGAATGAATCAGTTAATCAATTAAACCTTTTATTAAAAATGTTGGAAAAAGGTTACAATCACTATTTATCACAAAAAGGTGATCGAATGGTAGCAATTTTATCTGTGAAATATTTTGAAGAAAAAGAATTGCATAATGTTTCCAATGTGGATAAATCAGGTAGTACTTTAGGTTTGTACTGATGTAGCATAGAGTTGATGGATTTCCACAAATGCGTTGATATGACATCATTTGATTGCATATGTGAAATTGTTTTGAATAACGGGACCGATCTGGCCAACCCTCTAACAATTTCACTGAAAATGTGTTGTCGTGAATATGAGATTAGTGTGAAAAAGAGTGATTTCTCAAAGAAAGCTGTGAGTCCTGTTACGCTTTCACATATTTTGTTCTGGGAACGTAGGCATATCCAAACATCGTTATGATCATTCGTCCCTAAACACGTACTCCTTGCCCGCACTTCGGGGTCTGGCCCATGACATATTACGCTGTTTTAAATAGTGTGCACCAGCACTACTACTTTTGTTCGTCAGTTATTTTCGGAGTGACCTCACATTGGCAAGTAGAATACTGGGGAGTGACGGTCTGAATTATTTACCTTTCACAGGTCTTCGGAACTCACCTCTCTTGCCTCTTTTTCTCACTCCACACACACTTCAGTGACGCGAGAAGCGCCGATATTCTACCGACTCAGAATATGTTTTCTTTGGATCATTATCCTAATCTACCAAACGGCGAGGCAATATAAATTGGACGAGGCAATGGACGAATTTAATTGAGGAACCTTGAGAAACGTAGCGCAACGTCGCATCTTTCTGACGGAATTATCGGTTGAAGCAATATTACTGAGGACAACAGAAACTGTCAATTGGAGCTCAAACCTATTAAATTCATTGACACTTTAAGACAATATTATTGAATATTGTGGTAATTATGTTATTTTGTTTAGCAACAAGTTGCCCAATCGGATTCGTTGCCCATAATGGCAAGTGCTTCCAATTAAATACGTAAGTATGATAATTTGATTATGAAATAAATCGTATTATACATTTTGAATTTCTGACGAGATAGCTTTGCTATTCCTGTGATACGTGGATAAACACCTAGTAAAATATACCATTTACCAATGTTTAATACGCAATGCTAATATACCTTTGGGTAGTAATGAATATAAGATATCCAGTATAAGAATGAAACCATTTTTTAATGTGCATACCATACAACACGAATTTCTGCTTTGTGTAAAATATACATGAATATGTTTATGAATGTTAATAACGCGACTGTATTGTTACAAAAAGTCATCATCATAAGAGACTTATCAAACAAAAGGTTAATAACACCATCTGACATTTCAGTAACATGGTTTCTTTCAAGTCTGCGAAGAATTTATGCGAACAAAATGGAGCATACATGGTTATAGTTGATTCCAACTCTACAAACTCGTTCCTCGCAAACATAATGAAAGACAAGAATGTGACAGACGCTTGGTTGGGAGGCTCTTTGGTGAAGACAGGATGGCACTGGGGCGAAGGTAAATACACCATGTGCATCTGAAATACATGTCAGCGTTTATTCCATATCTTGTACGTAAATACGTAAACACGTTAATCCGTACATCCGTACATCCGGACATATATACATACATGCATGCATGCATACACACATACATACATACATACATACATACATACATACACACACACATACATACATATATACATACATACATGCATACACACATACATACATACATACATACATACATACATACATACATACATACATACATACATACATACATACATACATACATACATGCATACACACATATATACATACATACATACATACATACATACATGCATACACACATACACACATACACACATACACACATACATACATACATACATACATACATACATACATACATACATACATACATACATACATACATACATACATACATACATACATACACACATACATACATTTTCTTTTCAAGAATAATTTGTTATGAGTTAAAATAATTGTTAATTAGTTTTCCACTTTCGTAGCGACTTTTTCGGATCATCCCATTAAAAGGATAACAAGCGAGTGAATATGTTGTTTCGTATGTTCTTTTACATGTAGGCCTGCTAAAACAATGTTATATATTCGTGTTCCTTTGTTATCTTAGTATAACAATCATGGATTGTTTCTACAAATTTATATTTCTTTATGTAGACCTTTTATACTTATTTATTGTAGCGACGTTTTGTTAATTTGTTTGATTCGTTATATCGCATATTATTCATTGTGATGCAATTATTTCAGCCCGCCTAGTAGCCAATATTTATCAGATTTGCTTGAGTTTCACAGCAAATTTGGACAGGATATACATCTTTATAAGTATTATTTAGTATTTGAATAAAGCACGATTAGGCAAACCCAGCAGCACTTGACGCGGTCGTTACAGATTTTATCTTCTAAATTTATTTATAATTTGTTTTATGTTCTCTTTTATCTAGCTGTTATGATTTACCGAACAAACAAACAACAAATATTGGTCGCTACAAGCGGTGTTTCATATGTAAGCGTTATTCCATCATTTGGCTTACAACCACGTAGTTAGTATTTTGCGACATTGAAAGCAAATAAAAAGGCGTTAGCTGAAATTCGTTTTCTACACGTGAATTAGCAGAATATGTAATATTCGACAACATTAACAAAAGTATTTGCAGCATAAATCCAATTATAAACACGTCTGCGTAGCTTCTCCTGCGAAAAGCTGACATTTAAATAGCTCGGCGGTCACGTGGTATCGGGGCGACTACAACGAGGTATACTGGCATGATGAGTCGTGATTCCCAATAAATTATCAAATAAAATCTGTGATTCTGTGTGGACTTGGAACTAGGGCTTGCTGAAGGTGATATTATATAGCAGCATATTGTATTTCCTTTAAGACATGAACAACATATGTCATACATTTCAGAGGGCGATTACTTCAACTACCAAGGTTGTTTTGAAAAGAAGAATTATTTAAAAGCTACATCGATGCTGTATCTTAGTAGAAACAATTGGCCAAAACAATGTGTTGCTAAATGCCGTGACCTCGTCAATAATCACAATAACAATTACGCTTATGCCGGATTGACAGGATACTCCGTAAGTAACATGTTTTCTTGATAAATAGTGTGCCTAAGTGGCTGTGTCTGGCCCGGATGTGCGTTTGTGTATTCGTGGTTTGACGCAGTTGTGCGGGCGTGTAAACGTATTTTGCGCGCAAATGCTCGTGTTAGCGTGTGTATTATGAAAATAAACCTGGAACTATTGCTCAGCAAATGTGAGTGCTTTTAGAGATAAGGCAACGGTCGTGTAACATAACATTTGAAAATGACTTACATTGTATGTCCGACGTAAACTTAATTTGCTGTTGTCCGATTTAGAAATAACAAGATGTTAAATATTTTCATCCTGCACAATCACTTTCGTGCTCATATTGGGTTTATGCTTGTTTGAACAGGACAAAATTTTCTGCTACTGCATGCCCGATTTCTTTGAAGACAAAATGTATGACGGCTGCGACACGTACTGTGGTCTCTACTACAACTTGACTTGCGGAGGCAAAGATTATATACAAGTCTACAGCCTTACAGGTTAGTGCTACATCAGCCATGGCAAATAATACTGGTATATGTAATTGGCTCATATATATATACGTTAAAAAGAACTGTACCAGTTTACACAATGAATAGATACAACGTAAGTAAATTAATAAGTTGAATCAAGTAAATCAATAATCTACGGTTATTACGTTTATTTTTTATATCAGTAGGTAATGTGAATCACTCTCTAGGATTGAAGTATTTATGGCAAGTCCACACAGCAAATCGAAAATGTACATCCAACTCAGACTTACTGCGAATAAGAAATATTGCCACATTTATTTCAAAACATGGATGTTGACTTCGTTGCAACACCTTCCCCGCAGAATGTTACGCAATGCATGAGCCTCTGACATATTGGGGTTTATTCAAATAATGATTCTTTCAAATGTCTGTATAATTTGATAGCGCGTTTCGAATGGTCGATTATATTAAAGTTTATTATATGTTCAGGTGCCGATATCCCTGATTGGAAGCCCCAGTTTCCTACCGACAACCACACGTTGAATATGTGTTCGATGTTACATGAAGACGCAGGACATTTTGTGCTGACTGACGCAAAATGTGATCTATCTGATAATACCGCCGCATACATATGCGAATACGGTTAGTATAAATACATTCATTCCCTTGGTTGTATATATTGATCAACATACTTATCGACTAGTTTGTAGCACACGTGTACTGCACAAATCTCTAGACTTTGTCGAAAAACATTTACACCACAGTCGAGGGGTAATGTGCGGCGATATCTAGGATAATAAATCGAATAACGCGAGTTCGATAAGCTGCCGTTTACAACAATGGGCATTCTTCGTTGGTCCGCTGCAGTGGACATTTGTATCGGCGGTAATAATATATAATCATAATAAACATCATTTATTCATGATGACCTTATAAAAGGTATATTTTATTTCCCTAAGATTGTAAAACAAAATATACATGCACTAAACAATTTGACCGACTACCTTATGCATTGCGTAATGCGTTAAAATATATATAGTGAATACATAAATTGAATAACAATAAAACATAAATATACTGAAAAAAATAAAGAAACAATTGATTTCAATAAAAATTACAATTAATTGATAAGTTAGAAAACAAGATAAATAGCATCTATATATATATATATATATATATATATATATATATATATATATATATATATATATATATATATAATAAAACGTTTAGTAAAAGTGTTCATGGAATCGTGCGTCACTGTTTTCTAGTTAAAAGCATGATGCATATCATATTATGTCGTCTTAAAGCAGAGAGAGAGAGAGAGAGAGAGAGAGAGAGAGAGAGAGAGAGAGAGAGAGAGAGAGAGAGAGAGAGAGAGAGAGAGAGAGACAGAGACAGAGACAGAGACAGAGACAGAGACAGAGAGGCAGAGGCAGAGGCAGAGGCAGAGGCAGAGGCAGAGGCAGAGGCAGAGGCAGAGGCAGAGGCAGAGGCAGAGGCAGAGGCAGAGGCAGAGGCAGAGGCAGAGGCAGAGGCAGAGGCAGAGGCAGAGGCAGAGGCAGAGGCAGAGGCAGAGGCAGAGGCAGAGGCAGAGGCAGAGGCAGAGGCAGAGGCAGAGGCAGAGGCAGAGGCAGAGGCAGAGGCAGAGGCAGAGGCAGAGGCAGAGGCAGAGGCAGAGGCAGAGGCAGAGGCAGAGGCAGAGGCAGAGGCAGAGGCAGAGGCAGAGGCAGAGGCAGAGGCAGAGGCAGAGGCAGAGGCAGAGGCAGAGGCAGAGGCAGAGGCAGAGGCAGAGGCAGAGGCAGAGGCAGAGGCAGAGGCAGAGGCAGAGGCAGAGGCAGAGGCAGAGGCAGAGGCAGAGGCAGAGGCAGAGGGCAGAGGCAGAGGGCAGAGGCAGAGGCAGAGGCAGAGGCAGAGGCAGAGGCAGGCAGAGGCAGAGGCAGAGCAGAGGCAGAGGCAGAGGCAG
>OZ024865.1:48673254-48705754 GCA_964017155.1 Oasisia sp. SBJ-2009 | reverse complement strand
TATAGTCTGGTGCCAACCAGTTCACTGCTTTATTCACCAACTGCGACTGTCTGTATTTGATGCGCTCCGGTAGTGGCAGCCAGTTCAATTGTTCCAACAGTGGGCCACTTGGAGCCCAGTATTCAGAGTATGTTATTATTCTGGCAGCACGTCTTTGGAGTTTGTAGATGCGATCTGATGTTGTTGCATTGCCCCAGAGTATGCTGCAGTAGTCCATGTGGGGTTGAATGTAGCTGTCGTATAACGTTGTCCTTGCTTTGTATGGAAGGTATTGTTTTATCCTGCACTGAAGTCCGAGTTTTTCGGCAATCGTGTTGTGTATATTTTGTATATGGGCCTTCCAGGTTAGGAAATTATCAACATGAAGCCTCTAATTTTCGACCACTTAGAGTTTATCTCCCTTGATGCATATGTTAACGTTTTTTCAACGTTTTTGACCGTCCTATTTTCGTCACACCAATTTGATATTTCTTGTAGGTCGTTGTTTAGCTTTAATTCGATTTCCTATACGGTCTTCCCGCAGGCACTGATGGTGGAATGGTCAGCATACATGTCCACATTGCTTATTGTTCTTGTGCTCATGGGCATGCCGTTCATAAACGCAATAAAGATCAGTGGTCCCAAAATAGAGCCTTGTGGGACTCCCGTTGTTATTTCAGATAGCTCCGACTGTTTGCCCTTGAACAAGACAAACTGTTTGCTCTCTGACAGGTATGACGAGAATCGTCGCTTCGATTGTTGTGAACAGCCACATATGGCCAATTTATCCAGCAAAATCGTACGTTTCACAAGCAGCGCTACACCACTAATAAGTCCCTTGTCAATCGCCGACGCCCACTTATGCACCACGTGGTTCAGTGCCGTCTCGCATGAATGCTTAGCTCGAAAACCCAATTGACCGTCAGGCAGCATGTTGTGTTGTGAGACATGAGATAGGTATACAGTGGCACGTACGTGTCTCTCGGTAAATGCAGGGTGCATTAATATATATATATATATATATATATATATATATATATATATATATATATATATATATATATATATATATATATATATATATATATATATATATCCACATATATTGATATCCATTATATTGATGATATCCGTAACAACAATTAGTATTCTACGCAGTTCGTGGGAAAGACTAATATAATATATTGCGGATTTAGCATCTACTGACTCTATCACTTCAATATATCACAGTTAACAACGTCGACACCTGTACCGACGCTGCAGGGAAGTGCTACAAAATGTTCCGCACTGATGAAGATAGTGCAATAAGCTGGTATCAAGCACGTGAACGCTGTTTCAACGACGGAGGACGCTTGCTACGGGTGAGTAATCTAAATTAGTATAGTATGTGATTCTCAATTAACGGCGGCGCGGAGGAAACGCGGAGGGAGGGGAGGGAGGGAGGAAGGTCAAAGGTCAAGGTCAAAGATCACATCACCCCTAGCGGACAGTTGATGAACTGGTGACCATAGCGGACAGGTCACGAACTAGTATTGTCGTCACCAGTTAATCAACTATCCGTGACATTTGTCCTTTGCCCTTATCACGTGACCTTTGACCTTGACATTTTTCATATATTTAGCCGTGTTTCAGTTAGTGATTGGGTTCATGAATGTGTTTGTTTGTGTGCTATGTTTTATTTGTAACATACTCTTTATGCTCATGAAATGCAAATATAATTGAAGTTCACTCACACATCAACGATACGTTTTGTTATGATTGGAAAGCAATTCAGGAGGTGCTAAGCACCAGAATGTAGTATGAGTTCACACTGCTATTAATCTGAATCAGTTCCGTTTAAATATATAATCAGTCGTCGACGTTTCCTCACCCTGTACTTCACAATATGCACCTGATGAAAAGTACAGACGACGACAGATGCTTGGTGCCTCAACATCTGCCAGCAAATCATTTCTTCATAAGATCACTATGTACATATAATATATATTTTAAAACTCATCAGTGGTCCATGCATACTATTTTTAACAGAATGGTTGTTTGTTTTAAGAGAGCATACACCGACCCCTCCCCCAAAAGCATATAAGCGTCGTTGGACATTTAATGCCCTGCAATGGTCCATTGCACTATCTGGAAGAAAAGTGTTATGTGCATAACGCAGATCATTGCTAGAAATCAGAGATATGTCAGGTGTGTTATCGTCCAGGTTATTGTTAACACTCACTAACTATAGATGGTAACTTCGAAACTCGAGGTACAAACTGGCCAATATATGTGAGGAAACAGATGTGCCTATTTTCCAAATTGTTCCGTTTCAAACGGACAAACGACAAATAATTATGTCTCTACCGATACATAAAACGGTGCGTAACATGATTACAATTTGAAAAAACAAATCCACCTTAGAATTGTTGACGGGTGTCTAGACACATGTTCATGTATTTGATTTGTCTTTTCAAAGTTGCACTGAATAAATTCGCTAAGTACTTTTAAATGCACATGCGACGCAAACGTTATCCTGTAGATTGGTCGGTTGAAAATCTAAATCTACACTTAAAGCCGATTGTAACGTGTTTAATGTGTTATGCATGTTGATAGCTCGACACGAAGGAGATTTATGATTTTATGCTGACACAACCCGCCAGAATAGATAAATGGTGGGTCGGCGGTTCCAACGTGCGCTGGCGATGGCAAAACGGTACGTGGACATTGTGGCTGGCAGCAGCCATATCTACGTTAGGTTAAGGCAATGCATTAACAAATACGTCTTATGCATAGGGCCAAGTGCGTTTAACGAGCATGGCATGCTGCAAAATCTTATATACATATATAGCACAACCTTAAGGGGATCACCTTAAATAAGTTACTAGAAACCTTTGAGTCGCCCATATAGAATGCTACCGAAACTCTAAATCGAACAAGCGTTACAACGCTTTCCAATACGTATATTTCCATTTTTTTTAGCGATAACACCAGTTTGCGGTGATTCATCGACACTAGCTAATGGACAGGTTCATACCACAATTATTCAGAAAAATTATTTTAGCAATATGTAGATGTCTAAAACAAAACTTAATTATGAAAACTTAGCTTATAAGACTTAGCTTTTGCCAGTAAATGTGAAATGATATGTCTTTAGTTCGCGCATCAAACCATCCGGACGCTTCGACAATCCGAGCCCACCTCGAATCGATTTCGCTGTTATTCTTAGGCCCTACATTTATATTTTATTTAACTGTAACACATTTGCATGTTCCGTCAGCAGTTCCACATTATGCCACGCATATAATGTTTAAAATGCTGGGGAATTTAATATAGCCATCTATTTCACTGGTATGATAATTAAGTGAAACCATAATGCCTGATTACTTAACATACCAATCTAAAATCGAGTCTCACTCTTACGTGACGACAATAACATTTGGGGTTTGTTAGTGACCTGATATATTTAACAGGAATTGTCGCTATTGTTACAGCGACACATGTGGATTACTGGCTGTTTAATGATGTGTCAACCAATTGATCGTGGTGCATCTTAGTGTTACAACGTGTTAGGTCACCACGAAGTTTCACGGTGGTAAATGACAAGTGCCGGATTTAGTTTCCACCTATTGACATAAAGACAAATTACATTAATTTTTTTTATAATACAAGCAAATATGGTTTGTTTGATTGATTTTGGTTAGGACGCGACATAATCTACACAAACTGGGACAGTGGAGCACCGATTCAGACATCAGAGGAATGTCTCAGTCTAACAAATGTATCCTATTGGAAAGACATTGACTGTAACGCGAAAATGCCATTCTTCTGTCAACAAGGTAAGACATTCATTTTCACCAAGTGCTTAGATTATAATTATATATACTGTATATATATATATATATATATATATATATATATATATATATATATATATATATACATATATATATATATATATATATATATATATATATATATATATATATATATATATATATATTTATATATATATGAACGAACCGTTCAATTATTTCTTTCAACAGGTTTATCATAACAGTCTACAAGTTTAGTGCAAATTAATTGTCAGTTTTTGCGACCGATTTCAGCCCAACTACCATGTCTGCCGAAGGAAAACAGGGTAGCTTGGCTGACACGCAGTTTACTTTTGTGTTGCTGGCAATATTTCGTGCGTACACGGAAACATTTCGTACGAACATGAACTAGCTCAGTCTTGAAATGTCAACACTTATTTTCATGGTATTAGCACAGAAACATATTTATGTCTATTTAATTTAAGACGAACATTTCCTGTCAACGACGCTTTGCGACGAAACAGCTGTCGCCAACATAGGTCGCAGCAAATCGAAAACCCGCATTTGTAAACATGTATCGATACACATGATATCAAGTCAATTAGAAAATGTGTTGAATTACGCTGTAGATGTAGCAATACACCGAAGTCACAAGAGGAGCGAAAGTTACAACGACTCTAAGGCCTCAAGAAGGAACATAATGTAAACTGCACCAATACATGTATATGTACACAAACTGTTGTAATTCATCGCTGTGAAATCCCAGTGGCAACGTCATCTGGTATAGCATTGAAATTCGAAGTTACCTAGCCAGTTCTTGTTATGTCTGTGGTAACATATTTCAGCAGCAATAACGTGCATGCTATTTTAGCATCGACTGGAACATATTCTGACCTGATGCATAAAGTTGCATTTGCATTTTATCGCAAAACCTTGTTTTTGAAAAGCACAGGTTTAAACTATGAAATTTGTTTCCAGATATCGGCGAATGCATAAGCAGTCCTTGTATGCATGGAGCAAGTTGTACTGACGCTGAGAAATCGTACACTTGTGGCTGTGTCGCTGGTTACATGGGAACGCACTGCGAGATAGGTTCGTCCTTAACAATGACAAAAAACAATTCACTGTGATTTTCGATGCTGTACAAAAAACACCGTTTTGAATCGCATTGTCCACATAAAATATTATGATATGTTTATCAAAATCGATATTATATTGATATGATATGATATCATATTATATTATACCGATAACGGAGGTGTGATGTTGAGTGGGCAGCGCATTCACCAGACTTGAACCCTCCCAGATTTTTATCTATGGGGGTATCTTAAGGGCAATGTGTATGAGAACAATCCTCAAGCAATAGGTGAACTGAAGGCAGCAATCACAGGAAAGATCAGGCAAATCCCCAAGGAGGAATGTGTGATGGTCATTGACAATTATGCGCGACGTGTGCAAGTGTGCCTTCAACGCCGAGGACAACATTTGGAGCACATTTTAAAAAGAACATAAAAACTGTGCAAACTGACTCAGTTGTGGACAGATCATCCATAGACTGACGTTTGAATCGACCAAATTTGAAGAAATTTGATGGACCTATGTAGGATTAATGAAAATTTTTAGGCATCCGAATTCCCTCGCATCTGTTGTTGTTGGGGAAAATGAGGGGCAAGTGTGTGCTCACGCGCAGCCTGACACTTGGAACTTGGGTGGGAACCACCACATCCTGGACACATGTGGCCATGTTGACAGCCTGGGCAAAATCGGCCAGCGTGAAATGCAAAGCAAAAACCTCGGGGAACCTTGTGAGCGGGAGTGAAATGGGATGGTGGCTGCTTGGTTGATTTTGTCATTGTCACAACATATTGTTCGGCGTTGAAAGTGTCCCATGCAGTGGGATTGTTTTGACGTTGAATGCGGACATTTTTATCATATGAAACAAAATCTCCGCCCGCTTTTTCCATTCGTCGCACTGTTTCGCAGTATTGTAGAATATATTGTGCTGGAGTTGGGAATTTAGTGAGGAAGATGGTCATAAAGATATTGAAAGCCGAGCACCACTGGTCTATGCTAACTATTTTAGTTTTGCGTTTTGGTTGAAGACATAGAGCTGGTGCTCCAGTCCCAGTGATTAAGGCTAAACTGTACTGCCCCCAGTCAGATGGTTTTAGTAGTTGCGCGAGATCGACATATTCATTTGCCCATATTTTCTGTTTGATGGAGTCAGGTATGAGGGCATCTAATGGGATTGATGAAGCGATAGAGGTGGAAATGTTAGCATGAATACCTGATGGCTGGGGCTCCTGACCCTCAGTCTCGAGTATCCCTAACGCAGTGTCAACCAAGCAGGGGCGAGGCTCCTGACCTTCAGCCCATGATATGCTGGCCACTGGTATATGGTAAGATGGCTGGTGATTCATGAGGGCTTACTGTACTGACAGCTCAGCTTGATGACGTCAGCTAGCGAGTCTGTGACACGAGCTGTGATGATGCGCTCAAGCTCGCTAGGATCCATCCGCCGCACGTGTCTCAGCCAATGCGTTGGTTGAAAATATATTTAAGAAACGCGAAGTCCCCAACATCAATATACGTGAACGTTCGGACGTAATATCTCCTTGTATTGTTGTACTTAAAACAATGCGTTGTTAGCAATCTAATTTACATGCAGCACGAAAACATCAATCTAAATATGTAACGATTACAAAAATGTGATGTATCAATGACAGTGAACCTTTACATTCGACGTGCCATCTCAGCATGCGAATGCAAAAACGGTGGTATGTGTGAGGAAGACAGCGGCTCCTTTACTTGCCATTGCGCAAAAGGCTATTATGGCCAAAGGTGTGAGACAGATAGATACGTATCAGTGATTCGCTGTATGTATATGTGTATGTGTGTATGTGTGTATGTGTGTATGTGTGTATGTGTGTATGTGTGTATGTGTGTATGTGTGTATGTGTGTATGTGTGTATACGTGCATGCGTGGTGCGTGCGTGCGCGCGCGCGCGCCTGTTTGTGGGTGTGGGTGTGTGCGTATGCTCTTTCCACCTAATCTAATCGCTATGTTATGACGTTTGCTATCGGTGAAGTTTATTACTTTGCAAATCAGCCAACCTTGTTTGTGCTTGCGCGTGTATGTGTCGGTGATGTCAGTCAGTTAAAATCCGACAATTTTCTCTGATCCATACGCTACTATTGTTGCAGAGCTCATAGTAATATGTTTATCTTTACCCCCGTCAGATATCGACGAGTGTCAATCCATGCCATGCCAGAACGACGGCACGTGCACAGACGGAGTAAACCGCTACACGTGTACATGCAACGAGAGCTACCACGGAGCACACTGTGAAACTAGTAAATATCCTATCCACTGTGCATTGTCCACGGCGCAAGGCTTGCGTTGTGTTTAACCGTCTTGTTTCTTGCTACATGTGCGGTATAACTGTAATTCCGTTCGGCCATATATATATATATATATATATATATATATATATATATATATATATATATATATATAGCGTTAGTCTAGAAACACAAACAACAGAAAACGTATCCAGTTAATTCTCAATTCTCTTGGTGGACCTTGATAAGTCTGTTTAGAATCTTGTTAACAATAAGCAAGGCAATGGTAAATGATAATAATAACACTGCACTTATCTGCGCCACAAGTTTAACAAATCTAGCCGTTCAGGAGCGCACTGCCGCAGTACTTTCTTATATATATATATATATATTTATATATATATGAACGAACCGTTCAATTATTTCTTTCAACAGGTTTATCATAATAGTCTACAAGTTTAGTGCAAATTAATTGTCAGTTTTTGCGACCGATTTCAGCCCAACTACCATGTCTGCCGAAGGAAAACAGGGTAGCTTGGCTGACACGCAGTTTACTTTTGTGTTGCTGGCAATATTTCGTGCGTACACGTGTATTAACACACACGGAAACATTTCGTACGAACATGAACTAGCTCAGTCTTGAAATGTCAACACTTATTTTCAAGGTATTAGCACAGAAACATATTTATGTCTATTTAATTTAAGACGAACATTTCCTGTCAACGACGCTTTGCGACGAAACAGCTGTCGCCAACATAGGTCGCAGCAAATCGAAAACCCGCATTTGTAAACATGTATCGATACACATGATATCAAGTCAATTAGAAAATGTGTTGAATTACGCTGTAGATGTAGCAATACACCGAAGTCACAAGAGGAGCGAAAGTTACAACGACTCTAAGGCCTCAAGAAGGAACATAATGTAAACTGCACCAATACATGTATATGTACACAAACTGTTGTAATTCATCGCTGTGAAATCCCAGTGGCAACGTCATCTGGTATAGCATTGAAATTCGAAGTTACCTAGCCAGTTCTTGTTATGTCTGTGGTAACATATTTCAGCAGCAATAACGTGCATGCTATTTTAGCATCGACTGGAACATATTCTGACCTGATGCATAAAGTTGCATTTGCATTTTATCGCAAAACCTTGTTTTTGAAAAGCACAGGTTTAAACTATGAAATTTGTTTCCAGAAATCGGCGAATGCATAAGCAGTCCTTGTATGCATGGAGCAAGTTGTACTGACGCTGAGAAATCGTACACTTGTGGCTGTGTCGCTGGTTACATGGGAACGCACTGCGAGATAGGTTCGTCCTTAACAATGACAAAAAACAATTCACTGTGATTTTCGATGCTGTACAAAAAACACCGTTTTGAATCGCATTGTCCACATAAAATATTATGATATGTTTATCAAAATCGATATTATATTGATATGATATGATATCATATTATATTATACCGATAACGGAGGTGTGATGTTGAGTAGGCAGCGCATTCACCAGACTTGAACCCTCCCAGATTTTTATCTATGGGGGTATCTTAAGGGCAATGTGTATGAGAACAATCCTCAAGCAATAGGTGAACTGAAGGCAGCAATCACAGGAAAGATCAGGCAAATCCCCAAGGAGGAATGTGTGACAGTCATTGACAATGTTGCGCGACGTGTGCACGTGTGCCTTCAACGCCGAGGACAACATTTGGAGCACATTTTAAAAAGAACATAAAAACTATGCAAACTGACTCAGGTGGCTAAAACGTTGTGGACTGATCATCCATAGACTGACGTTTGAATCGACCAAATTTGAAGAAATTTGATGGACCTATGTAGGATTAATGAAAATTTGTAGGCATCCGAATTCCCTCGCATCTGTTGTTGTTGGGGAAAATGAGGGGCAAGTGTGTGCTCACGCGCAGCCTGACACTTGGAACTTGGGTGGGAACCACCACATCCTGGACACATGTGGCCATGTTGACAGCCTGGGCAAAATCGGCCAGCGTGAAATGCAAAGCAAAAACCTCGGGGAACCTTGTGAGCGGGAGTGAAATGGGATGGTGGCTGCTTGGTTGATTTTGTCATTGTCACAACATATTGTTCGGCGTTGAAAGTGTCCCATGCAGTGGGATTGTTTTGACGTTGAATGCGGACATTTTTATCATATGAAACAAAATCTCCGCCCGCTTTTTCCATTCGTCGCACTGTTTCGCAGTATTGTAGAATATATTGTGCTGGAGTTGGGAATTTAGTGAGGAAGATGGTCATAAAGATATTGAAAGCCGAGCACCACTGGTCTATGCTAACTATTTTAGTTTTGCGTTTTGGTTGAAGACATAGAGCTGGTGCTCCAGTCCCAGTGATTAAGGCTAAACTGTACTGCCCCCAGTCAGATGGTTTTAGTAGTTGCGCGAGATCGACATATTCATTTGCCCATATTTTCTGTTTGATGGAGTCAGGTATGAGGGCATCTAATGGGATTGATGAAGCGATAGAGGTGGAAATGTTAGCATGAATACCTGATGGCTGGGGCTCCTGACCCTCAGTCTCGAGTATCCCTAACGCAGTGTCAACCAAGCAGGGGCGAGGCTCCTGACCTTCAGCCCATGATATGCTGGCCACTGGTATATGGTAAGATGGCTGGTGATTCATGAGGGCTTACTGTACTGACAGCTCAGCTTGATGACGTCAGCTAGCGAGTCTGTGACACGAGCTGTGATGATGCGCTCAAGCTCGCTAGTGTCATCAGGCCTCACATTGCTTGCCGTCCGCTGACGCCGAGTGACCACCCGAGTTTTTGTCAATGGTGCCTTACGCTTGGGCATGCTGAAAAATAGATAACAGAGAGCAAGCACTTGTAGCTAACAGCGTGTTATGAAATGTCAAGGCCATGACCACGGATAGGCAGTGACAACGTTTCAGCGCTTCCTGCTCTCTGTTTACTATACTGTGGAGATAAAATGACATAAATGAAATGTTCAGATAAGCATACCCCATAGCAACTGGGTGGAGAAACATAAAAAATGTCAGAACATAATGAAAAATCTTTTGAGTGCCTGAAATAGCCAAACTAAATTATCACTATTCTAAAAGAAGAAAAATGTCCCATTAAAAATAGTTTTCATACCACAATATAGAAATTTTATTTATGTATTTAATTTAATTTTATTTGTTAGCACAAACAATCATGTATCGTACCAGACCGCATGGGAAAACCCACGACAATAGTCAAGCTAAATGCTCTGAAGCCATTATGGTATCGGACTTCTAGGATATGTAAGAATACATATCCCGCAAGAGAGCAAATAGTGACATAAATATATGTAGAACGTAGCTACATATAATCCATACATAGTACACAAATACATATGAAGGCGTAGCTTCACATGATACCTGCACATAGCACACATTGACATAAATATATGTAGCACATAACTACATTTAAAACAAGTAAAACATATGAAGGCGTAACTTCATATGAGATGTGCCATGGAATTGGCGTTTCAACTCAGCATTTGCTGCATGCACTTGAGCATTGAATAATATTTGCTGGTGATGTGAGTGGATATATCGCCCTTTAAATCGAAAACGGAGTTCACCCACATACAAACGCTTGCAAAATGATTGTGCAATCAGTTCTTGAGCTCGAAAACTGACAGTACAATGTTCACAGAAACTAGTCACGTCTTCTGTCTGTTTCTGACACAGCACGACACAGTCACTGTTTCTTTTATCTTTTTTGTGTGATGTGCCAATGGCAGCAGCCACTTCACGTGATGGGCAGACTGTTGCAGCAGTGGACTGGTGCGGCTTCGGATGTGTCGGCTCTGTTCTGGACAGTTGATGTCCGAAGATTTAATGGATCTTGTCAAACAAACACTGTTGGTGGATGTTGAGGCCTGGGGGTGGCGGTTGTGTAGGTAGAGCAGCAGGTGGGTGGACTCCTCGCCGGCGCTGGAAATCTATTTGTCAGCAGATGGCTGCTTCCTGGCGAACACGACACTGGGTTTTTCAGACTTAAACCTAATACAAAACAACCATAATGGTCTTAACTTCTCATATTAAAAAAAGGCTGCAAAAAGTTCATGTAATGACTGACCATTATTTCAAACTGGAGATATGGACAGTTGATCATTAAATCAGATGACATACACATGGTGCTAGCTAGTGCAATAAATAGGCTGCTAACATCATACTTGACGAATATCTCGGATCATTTAGAATCAGCTCTGAATCAAATAAACCTTCCATCCCATCCCTTAACTGCACTAAATCAGTAAATCAAAAGGTCTTCTTTGTAACTTGTTGCCACAAATTACACCCTCTAATAAAAAAATTAAACCTAATAAATGTGATCATTAAACTCATGAAGATCTACGATAGTAACAAGCTTGTATAAATAAATAAAGTTAACATTTTTATTCTCTATGAATTACTAGTACACTACCGTACTAGTACACTACCAATGCCATTGATACTCTCACACTCACAGCAAAGTCACAGGTTTATGTGAGTCATGACATGTCAAAATTGTTAGAGAGTTCAACGCGACATTGGGTGAGCCAAAGCCTATCACAACAGCAAAAAAGTCAATATAATTTTTTGCCCGTTTTGCTATACGCCGCTGCGCCTGACTGCGTGTTCACGGCCCTGTGTCAATTACACCAAGGATTCTATAGCTTCACACTATTTACCGTGGTAACTGTTCTGTAACGATAATTTACGTTTATGAACATTGATGCGGGTCACCTGCTGGCCTGTGTGTGTGTGTGTGTGTGTGTGTGTGTGCGTGTGTGCGTGCGTGCGTGCGTGGGTGCGTGCGTGCGTGCGTGCGTGTGTGTGTGTGTGTGAATAATAAACGTGTGCATGCTTGTGTCAATAAAAAAAAAAAAAATGTTATTTATTAACACCGAATTTATTGCTGCTTACCAATTCAGCAACCGAAGCCCGTATTCACAAGGCACAATTGCAAGGGGCCATTTTAAGATACTTCTGTTACTGGAGCGGGTGTCAACACCGCCGTCTGGGACACATAGTACTACAGATCACCGGCGGTGAGAGACAGCGAGCCGGCAACCATCAGTCTCGGATGGAGGCGTTGAAGATCCACCTTGCTAATCTAGGTCAAGAATGGTCACGTGAACAAGTGATCTTGTCTGCTCAATTGGTACGCGGGTTGTATTCGAGAGACTCGGGGTAGGCAAATTGAAGTCGGTCACAGAGTCAACTTTTTGGCGTGGCAATCTAATTCAATTCTGGTGTGGCAGTCCCAACCACAGTGGCAACAGAGAACACGGGATGGCTCTTGAGCTGATGCGGCTTTCTCCTCCAGCCTGGCTGTCATGGCGGCCATCTGAGTGCGCCAGGTTTCCTCTGCCCTCGGCACATATTCCCGTACTCTGAGTAACAAAGATTCCCGTTCATAGGCTCTGCTTTTCCATGTGTTAACATCGACGTCAGCCAGCATCATGTGTCTCTTGCAAATGAAATGTGGTTAGGTCGGTAACTAGGTTGTCCCATTGGTCTCCATCAGCGAGCTCTCCGTGTAGCAAGTCATTTGCGATACGGCCAGGATCCACCCGCCGCACGTGTCTCAGCCAATGCGTTGGTTGAAAATATATTTAAGAAACGCGAAGTTCCCAACATCAATATACGTGAACGTTCGGACGTAATATCTCCTTGTATTGTTGTACTTAAAAACAATGCGTTGTTAGCAATCTAATTTACATGCAGCACGAAAACATCAATCTAAATATGTAACGATTACAAAAATGTGATGTATCAATGACAGTGAACCTTTACATTCGACGTGCCATCTCAGCATGCGAATGCAAAAACGGTGGTATGTGTGAGGAAGACAGCGGCTCCTTTACTTGCCATTGCGCAAAAGGGTATTATGGCCAAAGGTGTGAGACAGATAGATACGTATCAGTGATTCGCTGTATGTATATGTGTATGTGTGTATGTGTGTATGTGTGTATGTGTGTATGTGTGTATGTGTGTATGTGTGTATGTGTGTATGTGTGTATACGTGCATGCGTGGTGCGTGCGTGCGCGCGCGCCTGTTTGTGGGTGTGGGTGTGGGTGTGTGCGTATGCTCTTTCCACCTAATCTAATCGCTATGTTATGACGTTTGCTATCGGTGAAGTTTACTACTTTGCAAATCAGCCAACCTTGTTTGTGCTTGCGCGTGTATGTGTCGGTGATGTCAGTCAGTTAAAATCCGACAATTTTCTCTGATCCATACGCTACTATTGTTGCAGAGCTCATAGTAATATGTTTATCTTTACCCCCGTCAGATATCGACGAGTGTCAATCCATGCCATGCCAGAACGACGGCACGTGCACAGACGGAGTAAACCGCTACACGTGTATATGCAACGAGGGCTACCACGGAGCACACTGTGAAACTAGTAAATATCCTATCCACTGTGCATTGTCCACGGCGCAAGGCTTGCGTTGTGTTTAACCGTCTTGTTTCTTGCTACATGTGCGGTATAACTGTAATTCCGTTCGGCCATATATATATATATATATATATATATATATATATATATATATATATATATATATATATATATATATATATATATATAGCGTTAGTCTAGAAACACAAACAACATAAAACGTATCCAGTTAATTCTCAATTCTCTTGGTGGACCTTGATAAGTCTGTTTAGAATCTTGTTAACAATAAGCAAGGCAATGGTAAATGATAATAATAACACTGCACTTATCTGCGCCACAAGTTTAACAAATCTAGCCGTTCAGGAGCGCACTGCCGCAGTACTTTCTTTTACATTTTAAAGCATTAAATTAGAAAAATGCATATAGGTAATATACATACTGACAGCACTTGCACCTGTCCGCCAGGGGGCGTGATGTGTTACGCGTGTTTGTACGTGTACAAGAGCCGCCATAAACGTTTGAGGAACAGAGAATGCGTCGTTAACCGAGAGACTCAACCTGTCATGGCAGTGCTCTGTCCTCACCCGCGGTACTGCTCCATCATCCGCACCCTCGACTACGGCAAGTCTATAATCACCTGGAGTCATACCACATTTTCCATAGGCGACCATTATAATGTTTCCTTCATTTCCTACTAATCTTGATTAGCTCTGTTACTGACAATTTCACAGCATATTTACCCTGCATAGACAGAAGTTCAGTGAAAAATTCGTTAACTTTTAATACCTCAGCTCCCACAAACGTCTTTCAAACCTTACAACCCTCAATTTCTGCTTATGCAACCCACGGATTGCCCCTGATTACATCACCAAACAAAATGACAGCTGCATTAATACGCAGAAATACACCGACTGAGAGCTGTCATAATTTGACAGCTCTGATGCCACGTTGCACGAAAATATCATTTCTACTCACTCAACACTACATATGTGCTTACAGAAATTCAGACAACCTACATAATGCTGCTATTATAGGGTACTATTTGGTCGGGTAATGGCGGACGCGCACCTTATTGTGGTCTGACACCATCTAGTTTACAGTTTACTTGCATTCATCATCGCGTGTGCATGTCTGACTGATGCCCCAACCCACCACCCCAGACCTCCTGGCATTATGAACGTCGCTGCGAAGAAAAATAACGTTTTACTCACCCTTGCGGCATTGAAGGTTCATAGGTTTTGTTTTGTTTTTACTCTTACTACAAAACGTAGCACATGCGATTTTTCTATGACCCGAAATGGCTCTTAATGTCAGTTTGCAAAAACTGTATAATTTAGTTATTCCATGGACAGTTTATAATTGTTTCCCCAGAAAACGTGGTAACAACCAAACCATTTTACGGAATGTTTAACTTGTTTTTGTCTGTACGGACGAATAATCCCTTCTGTGAGATTTTTCAATGTGCGCCATTGTTTAATCAATCACTAATTAATTAACCCCTTATTGCATAAATTGGGGATTTTTGATATGCTATTTAAGTATATTTTGAGGAAACGTTATGTGCATAGTCATACAATATCAAACATATATATTATTTAAAGAAAACATTTTGGCGCCCAAATTATAAAAACAAATTGGTTTGTGACTTTTGAAGTAACTTTGTTTGTATCCAGCTGTTTCATATCAGGGAATAATCGGTTTGTGACTTGATAGTTGCACTGCGCAATAAATAACTAGAAAATAATGTGTGGTGCCGTTTTGCAGCTCTTCCCAACAGAACAGTAGGAGGAGTTAAAATGGCTGGTAACATCCGGTCGTATTGGCGCATGTGTGGGTCGAAAATCAACCCAGGCAACCACTGCGAGAAAGACCAGATACAACCTGACAATGAGAATTGCTACTCCTATTGCCGGAAAGACTACTGTAACGACATTAATGGTGACCTGGACCCAAGGGAATTCTTTGATGACGGTAAGCGACTAGATGCCACCGCCAACTCGCCGAATTTGTCCACCGCTGAAATTGACGGCCCGAGACGAAATGACACCGCTGCACTTGGCGGTTCGGTGACGGTAGCGGGTATGTTGGTGGGTCTGGGCGCGGCGGCCGCCGTCGTCCACGCCTGGCTGTGAGCCGGCGGGTCTAGCGCCGTGTAGCCGTGTGCCTCTTGCCTGAGTTATCCTCTTTTTCTTGCTTATGTTTGTATTTGTGCCTGCAGGAACGTTACAGCATTGTCGAGGGCGCTGTTGCATGTTCTGGCGCTGTTAGGCTGATTGTAAGCATACGGCCCGTTTTACCATTAGTGAATTCACGGTCTTCTGTAAATGTATACGCAAGCGCGTGTGGTATCGTTTTTATGCAAACGCATTCACAGACAACCGAGCTCAGATTGCTAGCCGTGTGGGCACCGTTTGAATGCACCGTCATAACGCTTTGTGTCTCGCTTAACCGACCGTCGGTCGGCTGCGGAACGACGCCGAGAAGACAGTTGAGGAGTTTAAAAGTGCTGCCACCTCACGGAGTCTGGGTAACCGAGGCTAGAACCAGTTGTCGCTGTGGCGTTATAAATGCGGTAAATGCGCATTTTTCACACAACCGCTGATTTTGTACACGCTTAAAACAAGGAAATAGGGTGGCCCTGTTTGTGTCATATATGTAGGCAGAAATAGTAACATGATAATGTAGTAACAGCGTATCTGTTTATTACAACCTATTGATGGCTCTGTGCTATGCGATCCTATATAGGGCGGGTAAGTCTCGCGCGCGAAAACGAGGCTGGGGACAATTGGGGCAGGAAGTCCATTTTCTCCATGTTAACGTATAGAACTTCGTTTTGTTTTTGGTTGTAATAAACGAACTGTTCCAGTCTAACTATTTCAGTTATACTGTCCGAAGAATTATTACAAGCAGAAACAGTGGAACACTTTGCAGGTGACAATGCTCACGGAAATCATGAATATTAATCGATTGTTATGGTGGTTGCCATGGCATCGCCGGCTTGTACTTGTGTAGGTACATCATAATCCGCTAGGTGGCGTATTGAAATATCGCGGTCATTTCCGTTTCAAAAGTTGTGACCAAGATGTCTTCCCGCGTCAGTCGTCGTCAGAAATTACATGGTCACACAATTTGCTTTGCCGCTGCACACTGATTAGGAAAACAGTGTCTTTTGACCTTGGAATCAACCAATGGATAATTGTTTTACATATTCAGCCAGATTTTGTTTACTTCGCCATCGATCGCTTTTCTGTGCATTGAAGTCAAGTTTGATGTTTTATTTACTTGTGAAATAGATACACACATCTAACTTGGCCATCTATGAAACCCAGTTGGCCGTCTAGTATGATATATTAACTTTAAAATGGTATGTATAGCATTATTGTGCGTGCCTGGCCGGCGACACACCGAGGTGGGCAACGTTGGCACCCTTTGCCGCTCTGTGCGTTTTTTTTACAATAGCCTATGCCGTAATACGCCGGCTGCCAGCCGGCTGCACAGCCATCAGCGGCGGTGTCGGTTGGCGCTTTCCAGCATTAATTAAATCCCCTTTCATCACAATCATCGTGTATTGTTGCTGTTATTATTCACTTGTGTGATTATATATGTATACATATCATTACAGTTTAGCCGTTTTCGGCCTATGTTAGAACGTGAAAACATTTTAAGGAAAATTTTATAAACTTCGTCTTCACGTTTGCGTTGGCCATTGACAATCGCGTTTCATAGAATCGTTATTAAAATCGGTAAGCATCTTAAACTTTAAAAACAAATTGATTTGCCCGTATCATATTTATATATTTTATTTTCACCCGTTTTATGTAATTAATCCTAATAAATAGGTCAGATGCTAAATATAGATAAACTAATTATGTCATCAACAAACTTCAGGCTACCCGCTGGGGTTGACATTGGTGTACTACACATTCGCTAGGCGGCAGCACTGCAATGAATTACAAGTTAATCACAAACGAATACAAATACAAAGTCTCATAAACGGTGTTTTGAGCGGGCAAGGACCATCAACCTCCCATACAGATCTTTGGTTTCCTTCAGGTCTACGATCTTGTCGCGAATCTTGACTTTTGCGTCTTGTTGCCAGACATGTACATCTTGTTGTTTTGCTTCTTCTCAGGGGCCCATAGGCTGACATCCTAATTGATCCGCTTAGCCACGTTGTCTTCGTGGAGCTTTTGGCCCGTGTCATCTATGTTCAGGATCTGTGACACGTACTCGTCTGGGACGTATGCATGGGTTATTATGTTGTAGATCATGTTGCCCTCAACAGCAAATGGATTGCCGTGACTCTGTATGGCATCCTTAATCCTACTATGGAACTGGACGTCTTCACTGTCTTGTTGAACTGCTCAATTCGTTGGCGAAGGAGTCTGGCTGATTGGTAGAGGTTTTTCATGCTTTCAGTGTCATCTGCAGTTCTGATAGCAGTGTGGAGCATGTCTGCATCACAGACCTCTGGAGAGTACAAGACTTCGCATGTTTCTCTGTCGGACTGATTTTACGTGTGGTAATTCAGAATGTATTATCTCTTTCAATCATTGCCTGGCGAAGGCAGGTGAATGATTTTCCAGGGTCTCTGTTCCACCCAAATGTAGCATGCTGACGTATGTGTTCTCTATGTCTTGGATTGAGAGGTATGCTCCATATCTGGTCTGTGTATCTATGATGTTCAGCAGTTCAACGAAGCTGGATACTTGTGTGGGACTTTGTTTTGTCTCGGATGCTTGGTTGGTGTCATCCCGCAGAACGTGGAACACGTGTTTGGTCCAGCAAGCTTTGTGATACTGGATATCCATAGCATGGGCATCACCATCAGCAATGCAAGTACTGTATCTAGTTTTCAGTTCTGGATCTGAAGACGCTTGCACTGCTTGCTTTAGTGATTGTCCGGCATTCCCTGTTCTGACACTGAAGAGTTTCTGATCGTTGTCTGTCTGGCAAAAGAAACACATGTCCTTGTTCAAAGGTCATGTTGATGATCGGGTATATGGTGCAACTGAGCCAGTTACGTTATTCACGTCATCAGCACTTCTTGATCGGCGACCTTTCGCCCTGGGAATGTGTGACCCAGTAGACATGGAGAGTTGCTGTCGGTCTCTTGCACGCTCTCTCTGGACTGTGTTCGTCATCCTGGAGTAGCAAGTACGATGCCAAACAGCATTCTCTCTTTGCAGTGTTTCTGCTGTGCAGTCTTTAAGCCGTGTCTGCACTGGAACACAATCGGCATCATGCCCGCTGGCTCCCTCCTTCACTACCTCTAGAAGGTTGTGGTATGACGTTAGTTGAGCCTCAGGTTGTTACTTAGAATTTATGTATTTTTTTCCAAAATTTCCAAAACAGTGTCATGCATTATACATAGCTCATTATACGTTGTCCGATTAGATTCCTTGTCTCTGAAAATATATGTTTAGACACCAAAATCAAACGCCTAAGATGCTTAGAAGCCGATATATTTCAAAATGTGAGCAAACAATAGTCGGCATTTAAAAAATCCAAGATGGCCGCCATAGAGTGTTTAGAACAAATTTAAACATTACTTTTCAGGTTCAGTAGGTTCTAAACTTTCCAAAAATGTATAGTTTTGCAAATCTCCAAAAATTGTGAACGAAAGGCTTAATCTGTACATAGTGAACTGGACTACGTCCTTACAACAAACGACACATAATTCAATGTTCTTTTCGATGCTGTACAAAAAACAACTTGTTGAAGCGCTTTGTCCACATGATACCACGATATATTTATGAGATCCGATGTTAGGGGAATATCATGATGTGAACAAATGATTATGCATCAGCATAGATTATATGGTGCTGGTTGCCGTTGATTACACACTGATGGTGTGATATTTAAGGAATGCGTACCTGAAGAAGTACTCCATTGCTTGTAGATAGAAAAATATTTTTAAAAGCATGCGAGTTTAATCAAAATCAAATCCAGGCGACATCGCCTTCTCTTGCAAAATTGTGATGGCAAATATTCATAGTTATTGCTTCTGAAAACTGGCACTGGTACGGTTTTCATATATGGAATTATATCCATGCTACGCCTATTGCTGTTTTCTTCAAAATAAGATACTGCTAAGTGATACTCTTGTTGACATAGATGATCATAATGATGTTTAAAGACGCTTGGTGTTTGTGCGTCGTTTGAAACGGCAATGCTTTCTGTCGCAGAAATCGACGAATGCCTCAGCAGTCCTTGTATGAATGAAGCAAGTTGTACTGACGCTGTGAACTCGTACACTTGTGGCTGTGTCGCTGGTTACACGGGAAAGCACTGCGAGACAGGTTCGTCCTTAACACTGACGACAAATAATTCACTGTGCTTTTCGATACTGAAAAAAAACACCGTTTTGAAGCGTATTGTCCACATAAAATATTATGATATGTTTATAAAAATCGATATTAGGGAAATATTGAGATGTGTGTAAATTATTCTGCATGACTACATTTATGGTGCTGCTTGCCCCCGATTACAGAGTGATGGTGTGATATATAAGAAATGCGAACCTGACCGAAGACTCCATTGCTTGTAGGTAGCCAAATATTTGTAAAACCGTTAGTCACAGTCAAATCTAGTCACAGTCAAATCTAGGCGACGTAGCCTTCTCTTGCAAAATTGTGATGTCAAATATGATTAGGCATTGCTTCCGAAAATTGGCACAGGTATGTTTTTATATACGGAATTATATCCGTGTCACGTGTATTTCATTTTTAATAAAATAACATATTGCTAACTGATACTGTAGTTGACATAGATGATGATAATGCTATCTAAAGAAGCATGGTGTTTGTTCATCGTTTGAAACTGCAATGTTTTCTGTCACAGATATCAACGAATGCATAGGCAATCCTTGTAGGAACGGAGCAACTTGTACTGACGGTGTGAACTCGTACACTTGTAAATGTATCGCTGGTTACACGGGAACGAGCTGCGAGACAGGTTCGCCCTTAACAGTAACGACAAATAATTCACTGTGCTTTTCGATGCTGTACAAAAACAACTTTTTGAATTGCATTGTCCACCTAATATCATGATATATTTATCAAAATCGATAATAGGGAAATATCGAGATGTGTACAAATTATTCTGCATGATTATAGATTTCATGGTGCTGCTTGTCCCCGATTACAGAGTGATGGTGTGATACTTACTATATATTTTATGATGCTGCTTGTCCCCGATTACAGAGTGATGGTGTGATACTTACTATATATTTTATGATGCTGCTTGCCACCGATTACAGAGTGATGGTGTGAAACTTAAGAAATGCGAACCTGACCGAAGACTCCATTGCTTGTAAATAGCCAAATATTTGTAAAACCGTGCGAATTTAGTCACAGTCAAATCTAGGCGACGTAGCCTTCTCTTGCAAATTGTGATATCAAATATGCATAGTCATTGCTTCTGAAAACTGGCACTGGTACGTGTTTTATATAGGGATTTATATCCATGCCACGTGTATTGCTTTTTTTCTTCAAAATAGCCTACGTTTAAGAAATACTCTTGTTGACATAGAGGATGACAATGATTTTAAAAGACGCTTGGTGTTAGTGCATCGTTTGAAACGGCAATGTTTTCTGTTGCAGAAATCGACGAATGCCTCAGCAGTCCTTGTGGGAATGGAGGAACTTGTAAAAATTGTGGTGACACTGCGAACTGTTACACTTGTGCATGTGCCGCTGGTTACACGGGATCGATCTGCGAGACAGGTTCGTCCTTAACTATGACGACAAAATGTTCACTATGGTCTTCGATGTTGTACAACAAAATATCGTTGAAGCGCATTGTCCTCCTAATATCATGATATATTTATCAAAATCGACATTAGTGAAATATCGAGACGTGCACAAATTATTCTGCATGACTAGATTTATGGTGGTGCTTCCCCCGATTACAGAGTGATGGTGTGATATATAAGAAATGCGAACCTGGCGAAGGACTCCATTGCTTGTAAATAGCCAAATATTTGTAAAACTATGCGAATTTAGTCACAGTCAAATCTAGGCGACGTAGCCTTCTCTTGCAAAGTGGTGATGTCAAATATGCATAGTCAGTGCTTCTGAAAATTGGCACAGGTATGTTTTTATATACGGAATTATATCCGTGTCACGTGTATTTAATTTTTTTTATCAAAATAACACATTGCAATCTGATACTGTAGTTGACATAGATGATGGTAATGATTTTTAAAGAAGCTTGATGTTTCTGCATCGTTTAAAAGGGCAATGTTTTCTGTCGCAGATATCAACGAATGCATAAGCAGTCCTTGTATAAACTGGCGTTGTACTGACGCTGTGAACGCGTACACTTGTGTCCTTCGATATTGTACAAAAAACCACTTGTTGAAGCGCTTTGTCCACATAATACCACGATATATTTATGAGATCCGATGTTAGGGGAATACCATGATGTGAACAAATAATTATGCATGACTATAGGTTATATGGTGCTGGTTGCCGTTGATTACAAAGTGAAGGTGTAATATATAAGGGCCCCATTGCTTGTTGATAGCCAAGTCTGTGTAAGACCATGCGAATTTAGTCACAGTCAAATCTGTAAACTGGAGCAATGTAGAGTGAAGACACTGACCAACTGCTTTCGTTATCCCCCACTCTCTTCACGTGACCAGTTAATTTTAACCGACTTCTCAGTCGCCTTTTCCTAAAGCTTTCTTTAGTCAAACCTATATCCTGAATTCCGCCATTCTTCTGATAACAGATTTAAGTTCTTATACCACGCAGTATGCATTCCTCGGGATTGCTCAGTGTGCTTTACAATCTACTCTCTGGCAGACCTGTTTAGTCGAAAACCATCTCTGCTTGTACGAGCAACATCCACACATGCCTCAGCGCATGCGTGAAGATTATTCGCACACAAATATCCAACACATTCTATAGACAAACACTAATTCATATGTTGAGTGAACTGGAACAATTTACCGTGAAAGAACATTCCCAACATTTTTACACGGCAGCACAGGATATGAACTCAGGTTCTGTTAATCGAGCGTACGAAGTTCTACACTGGGCCATTGCGTTGTACTATGGCATATATATATATATATACTCCTAAGCGCAGCTTATGTCAACCGAAACTGGTCTACATAAAGATTCGACGTGTTAGTTCACAACTAACACGATTGAATTTATCAGTACCATTGCGTGTGCACACAGCTAATATTTCAGTGAAGTACGGTGCGTAATTCATTTTTAAATGAACAACATCTTAAGTGATTTTGAGCATGTTTTTTCCTGCGTCGTGCATATTTTTGAGTATATTGTGTGCCAGGTTATGTATACCGGGTCCAAGTTCTTATAAATCTATATTTATGGTACATACCGAACGAAGGGTTAGAGTTTCGTGTTCAGTGTGTGATATGCTCCATACTGATGCAAAATGCTATATTATTATGTGTAAATTAGTAAAACTTGCATTTTGTCTTTGTTGCGAACCGATAGATCCCTCGAATATGGGCTTCCACAAATCTACGTTAGTCGCTAGAGGCGCTAATGGGCAACTAGACTCTAGTTGCGTATATCAGCGCCTCCAGCGACTAACGTGGATTTATAGTAAATATATTGTTCATGCGTTGCTCTGGTCTACATAAATCGGCATCTGTGCATACGCGGTTTTATGCAGACCGATTTGATTTGCATATACCTAATTTATTGAAATATTTTGATGAACTTTAATTATGTGTTAAACATTAGTATTAGAAACAAAGTTCCAGTTTTACATCTTTGGAAAATGTATTGGTCTACAATATGCCTGGACTACATAAGCCGGTCCTCTACAATTACTTTGGATAAGTGAGCGCTCTGTTGTTAATAGGTACAACTGATCCTCCTATTGTGTCAAGAATGCTTACATACGGAAAGGCTGCGAATGACAAAGGAATCAAGTGCTCCAAGAGGCACCGCCTCGGACTTTCCCGACCACTGTTGTTTCCCAATATAAAGCTGTTCGACTTCGTAACAGACAGACTTGTGGTAAGGACACACAACATAATTTACTTTCTTTATGAGACAAACACTTAATAAAGACTCATTGCGAAGCTTCCTTTCTCTATCAGTGAGAGTCGTGATGATAACACACAGTAATTTATCACACAAATAATGTAAGCAATGCTATGTTGCAGGTACACATTGTACAGTTTACTGCTCATATTCTTATTCAGACATATTTTTGTTGTTGAAAATAATGCTTATTTTCTTGATCAGATAAGTTGAAGACGTGGGTGCTTCCTTTCGTGTTCAGTCATAGTCGATGGCGCACTCCTATGCTTACATTAATCAGACATATGCACACATGCAAGCACGCATCAATGCAAATGTTCGTCAAAAGACACATTCTTGGTGATAACACGTTTCTCAAAACCGATTCAACATATGCAGATACAAACGTATTTAATACATTTCTGAGAAATAGAGCATATCGAGATAAAAACCGGGTTTATGTTTTTAAACATTTCACTTCATAGAACTCTACTGAAATATCAACGCTTAAATCTTGTCCATCATCGTAATGCTGTATATTTAAAACTATAATGATTATTGAACCTTACAATCCTCCAACTCACCGCTCTGTTAATTTATGATTACTCGCGCGCCCTACATTTAATACAATAATGGCCTGGATAATATCGGGAAAGTGGCACAATTAACATTGCTATTATATCATTGAATACGCATCCAAGTACAAAATATCATAAGGTGAAAATCAGTCAAACCTTCAAAGTAGGCAATGGTATATGTGTAGCTAGCGTCAATATCATTTTAATACACATTGGATACATATAATTTTGTCGGCCCCAACATTGTCTTATTTCTTCCTTTTCAGATATTCACACACGGCTACTTGTCGTTGTGCATTCGATTTCTTAAAAGGTATCCTCCTGTAGACATAACGGAGGCAATGCCAGAAAGAATGAAGAAACACGCCAGAAGATATGGGTTTGGCGTGCTAGCCCCGTTCTGGGCTAACAGCGACTGCACAGAAAACAGCAGGACGTACTATCATGCATACGACAACAACACTGCTGCCTCTGACCCTGCCGAGAAAACGAGAACGGACGCCATTATGAACTTGGCTAAAGACTACATCACAAAATACTCAAGTGACCAGGATGTTAATCCCGACTGGGTGCTCGTGGTCACGTGGGTACACAACGTTCCTCTATTGGAAAACGACTCCACCCGTAACAAGGTATGCTATTTTTATATTGCTGAGTTTACAATTTAATATATACACACGCACGCACGCACGCACGCACGCACACACACACACACACACACAACACACACATACACACACACACACACACACACACACACACACACATCTATAAGTAGTAGTTTGATTAGTGGACCGATGCAGATTTAACCAGTATTATACAAGGGACATAACTACGGACGTCTTCTGGTTAGATGTGGAATCACAGTACAACCGTTCCTATAATTCATGTTCACTTACAAAATTGCCCTAACTTGGATGGCGCTACAGACGTACTTCACTGAAAGGAACTATTCAGATAATCTGCTTGCATAGATTCGATATCTCATTGAAAGATTTGTTCAGAATCTTGTTAACCCCATTTTTCCAAATGTTTATGGTGAAATGTGAAGTACTAGCAAAAACAGGTAGTAAATCGAATATGTCCTTTTCACAAACATTAAAAAGAAACATATTGATCTTGGGATTAATGCGTCATATCATAAACAGTTAATTAATTAAACTGTGTCCATACAAGTTGTTAGCAAATTTCGTTATCAAATTTGTTTTTAGTTAAATTGTTTTCGAATTTTGAGACCGGAATATTTTCTGCGCGGCATGCGAGATCTTACCAGATCTTTAATGCTCTGCAGGTAAAACATGGAGTCCATTTTTGTCATATGTGTGAACGATGACATATAATGTGAGTGCCAGTAAAACACCGAAAGCAACAAATACTCTGTGTGTGTGTGTGTGTGTGTGTGTGTGTGTGTGTGTGTGTGTGTGTGTGTGTGTGTGTGTGTGTGTGTGTGTGTGTGTGTGTGTGTGTGTGTGTGTGTGTGTGTATTTGTATGTACGTAATGACGTAAATTGGTTTGCGTTCTTTGCCATTCTATCTCCCTCCCTCCCACTCTCCATCCCTTCCTCCCTGTCGCTCCCTTCCTCTCTGCTTCCCTCCCTCTCTCACTGTCGGTAAATCCCTCCTTCCTATCTTATGGTCTGATAACATAATTACCATGCCTTCTTCGTCAAAAGTTATTCCAAGGAAGGTGATTACTAGGGATGGAGTCACTGTCTTATAGGCCTCTAGCCGTACCGCAAGCTCTGACCTGCTGGGACAAATCTGACTTCAGCTTTGGAACCAGCATATTGGATATAAGCTCAAAATGTCCCACTAGCAAAAATTGCAGTATTAAGAAATAGACAAAATAGACAAAATGCACTGTGTATGAAACATGAAATCCACGAAAACGACTAAGTTTTATATGAAATATGTGCGTTATTACATTATCAGGTGAAGGTTATTACATTATCAGGCAAGAACAGTTTATTACATTATCATGTGATATTTATTGCATTATCAGACAAGAGCGGTTTATTACAATATCAGGTGAAAGTTACTACATTATCAGGCAATAGCACTTTATTAAATTATCAGGAAAACATTATTACATTTTCTGGCAGCACATTTATTACATTAACAGGTGAAGTTATTACATTTTCAGAGAACTATTACATTATCCGGCGTTTTTATTATATTATTAGGCAGTTATTATATTAACCGCCGACTATTACATAACCAATCGTAATACCCCTTGCCAACAATTCGTCGGCGAAGATGTAAAGGCAAAACCCAACAGATAAGACTGCCGGGCAGGATACACAATAGGTCACGCACTCACGTAGTACTACCAAAACTACATAATCTGATCCATATTGTTTGATGTTGACAGCCAAACACCTTTCAATTGGTGTTAATGAGTGACAGGAAAAAGAAGAAAACGTACGTGGTCTACCTATACGCCCCAACCGGCTCGGACAATCCTGTGAGTGTTCGGCCTAGTTTCCTTGGGTATTATATGACAAGCCACGGCAAGATCCATTCGAGAAGCATAGAAGTTTCAAATACCTCGAACCCCTTTCGCGTCGCAGACCTAGAAGAAAATACCGGTAAGTTTGTTAGACCTAAAGGAAACATGCCTACATCAATAACTATTTGCCGTCGCCTATAATAACCAGTTCTAAGGAATGGTCAAACGGTGGGTTATATTCATTACTGATGGTTGTAGTTTTTCTGTTTGCAAATTCTCAAGCTTCCATCTGTCAGTCAGTCTGTCCGTTTGTACATGTGTCTGTGATGTGTTACAGTGTACGACAGAGTGTACAGTGTACGACAGAGTGTCATCCGGCTGTTTATTTATTATCAAAATGTTAAATTAATTAATTGTGTATATTTATATTAAGGAGTGTGTAAGTGTAGTCTAACAATATCAATTTCAGAAGAGTGGATTAGTCAACGTTGCCGGGTTGCCAGTTTATCGTTTGACTATGAAACCTATTGTAAAAACCTATTATCACTGATGATCTACGAAATGAATGTGTATAAAGTAGTTAATATTATGTGTAACTATTAAATTACTAATATTATTATTTAATTTCCAATGTATATGTTACAAACATGCATTATAATTAAGCAGTGAAAACAAGAATGTATTTTGTATTACCACAGCAAAAGAAGCGACAGCTTAAGAATATGCTCCTGTGAATATTTTCGCATGATTTAACTTGAGTGAATAATTAAATACTGTTGTGGAATTGATATATACAAAACGTGTCATCGCTAGCGACATAATTTTTATTACTTCCATTAATGAAATATATAATAATGTATCAACACTTTAAATATAAATGTCGTAAAATCAAGTAACAATGTGAATATGATGGCTTAATATAATTCCGACAGGCGCATATTGAGTGGGAAAGGCAAAACTGCAATCAGGTGTGACGCATTAATCTATCATCTATTTCAAGTATTTTAAACAGAAAATTATAACAAATACTTCTTATGATGCAGGTACATTACATTTCGCAATATGTTTCGCAAATGTTTGTTTTTAACGTTTACCTGTCACCGAGAGCTATTCCAATTGTCGAAACATCGAACGTGTGTCAAATTATGTTAAGGCTAATACTTATGATGTACACGTATGTTGTAAGCGTGTATGCGTGTTTGCATGCGCGCATGTGTTGTGTAACCCTGTGCGTGCATATGTTTGTGTGCGTGAAATCACTTTTGTTTTCAGTGAATACTTTGTTTATGTGTATGCGCTTTTATGTATGTAATATTTTTTGTTTATTCTTACTATGCCAAGTCAATCATTAGGTCTACATAATCTTAAATTGTTGACATCGCTAAGTTTATTACATGATGCTCTGTTTCAGGCGAGAAAGGCATATTCTTCTTTCCACTCACAACTTCGACTACGTCTTCCGGTCACGTGAGTTGCTTGAAATGGTACAATGCGGAAATAACAAAACTGGCCAACATCACAAGACTGGAGCAATCTACTGTTGATTGTCCGTGCAGCCTACCAATGCTGGCGATGGATAGCCGCTATATGTTCGACTGGAATAGATTCGAGACCAAGAGCGGATGTCGTTCCGTATGCTTTTATGACCGGCAGCAAAGCACGCAGTCAATTAAGGTGAGATTGGTGGTGTATGCAAATTGAAAAAAAAAGAAATATTGATTGATAAGTATTATTCACTTTTATTCATAAAGTAGTACTATGCATATATTGAGTAGCAGTTTTAGTTAAAGTTTGTTAGTCAACAGCATTTTAAGCCGATTAGCCGAGTGGGTGATAATAGGGTAATCTAGCCTCCGACAAGTTATTCATACACCAGAACTTACTAGTAAGTAAGGGAAGGTGATTGCAAGAGAAGCAATTGGAGAAGGAACGACAGAAAACAAGACATAACGGAAGGCGACGGGGGAGGGAGGGAATATGGGACAGGAGAGGAGAGAAGTACATTTGACAGGAGGAACGATGAAGGATGTGACATAAGGGAAGTCGATAACAGGGACGATTACAGCAATAAAGGTGTCATAAGAAAAGGAGCCATCAAAGAAAGGAGAAACAGAGAAGTCAGCAGCGCCGGGAATTCAACAGCCAGGTAGATACAAACCGGAAGTGCTACTCTAGCGCAGTGATTGAGCGGCAATGAGAATAGAAAGGGTACTTATGGGCGACTGTATTTTGCGAAAAACATAAAAGACACAACGGAAGGGAGACAATGTCGTTTTTTGTCTTCCTGATAGAACATGTGACTGAAATGATAGATAACGTGTTGGGGTCAAGGCCAGTGAGGATCTGTACTAGTACATATAGAGACGATTAAAGCAGACATGTGGGGAACAACTAGGATAGTACAGAAATTCAGATAGTTGGTCGGTAAGACAAGAGTTAAAAATATTATATTCTCTCCGGAATCTTTCCAGTAATGGGTGGACGGAAATCAACATATACAAACTGCAAACGGATGGCAATCAACGCTCTAGTTGTGTAGATATGTGAAGAAGACGATGTAGGATTCATAGATTTGTGGTGATACTTTGTTGGGAAAGAAGATATGTACATAAGAGAGATACTTTCCATCTAAATGGAAAGGGGCATCAATGTTAGAAGAGAACCTGCTTCGATTTGTTTAACAGTGGAACAGGTTTCAACTCTTTAAACTAGATTCGCTGGAGAAATCACGGAGACGCCAAAACAAGCAGGCATAGGCAAAAACTGCACACAGAAATCGGCAAAGAACAGTCTGGAAAACTCTTCTGAATTTGGTTATACATGTGTTTGTTTAAATTCAAAGAACATAGTACACAACATAAATGAATAAAACATTATAATAGATGATATTAACCCTTACTTAATAGGCATAACTGAATGATGGGCCACCACCGATATGTCAGATGCCGAATTAGGAATAGGAGTGACAGGATATGTAATGTTTAGGAAAGAGAGTTTAGGACGAAGTGGAGATGGAGTGATTTTATATATATATATATATATATATATATATATACGCAGGATTATGATATAAAATTAGAAACAGAAAGCAGACTACATAGAAGCTGTTTGGTGTAACATAGTTACAGGAAACTCATCATTAACTGTTGGAGTAGGTTATCGTATAGAAGAGAATGAGAAAGTACAAAATGCTATGAAAAGAAGAGAGTAAACGGGATTGTATCACTATGGAGGGTTTTACCCATGGGCATATATATTGGACATCTGTACAGAGTATTGGGAGTAAAATTCAAACGTTTTTTATTTTGTACAAAACAATATAGCCGAACGGTATCAACAAATACGGCACAGGAACTATTTCCGCAAAATAAAATATAAGGACATGAGGAAATAATTATATTTAACAATGAACGGTGTTTTCCAAGGAAGATATTAGTTCGTTACCAGTACCGGAAGCTAATTTCGAGGGGAGAGAATCAGACTATTTAGGACAAATAATTGAAACCCCATGAGTAGTAGCTAAGGAAATAAGGGATATGGAGGATAATACATATCCCGGAGTAGATGAGATTCTACCCATATTACAATACCGCTTGCAACAGTGTTCAATTTGACATTGGAGGACGGAATATTTCCGAAAGAAGCAAACATCATGTCGTTATCATAAAACGTTCGGGACACAATTCAGAGAACAACAGACCAGTGAGTAGTGGTTTGCAAACTATTACAAACATTAATTAAGTATTTTCTTGTTAAACAACTTGATCAACAATTGGTTTCTAAGAGCGAGGTCATGCTTAACAAACATGTTTTTGGAAGATGTTGTTACAAAGTGGGTAGACGAGGTGTCACCAGTAGATATAATAGCCTTCGACAAAGTGCAACATCAAAGATACTACTTAACCTAAAGGCCCATGACATAAGAAATTATATGATTACCTTAATAGAAAAATGGCTTATTGATAAAAGACAACGGGTAGTAGTTAATGGGGAGGCTTCAAACCGAAAATCGATTTTGAGTGGAGTACCACAGGGACCAGTAATGGGACCTGTTTTATTCTTAGTATATATATATATATATATATATATATATATATATATATATATATATATATATATATATATATATATATATATATATATATACATATATATTATCGATTAAGGAAGAGGTATAGACTAGAGGACATGGAGATACATTAGCAAAGAAGCAGTTCATATTGGATATTACAAAAAAACATTAATGACGTATACCTTAAAGCGTGATACACTTAGATGGATAGGTTGGACTTTCGATAAGTGAAATGACGTCCGTATCCACCTGCCATCTATAGTTGATTCTTTAGGTGGCAATACTGTTAAGTCTTGTTCTGAACCACGCTGTTTCCAGTTAGATCATTCGGTCTTTTAGAGTCACTGCAGATACTCGAGAGAATGTAATTGTCTGTCTTCGTGACCATCAAAAATTCCAAGTGGTCTCATTATTCCGGACTTGTTCCCTCTGACTTGCCGCCACAGCCCCACTTCATACACGAATTCGTGTTACATGTTGCAGTACTGTTGCTACGACGAAATGGGGAACCTCATCATGGGGAATGACACACTTGCCAGTCGTCTGTTCCTGTACCGACCAGGATTAGCAGAACAACACCGTGTGAACGACGTTTTGCCCAAGAAATGGTGCTGCGACCAATCGAACAACTGCGACAAGTTCCACGAGGTTCGCCTGATGCCCACCTGTCGTAATATCGGTAATGAGAAATGACCCTTTTCGCAACAATGTTGCATTTCAATAGAAATGTTTCCGTTACGCTTTTTCCTGGACGAAATTCGTTAATTTATTTCCCAGATGCTTTGCTTGCTAGTTATAGTTGACTTAGTATTGTCAGCCTTTTGGATGTGGTTAAACAAATTCTTTTTGGGTAACGGTTATATATATATATATATATATATATATATATATATATATATACGTATCATATAAATGGTTATCTAATAAGACAAACAATGCTTTACTTAAATGGTGATATTATTGTTGCGCTCACCAATGCAGACACAGATTATATGGTTAGTCGTACGAGCTTTGTGTGTTTTACGTGTTGGTTTAGCTATAAAAGAAACTAGTTTCTTCTACTAATCTACTGTTGCTATTGTTTGTCCTTGATAGATGTGTTTCAAAGGGATCTATCTGATGCATGTAAAAGAGGTAATACAATATTTACCCGCAACCTGTTATGTGTCTATGATTTGCACGGTATGTGCAGGAAATATCATCCGATGCGGTACCAAACCGTTCGATCTTAAAGTGTTGTATTATCATTATAGTTCACTTAGTTTATATTTGACTGGAAGTTAATTGTTGTTGTCACGGTCGCAGTGGTACTAGGAAATATGCGACATTTTTCGAGAAAACTGACGTCCTATTTAGCTATATGTGGTATTCATGGATGTTATTTAACAATAATGCTGCTAATAAGGTAACTTCTATTGCATCTAAATCCTTAGAAACCACGCTCAGACGCGCAAGGGTTGGTCAATCTCAGGATCAATAAACAATTCCAATTGTCATCAGATTTAAAGTTGACTGAATAAACGGGATTTATTTGGAGTTAATGCTGTATGTTATGAAGGAATAACCATACATGTTGGTAACATTTTGAAGTTATCTAACAAACAATATAGCATGGTAGTATAAAGTATATGAAACAGTAATGTAATATTAAATGATAAATATGAAAATACCGAAGCATGACAACACCATAAACATAATGCCGCCATACTTAGTTATGCTTTGGATATAATTTTACATTCTAACGATGTATGCGGTTAAAACAATGAAGCCAAGCATGACTGATATCGCCCACAATTATTCTTTATTTGTTTCGTCAATGCAAATGATAGCCAAAGAGTAATGTAACAGTTTGTACTCCATTGACAA
>OZ024865.1:48663254-48668254 GCA_964017155.1 Oasisia sp. SBJ-2009 | reverse complement strand
TAAGCGAACTACTGCCAGGCAAAACTGTTATGTAATGTTTGCCCCCGAGATCGTTTACGTATAACAAAAAACTGGTTGATATCACGCGCGATAATTACTTCAAACGTGTAACAAGAAATGAACTGTTCCAAAGATCCCTACTGATGCACGATTGGAATAGTAAAATGTACACGAAAATATAACTTTGCAAATGTATTATTTTACTATCCACTGTTACTGTTAGACATACACGCATTAGTGTAAATCCAATAACATTAATGTTTACATGTAACACAGGGGCATTCCGCTAACAAAACCTTCCACCCCTCCTAACAAAATAGGCAGTTCTACTGACCCACATTCGCTCGCGAAGACACCGCCTACGTGACGTGTCTGTAGGCGATTGTCAAGTTACGTAAAACCGCTGTTGTTTATGTCGTTATGTAAACGTGATTCACCTTCGGCGACTTCTGTCAGTGGTGGACAATACAACTCCGCGGTCTGTACGGGGATGTTTGTGTCCATTTCTGCAGCAATCGTTCACAACTTGACACACGGATGTGCTCTGACTTTGTGTACGCGCTCGGACTTGAAGTTGGAGTGTCTAAACTCGAATTCGACCTCTGGCTTTGGTAGATACAGGAAGATAACTTCAGATATAGCGCCCGCATAAAAAAATACGCCTATTGTACTGCCGTTTGGGTTACAATACAAACACCCACGCACACAGACGCGCGCGCCAACAAAAACACGCAGTCGCGCGCGCGCACTCCTACACACACTCACACACACACACACACACACACACACACACACACACACACGCACGCACGCACGCACGCACGCACGCGCGCGCGCATTGTGCTTAGCCGTAGAATCTCAACAGTTAAAGAAGAGTCGCATCGTACATTGTTATTGCAACTACAACTACTGTTACTGTATCACTGAATCTGCATAAAACACATAAATCACTATAATATAAGTGCAATTATCATTAAATGCTCGATATACCCACCACCAGATAATGGCAAACATAGGCCATGTTATATTATTTCCTTGTAAAGAAGTTATTTAATTTTAGCGACTGATATTGGGTTAAGATTGGAATAGAGTAATATCGTTATTGTAGCCCAAACAAGTTTTGCCAGATATAATAGTGTAATTACGGCGTTGAGTTGTATTTTTTAAGTTACTGTTTTTTACTCTACTCACGTAATTTGACTCTACTCACGTAACTACGTGTTGTCAATGTACTTTGACTTACATTTGCCTGACTAATATAAAATAGCATCTGTGACATGCGGACTTGTTCTGGAGAAGGTTCACGCATTTACTGGAAACAATGTCACCAGCAGAAATGGCACCTAGCATGCAGCGATGGAATGCAATCGCATTGTCTATCTGACTGAGTTTGACGATAGAGCTGAGCTACCGGAAACGGTGATCGCGCAAGTGGAAGAGTACCTCTTACTGGGTTGGGCGGGTGCAAGATCTAAGCCACAGGCAACGACGTTTGATCTATTGCATCTCCAGGTCCATACCAGAGTCCTTGCTCCCAGTGCCATAACCAAAATGCCCCTGCATCGAGTGTTGTACGTAGGCACATTACCTGTGTATCATATTGTTTTTCAAGGGGTTATACCCAGTGAAAGAAGGCGCCTAGGGTTTTGTCAGAGTTGGTGGGAAAGTGACGGAGGTACCCTCACACCGTTGACATGTCTTATCCATGTGCAAATGTGGTAATGTGCAATGCCCGTGCAAAAAAATTGTGGTGATGTGTAATATTTATTGTCACAAATCACAAGTTCGAAACTGTCAGAATCACTGTTAGGTAAATGTGGGAATGCACCGACTGACAGCTGTCATAGTTTGACAGCTCTGATGTCACGTTGCACAAAAACATCATTTCTACTCACACCACACTACATATGTGCTCACAGAACTTCAGAGAACCTGCATAATACTACTTGTATAGGGTACTCTTTCGTCGTTCGGGTAATGGCGGATGAACACCTTATTGTGGTTTTACATGAAGTACCCGGATGTAGTAAGTAGTGGTCTTGCCCCTCGCACTATGGATCAACTTTGCCAGTGCGACAATAACCGTCGTTGAAGCTGTATGCATGTATGTATGTATGCATTTTTGCATTTTTGCATGTATGCATTTTTGTATGCATTTGTATATGTATTCTGTATGCATTTTTGTATGCATTATTTTATGCATGCATGCATGCATGCATGCATGAATGCATGCATGCATGCATGCATGTATGTATGTATGTATGTATGTATGTATGTATGTATGTATGTATGTATGTATGTATGTATGTAGGTATGTATGTATGTATGCATGTATGTATGCATGTATGCATGTATGCATGCATACATGCATGTATGTAAGCATGCATGTATGCATGTATGTATGTATATATGCATGTAGGTATGTATGTATGTTTGTATGTATGTATGTATGCATGTATGTATCTATGCATGCATGCATGCATGTGTGGTTACATATGTATGTATGTATTTATGTATATATGCATATATGCATGTATTGCTGAATGCATGCATGCATGAATGTATGTATGTATGCATTTGTGTACGCATGCATGCATGCAAGTTTGGATATATACATGTATGTATGTATGTATGTATGTATGTATGTATGTATGTATGTATGTATGTATGTATGTATGTATGTATGTATGTATGTATGTATGTAAGTATGTATGTATGTATGTATGTATGAATGTATGTATGTATGTATGCATGCGTGTATGCATGTATGCAAGCTTGCACATTGTGGAACGCTCGCTGATACACATACACACACTCACGCACACGAACACGCACACGAACACGCACACGCACACACAAAGAGACACCTTAACTGAGGAAAATCACCACAATGAATTACTTTCCTTTACCGGAACACAAACAACAGTGGTGTTAAATAACATTGTGATAAATAGCCGTATACTGTGACCTCAAAAGGCACACTGCCTCAAAACGACAGCGGTGATATATTATGTATCTAACTGGGCGTTGTGCAGCATATGAAGCTCATAATAGCTACAGGTGTGGTACATGTGCAGATAGGTTGAACTGCCGCAAAGTAGCAAACATATATATTATAACCAGTTGCATTAACCAGCACAATATGTACGCACTGCGTATCAAACAAAGTAAACCAAGCGTGGTGAGAGATACTACATTTTTTATACCCCAAATTGATAACAGAAAAATGGGGACGTGTCACCCAGTAGCCGCGATCACGCAGTGCCTGTGAATCCTCAGCGGCCACATTCATTGATGGATATTTGTCTACAAATAGGCTTCAGGCAATAAATGCAGCAATGCTGAAATTCTTCCCAGAAAAGTTGAGTTTGCGTTCGATTGAACAAATCTGTCATACAATGGTTTGATCTGTCTTCAGGATTGGATATTGCGCTACAAACTAACGATCCTTTGGTGTTCCTAGAGTTGTAACAAATAGGTTAGTTAGGATCATTGTCTTATATGTTATGTCACGTGAAAATATATACTATTCAGAAGAGAAAACAACGCAATTTGTATTGTTGGCAAAATCGTGGGATTTGCAAATAGCTATCATCTTATTATATGCACTGTACAATTAACCAAATATCACGGCACGATGCCACGACAGATTTAGAGTGGGACCGAGCAGTCGCAGTAAGAATGCAGCACGAACACTGAATGCGCATCTCGACTGAAAAGGCCCTCACAATACTTTTGAATAATGACGTCAAAAAAAGGGAAACGTTTCTGATGTTGTTATAGGTGTTAGTTCAGTAACTTGGCGCATATTTGCTAAGCTAGTATTGTTTGACAACGGATACGTTATGACGTGTTTGTGTTGGCCGGCCAATGATTGCTGATTGACGTCTTTCAGGCGGGGCTTAGTCTGACTGCGACAACGGCTGGCGAATCACCGTGACTGATGATGACGTGAGAGTAGATTTGTTTCATTTTCGAGCCTTCCAGTCTGTATATATGACACGATACTTCACCTTACCGACACATGCGCTACAGACTACGAACTGAGTACGAACGATAACAACTGCATCATCTAGTGAAGAACACGGAGTTGTCGAAAGGAGTTGCACAAAGTAAGTATTCTTCCATCTTTCGACGTTGTATTCATAGACAGAGGATCGAGAACCACGATCAGTGATGACTACTTGTGATTGCAGTGCCAAGGTCGTACAAATAAGTACTGGTTAGAATTGGAAGTATTTGTAATGCAACCTTGTTATAATGGTTTTGCAATGAAAACGAACCTACGTAATGCTATAGCCTGCCGATTCCACTAAAACAGCGCACAACTAATTATATATTTATGCGTTTGTAAGTACATAAATATGTGTTTTAAGCCAGTTAAGCTTCAAACGGGTACTTGTAGGCCTGAACGTTTTGACTAAAATGTATATATTTATAAAGTCAGTACGTTGTTTATATAACTTATTTTTCAAACGGTTTTTATTTACATGAATTAATTGCATATTAATTATACAATCACATCCTGTATATTGCTCATTATTTTATCTGTTTTTCTACAATTTTACATTTATCTAACTTATAACCTTATTTAGTTTTTATCTATTCGTTTTTTTAACATATTTGATCTTTTATAGGCCTCTTAGATGTGTTAATGTGTGTACGAATTGTAGATGGCTTTTTACCTTAAATAAATTCGTATTCGAATTTGTATTACCATTAGGTGCCCGCCATTAATCTACGATGTTGCGCCTACACGTTTGCTACCACGGGCGTCGATCGGTGGGGGACAGGGGGACGCATCCTCCCACTTTTCAGCGTGGGGGACAGCATAGGAATTGTCCCCCCCCCATTTTTCAATTCAGAAAAAATGTAGCCTGACTCACCACTCCTCTCTCTTAAAATCCACTTCACATGACGAGTAGCTAGACAATACATTCGTGATATGAAGTTCCGACCATCCATTAGAAAATCGACTAGATAAATTGCTTCTCTGGCTA
>OZ024865.1:48653254-48660754 GCA_964017155.1 Oasisia sp. SBJ-2009 | reverse complement strand
ATATATATATATATATATATATATATATATATATATATAATCAACCAAATTTATAATCAATAAAATTTAATGATATTACAGTCCAATTATAACATACGATATGGTGATAGAATAAAAAAAAAAAAATATATTAAAAATAAATAATAAATAAATAAATAAATTAATTAATTAATTTATTTATTTATTTATATATATATTTTTTCGCCATATCGTACAGTACACATGGACTGTGAAATATCATTAAATTTGACAAGTTATGTTATCTCTCTTTTCTGAATTCCCATAACTGTATATATATATATATGTGACGCCGGCTGACCAAATGAGTGACAAGTCGGGATTTGACATTTGCCGTGAGTGCCGTCTAAAGCCAGTTGGCATGATTTGGATGAATTTTAGGTTTTTGCATAAATAAAATTTATAACATCCGTTTTAACACTTCCACCCATCCTACACTATATATTCCAAATAAAATATGTATTTTAACGTATTATAATGCGAGCCCTCTTGATCAACTAGTCCAAAATTACTAAAACAAAAGGATTTTGCTTCGATTCCTTCGATGAAATCCGCCATGTTGCTTTGGGGTTACCCCTGTGTATCGGGTATCACCAGAGAGGGCATTTCTTCCTCTCTGACGTAGAGTAACCCATATCCGGGCCAAATACCCCAAAATAGCTCAAAACTAACCAACAGGCGGCTACCCTGAGAAGGCTTTTGCATACTAATGAGGCCGTGCTCTGTCACGTGCGCGCTTCGGTGCTTGCAATTGGAAGATCGCCTACGCATATGCGCAGTACGGCAGTGCTAAACGTAAACAAGTAGCCAAGGCCGTTCGTATTCCGCCGTGTTTTTCTATCGTTGTTTCCCTGTTATTAAATATTTTGCAACATAATGTCGGACGCGTTCCTACGTGTGCTGAATGCACCAACCGGCGATGACATTGCTGTTGCGCGGATGTGGGAGCAGTACGATTTCGACGCCTCGGAATGGGACGCTGACCGTGGTGCGAAACCGACAGCGACGTTACGGTTGAAAACGACTGGGAAGGCGATCACGATGACAACGAAGACGGGAACATGTTAAGCAACGACAATATTGCTCCAATTGTCCTGACATTTTGCATAGACCTAGAGATGGTGTATACTCATAATAATACTTTTTGGTCTGAAAAATCGACCATTTGTCAGCGCAACATTTCACAGCTCGCGCCGAGGTTTAGCGCCGGAGGCGAACGTAGCAGCGATCGGGCGGCCTAAAATGGCCTACCCCGATGTTGAAAAACTCATAAAAATAAAAGTTATCGATGGATTTGATTCAATTTTATGTTATTTAGCAGCTAAAACGTATGGCTACATTTGTCTCGCAGGAAGTAGGAAATGTATCCGTTCAGTAATTATTTGGGTGCAGGATACTGCGCTAAATTAGCCTAAAAACGGCTTTGTTTTAAACTAATTAGCTGTGAAATTAATTAGCACGGAAATTAATTCCTGAAGTTATGGCACATATAATGTACCATAACTTCAGGTATTTTTGCAGCAGCTGGTTGTTATTTGCCCACTATCATTGTACTATGATACCGTAGCTGCATGCCAAATTTGAATGCAATACACATAATATTTATATGTTATCTAAGCCCATGCATAATCCAAAACTGTAACGGCCGTTTTCTCCAGTTTTACTTTTTGACCCCTACCATACCAAATGTGATATAACTTCCTCAATTTTTATAGTAGAGGCATAAGTTTTGAATTACTGTAAAGTACTATGCCTCCTCTTTCCAAATATGTCAAAAAAGTACATCACAATTTTTCCGACTTGTCACTGATTTGGTCAGCCGGGGGTCATATATATATATATATATATATATATATATATATATATATATATATATATATAGTATATATATATATATATATATATATGTATATATATATATATATATATATATATATATATATATATATATATATATATATATATAAAACAACAGATTATGCATGACTTTCTTGCGGATTATATGATGAGATACTCTTGCATATTTATGCAAGCTGTTAGTTGCAGTATGGTCAGCACCATCAGACGTATTTATTTTATATCAGCCCATACAATAAGACACGAGTGGTCATTTGTGAAGTGGGTAAAATAATAGATTAAGAGATAACATTGATCTTTTTGCCTTCTGCATTATATATATAAATAAATATATATATATATATATATATATATACACTGTATACACTGTATACAGTGTATATATATATATATATATATATATATATATATATATATATATATATATATATATATATATATATATATGTGTGTGTGTGTGTATGTATGTGTATGTGTCTGTGTGTGAGTGTGTGTGTGTGTGTGTGTGCATGCGTGCGTGCGTGTGTGTGTGTGTGTGTGTGTGTGTGTGTGTGTGTGTGTGTGTGTGTGTGTGTGTGTGTGTGTGTGTGTGTGTGTGTGTGTGTGTGTGTGTGTGTGTAGCTTTCACAATGGCCTAAATTCTCTTAGGGGTCAGAGCACAGTTAGACTTCCTGGTCTGACCCATACGAATGTAATACCTTAATAATTGTGTTATTTGAAATTTTGACCGAGGGGTAGCATAGGAATTGTCCCTCCACTTTTCAGCGTGGGTGAACAACATAGGAATTGTCCCCCCACTTTTCAGCGTGGGGGAACAGCATAGGAATTGTCCCCCCACTTTTCAGTTCAGAAACATTGCGGGGCATACAGCCTGACTCACCACTCCACTCTATTAAACTCCGATTCATATGACTAGTAATTTCCGACCACCCATTTTAAAATTGACTAGATAAATTGCTTGGCTGGGCCCGGCCACAGCGCGCAACTTGATCTTACTTTAATAAATAATCATCATGCCGGTGTAACGCTTTCACCTTTCCGTTGCTATAAATGATCCGATTGTCGTTTCCGTGCATGCACGATAAATGTAAAGTCATCAATATGCAGCGAAAGGACAATGCGTGTAATGTATAAATACTACGGGTTGTTCACTATGATATATTTAGCCTCTCCGCAAAGTTATTTGTCGCAAACTAACAAGGGGCAAACAAGTTTTGAGGCACGGTTTGATAGAAAGCGTTAATCACGTGACTACAATGCGCCATAATCCGTGACAGTGATTTAAACAAAAGTAAGATTTTATCGTATTGAACTACGACATTTTTCGCAACTCTTCACAATAATCATCACAGGAGAGTTAGCGAACAGCCCGTGGCGATATACCAAAAACGCTTTGTCGTTTCGCTGCACATTGGTGATTTTACATTTATCGCGCGTGCGCAGAAACGTCAATCGGAAAGGTTTTAACGATCGGAATTTTTTTAGCGCGACACCGGGCTGACCCGCTGCTGGGCTCTATTAGTTTGCATCCTTGGGTGGATATTATTAGTAGGTTCTAGCCTTCAAGCACATTATAAATTATGAAACTTGTGTTTAGTTTTCACGCATCGCCTGCTTGATGCTTATCACCTACGACATAAGCGGCAGATTCCTGCATAGGAATTGTCCCCTCCCATTTTTCAATTCAGAAAAAATGTAGCCTGACTCACCACTCCTCTCTCTTAAAATCCACTTCACATGACGAGTAGCTAGACAATACATTCGTGATATGAAGTTCCGACCATCCATTAGAAAATCGACTAGATAAATTGCTTCTCTGGCTACAGCGCGCAATTTGATCTTACATTAGTAAATATTCATCATGCCGATGTAGCACATCATTTCTCCCGGCGTTATAAACGTTCCTATTGACGTTTATGCGTATGCGCGATAAATGTAAACATTTGAGTCATTATTATGCAGCGAAAGGACAATGCATGTCACTCCTAACCCATTATTGTATAGGTTAGGAGTGACATAATTGTGTTATATATATATATATATATATATATATATATATATATATATACAGTTATGGGAAATTCAGAAAAGAGAGATAGCACAACATGTCAAATTCACACAGTCCAATTATAACATACGATATGGTGATAGAATAAATAAATATGTATCTATGTATAAATAAATAAATATATATATATATTTATTTATTTATTTATTTATTCTATCACCATATCGTATGTTAAATTGGACTGTGTAATATCATTAAATTTGACAAGTTGAATTATCTCTCTTTTCTGAATTCCCCAAAACTGTATATATATATATATATATATATATATATATATATATATATATATATATATATATATATATATATATTATATATATTATATAAATATATATATATATATCTATAAAACAGTTATGTCACTCCTAACCTATACAATAATGGGTTAGGAATGACATGCATTGTCCTGTCGCGGCACATTAACAACACAACTTGTCAAATTTAATGATATTACATAGTCCAATTATAACATACGATATGGTGATAGAATAAATAAATATATATATATATATATATATATATATATATATATATATATATATATAATCAACCAAATTTATAATCAATAAAATTTAATGATATTACAGTCCAATTATAACATACGATATGGTGATAGAATAAAAAAAATAAAAAAGTATTAAAAATAAATAATAAATAAATTAATAAATTAATTAATTAATTGATTTATTTATTTATATATATATTTTTTCGCCATATCGTATAGTACACATGGACTGTGAAATATCATTAAATTTGACAAGTTATGTTATCTCTCTTTTCTGAATTCCCATAACTGTATATATATATATATATATATGTGACGCCGGCTGACCAAATGAGTGACAAGTCGGGATTTGACATTTGCCGTGAGTGCCGTCTAAAGCCAGTTGGCATGATTTGGATGAATTTTAGGTTTTTGCATAAATAAAATTTATAACATCCGTTTTAACACTTCCACCCATCCTACACTATATATTCCAAATAAAATATGTATTTTAACGTATTATAATGCGAGCCCTCTTGATCAACTAGTCCAAAATTACTAAAACAAAAGGATTTTGCTTCGATTCCTTCGATGAAATCCGCCATGTTGCTTTGGGGTTACCCCTGTGTATCGGGTATCACCAGAGAGGGCATTTCTTCCTCTCTGACGTAGAGTAACCCATATCCGGGCCAAATACACCAAAATAGCTCAAAACTAACCAACAGGCGGCTACCCTGAGAAGGCTTTTGCATACTAATGAGGCCGTGCTCTGTCACGTGCGCGCTTCGGTGCTTGCAATTGGAAGATCGCCTACGCATATGCGCAGTACGGCAGTGCTAAACGTAAACAAGTAGCCAAGGCCGTTCGTATTCCGCCGTGTTTTTCTATCGTTGTTTCCCTGTTATTAAATATTTTGCAACATAATGTCGGACGCGTTCCTACGTGTGCTGAATGCACCAACCGGCGATGACATTGCTGTTGCGCGGATGTGGGAGCAGTACGATTTCGACGCCTCGGAATGGGACGCTGACCGTGGTGCGAAACCGACAGCGACGTTACGGTTGAATACGACTGGGAAGGCGATCACGATGACAACGAAGACGGGAACATGTTAAGCAACGACAATATTGCTCCAATTGTCCTGACATTTTGCATAGACCTAGAGATGGTGTATACTCATAATAATACTTTTTGGTCTGAAAAATCGACCATTTGTCAGCGCAACATTTCACAGCTCGCGCCGAGGTTTTGCGCCGGAGGCGAACGTAGCAGCGATCGGGCGGCCTAAAATGGCCTACCCCGTTGTTGAAAAACTCATAAAAATAAAAGTTATCGATGGATTTGATTCAATTTTATGTTATATAGCAGCTAAAACGTATGGCTACATTTGTCTCGCAGGAAGTAGGAAATGTATCCGTTCAGTAATTATTTGGGTGCAGGATACTGCGCTAAATTAGCCTAAAAACGGCTTTGTTTTAAACTAATTAGCTGTGAAATTAATTAGCACGGAAATTAATTCCTGAAGTTATGGCACATATAATGTACCATAACTTCAGGTATTTTTGCAGCAGCTGGTTGTTATTTGCCCTCTATCATTGTACTATGATACCGTAGCTGCATGCCAAATTTGAATGCAATACACATAATATTTATATGTTATCTAAGCCCATGCATAATCCAAAACTGTAACGGCCGTTTTCTCCAGTTTTACGTTTTGACCCCTACCATACCAAATGTGATATAACTTCCTCAATTTTTATAGTAGAGGCATAAGTTTTGAATTACTGTAAAGTACTATGCTTCCTCTTTCTAAATATGTCAAAAAAGTACATCACAATTTTTCCGACTTGTCACTGATTTGGTCAGCCGGGGTCACATATATATATATATATATATATATATATATATATATATATATATATATATATATATATATATATATATATATAGTATATATATATATGTATATATATATATATATATATATATATATATATATATATATATATATATATATATATATATATATATATATATAAAACAACAGATTATGCATGACTTTCTTGCGGATTATATGATGAGATACTCTTGCATATTTATGCAAGCTGTTAGTTGCAGTATGGTCAGCACCATCAGATGTATTTATTTTATATCAGCCCATACAATAAGACACGAGTGGTCATTTGTGAAGTGGGTAAAATAATATATTAAGAGATAACATTGATCTTTTTGCCTTCTGCATTATATATATAAATAAATAAATATATATATATATATACACTGTATACACTGTATACAGTGTGTGTATATATATATATATATATATATATATATATATATATATATATATATATATATATATATATATATATATATGTGTGTGTGTATGTGTATGTGTCTGTGTGTGAGTGTGTGTGTGTGTGTGTGTGTGTGTGTGCGTGCGTGCGTGCGTGCGTGTGTGTGTGTGTGTGTGTGTGTGTGTGTGTGTGTGTGTGTGTGTGTGTGTGTGTGTGTGTGTGTGTGTAGCTTTCACAATGGCCTAAATTCTCTTAGGGGTCAGAGCACAGTTAGACTTCATGGTCTGACCCATACGAATGTAATACCTTAATAATTGTGTTATTTGAAATTTTGACCGAGGGGTAGCATAGGAATTGTCCCTCCACTTTTCAGCGTGGGTGAACAGCATAGGAATTGTCCCCCCACTTTTCAGCGTGGGGGAACAGCATAGGAATTGTCCCCCCACTTTTCAGTTCAGAAACATTGCGGGGCATACAGCCTGACTCACCACTCCACTCTATTAAACTCCGATTCATATGAATAGTAATTTCCGACCACCCATTTTAAGATTGACTAGATAAATTGCTTGGCTGGGCCCGGCCACAGCGCGCAACTTGATCTTACTTTAATAAATAATCATCATGCCGGTGTAACGCTTTCACCTTTCGGTTGTTATAAATGATCCGATTGTCGTTTCCGTGCATGCACGATAAATGTAAAGTCATCAATATGCAGCGAAAGGACAATGCATGTAATGTATAAATACTACGGGTTGTTCACTAGGATATATTTAGCC
>OZ024865.1:48605754-48648254 GCA_964017155.1 Oasisia sp. SBJ-2009 | reverse complement strand
AAGCTCAACACAGCAAAACTAAGTACCACCAGCCATAGGGAGAGTTTTGAGCAGGAGATGGACAGTGCTCTCGCCCAATGGGAGGAGAAGGAAAACTCAACACCAGACGAGAAATGGGCAGCTCTGCAGCAGGTCGTGTACAACACAGCCAAGACATATCTTGGCAAGCCAGACAGAAAACACCAGGACTGGTTCGACCCCAACGATCAGGAGCTACAAACTCTTATGAGCAGAAGAGACCAAGCCCACCAGAGAGTGTTGCAAACCAGGAGCACTAGATCCACCACTGCAGCATATAAAGACGCCTGCAGACTGCTACAAAAACACACCCGTGCACTGAAGTCAGACTGGTGGGAAAGGAAGGCAGTGGAGCTGCAGAGAGCTGCTGACAGTAACAACATGAAGGGCTTCTACAATGGACTGAAGGAAGTGTGTGGACCCAAAAAGAAGGGACCTGTTCAACTGAAATCAGCAGATGGAATGGAGACCTTCTCTGACAGCAAGAGAGTTGTGGCAAGATGGAGTGAACAATTCCAGAAGCTACTCAACGTCCCTGGAGACATAGATCACGAAGCTTTAGACAACATCCCGCAGCGCATTATCAAGACAAGCCTAGATGAGATTCCAACTATGGATGAGATGGCTAAAGCAATCGCCGGCCTAAAAGATGGCAAAGCACCTGGAGGAGATGGAATTCCTGCAGAAGTATGGAAGCACGGAGGAGACAATCTGTTCAGCAGACTGCACCAACTAATCACTAATGCCTGGGAGGTGGGTTCTGTACCACAAGCATGGAAGGATGCCAGCATTGTAAACATCTACAAGAAAGGTGATCGAACAGACTGTGGGAACTATAGAGGAATCTCTCTTCTTTCCATAGCAGGCAAGATCTTCGCGAGGATCCTACTCAACAGACTATCTACCCACATAACACCAGAGGTAGTTCCAGAGACTCAATGTGGCTTCAGAGGTAACCGGAGCACCGTGGATATGATATTTTGTCTCCGGCAACTACAAGAAAAGTGCATTGAGCAGGACCGACCACTGTACATGGTATTTGTCGACTTCAGTAAGGCGTTCGATACAGTTGGGAGGACTGGGCTATGACAGCTACTGAGGAAGTATGGATGCCCAGAGAAGTTCACAACAATGATCGAGGCACTACATACCGGAATGATGGCGAATGTTAGTGTTGGAGGGGAAGTCTCGGAATCGTTCAGTGTCACAAATGGGATCAAGCAAGGCTGTGTACTGGCCCCCACGCTGTTCTCCATCTTACTATCAGCAATGCTCGATGATGCTTTCCGAGACATGGGGGATGGCGTCTACATACAGTCCAGACAGAGCGCTGACCTATTCAACGTCGCACACTTCAGAGCGAAGACCAAGACTACTCGGATACTGATGAGAGAGCTGCTATTCGCAGATGACAGTGCACTGTTTGCCCACTCTGCTGAAGAGATGCAGAATATAGTGGATGCTTTCTCCAATGCGTCAAAGAAGTTTGGCCTGAAGATTAACATCAAGAAGACCGAGGTGCTGTACCAACCCAACTCTACAAGAACCCGAGAGGAGGATATCATGGTTGATGGAAACAAGTTGAACTCTGTTCTGGAATTCACCTATATCGGAAGCACTATATCAAGTGATGGATGCATTGACGATGAAATACAGAGGAGGATGGCCAAGGCTAGTGCATCTTTCGGCCGACTACGACAGAGACTGTGGAACAACCACCATGTGTCCATGCGGGTTAAAGGCAAGATATACCGTGGAATCGTGCTGTCCACCCTCCTATACGGAGCCGAGGCTTGGACAGTGTACAGACGACAGGTGAAAAAGCTGCATGCCTTCATGATGCGACATCTGCGATCGATAATGAGGATATAACCTGGATGGACAAAGTGACAAACAAGGAAATACTCGAACGGACAGGGCTGCCATCTATGGAAGATCTTCTGATCAGAAAGAATCTCCGGTGGACTGGACACCTCATGAGGATGTCACCAGACAGGCTACCAAAGCAGGTTCTCTACTCCCAACTGTCTTCTGGTCAGAGAAAGAGAGGGCGCCCTCGTATCCGGTTCAAGGATACCATAAAGAGAAACCTGAAGCTGAGAGACATAAAGATCGACTCCTGGACATCAATCTCACAGCAGAGAGATAAATGGAGAGCAACAGTCAAGTGATGGAAGCAGTCTTTGTCGCTTCGCGACCGACAGCATGATGATGATGATGATGATGATGATGACGTACTTCTGCTGTGACCTTTTAGTTAAATGCAGTGATTAGGCAAGCAACGTACACTTTCGTCTGTGGACGTATTGTAAACTAGCGGTAAACATGAATGGTATTTTAAAATAATAATAATTATAAAACTGTTGTAGCCCCTAAGTCCTTTAAAATATTCAAGCTCAGAGAAATCGTTTAGCTGGTTATACACGGGAACTGGCAAACGTCATGATTGCAGTATGGAACCGCCGGAATGTTATGGTGGAAAAGCAATTTCAAACAATTACTTTCAATTTCGTACGAAAGGTGTATATCGCTTCAGAATATTTAATCGCAATAGGGAGTTGATTACAAATTGTTTCCGCAGCCACAGAGAAAGCACGTTTGCCAATAATCGGCTTACTTTTAGGAACAAATAGTTGTGTTGGAAACGGATGATCTAAGGTTCCTAGAGATGCCGGAGAAATATAGCAGATTAACTAGGTATGTGCGTTGTTGGCTATAAATAGTACGATATGTAACAGTAGCCAATTTAAATTAAACTTGGTATACAATTTGAAGCCAATGTAACTGCCTAGGTAGTGGTAGAGACGGTGAGAAACGGGAGGCATTAAGTACCAAGCGTGCTCAACAAATCTGTACACGTTGGAGTTTAGATAAGTTCATTTTTGGCAATGTTATTAAAAAGGGAATTACAACAGTTCAGTCGACTTTTAATCAGAATAACTGATGTATTGTTTTATGAGAAGTTAAAGGCAAATGACGCCGGATTCGAAGTAAATCTCGTATATAATAGAAACAAGATTTTCATTCTTGTCCTGATGAAAGCTTAAATTACTGTCAATAATCCAGGCTCTGGCATATAGGCCCGTAACATTTAATAAATAGTAATAATAATAATTTTTATTTGTAAAGCGCCGTATATCCGGAAAAAATTCCGCTCAGAGGCGCATAAAATACATTGTAACACATGCATATTTAAAATATTCATCATCAGTTAAACTAGCACGCAAAGACGAAATGTTAAATGATAATAAATAGATAATTAATTAAAGTAAGCTTTTAAAAGTCCTTGTTCATAAGCTAAACTTATCAGCAATAAATAGATAAAATAAAATAATAAATAAATAATAATATATATTAATAACTTAATAATACAGTAAGTAAAACAAATTTGCAAAACTATAATTATAGGTAAAATAAATTCATTATAAAATACCCTACAAGCAGTTTACAAATGCGGCCTTAAAAAGATGTGTTTTCACGTTGGAATAAAAAAGTTCCAGTGAGTCTATTAATCACAGACTGTCCGGTAGATCATTCCACAGGCGCGGAGCCGTCACTGAAAAGCCACGCCGACCATAGCGTTCTAAATTGTGGCGTGGTACTCTCAGGAGACGACTTCCGGCGGAGCGAAGCTGGCGACCCGGCGTATATTCCATAATGATGTCAGCGATGTATTCGGGCGCTAGGTCGTGCATCGCTCGGAAGGTCAAAGCCAGCATCTTGTATGTTATTCGCCATGGAACCGGCAGCCAGTGTAGCGCTATCGACACTGGCGTGATGTGGAGGTGGTATCGGCGCCGCTGCTGCGTAATTACGCGCGCCGCCTAATTTTGCACTCGTTGCAGTTTCTGCAACAATCGTCCATTGATGCCACATAACACATCATTTCCGTAGTCTAGCTTCGATGTCACTAGACCGAGGACGATTGCTTTGCACGCATCAATGATTAAGCAGTGGCGTATCTTGGCGATGTTGTGCAGTTGGAATTAGGCAGCCTGACATGTACGCGCAACTTGCATCGACATGTCCATTCCGCTGTCCAGGAAAACGCCCATGTTCCGTACTGTCGGCAGAGGCGTTATGTGGCACCCACACACGTCGACTGTCATAATTGCAGGTGGGATTCTGACGTTACGGGCGTAGAAAACAATTGTTTCAGTCTTGGTCTCATTCAGCAGCAATTGGTAGCTCGTCATCCAACGCTTGATGTCAGTGGTGCATGCTTCGATTCGGCGAGTAGCAATATCTGCGTCACAAGGCTGGTTTCGTCAACATAAAGTTGAGTGTCATCGGCATACATATGGTATTTTCAAGTGATGTTTAGCGAATATGTCAGTGAGTGGCATGCAGTAGATGGTGAACAATAACGGACCAAGTATCGATCCCTGAGGTACACCACAGTTCAATTGTTGTCGGCGAGAAATAGCATCCTCAATCTTAACACAAGTGTTCTGTGCGACAAGTAGGATGCTATCCATGCCAGCGCCGATTCATAAATGCCGATGGATTTCATTTGTTTCAATAGTATACCGATGTTCACAGTGTCCAAGGCGGCAGTAAGATCCAGGAGGACGAGTATCACTCCCTTTCTTCGGTCGAGTGCCTGCATAATGTCATCGTGAATACGGACGAGTGCTGTTGTGGTGCGGACGATACGCGCTGTGGAACGGGTCAAGGAGTTGTTTTCGTTAATGTAGCGTCGAAGGTCAACCGCGATATGTCTCCCTAACAATTTTGAGACAAACCTGAGATTTGATATAGGGCAGTAATTATTGATGTCGTCTACGTCCAGACCAGTCTTCTTGAGCAAGGGAGTGACCAGCGCATGCTTCATTTCAGCTGGTACAGCTGCAGATTTTAATAACTTATTGATGATATTCGCTAGCACAGGTCCAATAATATTGATGTTTGTTTTTAACAGTGTCGTCGGCCAAGGATTTAGAGCGCAAGCTTTCGAAAGGCATTTGTTCATGAATCGAACAATAGCAGCGTCGGTTGCTGGTGTGAATGTTGACAGAGTACAATGGTGGTGGTGATTGTTGTCAATTGGCAGCACAGGGCGTCATGATGATACATTGTACTGCGGAAATTCATAATCTTTTCGGAGAAATATATTCGAAAAAATTCCGCCAAATTGTCATGAGAGTCGTTGCATTTGGGTAGCACTGGTGGTTCTTTGCGTCCGGTGATCTCATTCGCTGCGCGGTACATGGCCTTCACACCACAGGCAGACTCGCGTATTTCCTCACAGAAAAACTGTTGAGGTAAACGCAGTGTTTCTTTTGGTTTGTGTCATACATACCATGTGTTTTTACAATGCAGGAGGTGCTTTTTGAACATTCCTGGCATAAACTCACTGGAGCGTGACATTCAAAATTGCCGCCACTGAGCAGTTATTCGGTTATAGCTTTCGATCTAGTAGAGCTAGACACTCAAACTTGCTATCAAGTCCGCATGAAATATTCGTGGTACGTAGAATACAAATCAAAAATGTACTTCAACATTTGTACGGGTCTATTTGGCAGAGGCGTATCGTTACCAAGTATTTTATCTGGAAAGTAGTTTACAATCTTGTTTCATTGTTGTTTTGTACCAGTGCTAATTATATAAGTTGTATCGTCATTAAGCTACAATTTCTTGATTCCATCCACAACAAGATATTAGTAAATTTACAGTTGATATAGGTGTATGTATATCCGTTGGTGAAAGTGATATATAAAGTTACGTGTCATCAGCATGTAAGTGACGATTTATGTAATGGTTAGTATGACTCGATTAAGTGATGTTCTGTACAAGCTGAAAAGAACTGGACCAAGGACATATCCTTGTGGAACTCCAAATGCAATATATTTGCGGCACGACCGTGATCAAGATATATTAATTCTTAGGTATCGATTTGACAAATACGAACTAAACCACAGAAGGCTGTGGCAGAAACCCCAAAATGTCTGTAATCATTGCAAAAGAATGTCTTGATCAATTGTATCAAACGTACCAGAAAGATCCAGCAAGATAAGCGCGGCCAATTTCCCATTATCCATGTTGCATGCTAAATCATTATGTATTTTGAGAAGAGCTGTCTAGCTCAGTTAAGTGAAATCGTCTATATGCAAATTGTAGATCATTTGATAAGTGCTTTGAATAAATATGGTAATGGAGACGATTTTCTAACATGTTCCAATATCTTTGAGAAAAACAACTCACACTATAAATAGTTCCTTAGTTCATCTTTTCAAAATGTTGTTTTTTAATAAGATGATTGATCAAAGCTTGCTTGAAATCACCGGGAACAACATCATCCTTCATTGACATATTAACAGTAATTGTAATAGAATGAATCAGTTAATCAATTAAACCTTTTATTAAAAATGTTGGAAAAAGGTTACAATCACTATTTATCACAAAAAGGTGATCGAATGGTAGCAATTTTATCTGTGAAATATTTCGAAGAAAAAGAATTGCATAATGTTTCCAATGTGGATAAATCAGGTAGTACTTTAGGTTTGTACTGATGTAGCATAGAGTTGATGGATTTCCACAAATGCGTTGATATGACATCATTTGATTGCATATGTGAAATTGTTTTGAATAACGGGACCGATCTGGCCAACCCTCTAACAATTTCACTGAAAATGTGTTGTCGTGAATATGAGGTTAGTGTGAAAAAGAGTGATTTCTCAAAGAAAGCTGTGAGTCCTGTTACGCTTTCACATATTTTGTTCTGGGGACGTAGGCATATCCAAACATCGTTATGATCATTCGTCCCTAAACACGTACTCCTTGCCCGCACTTCGGGGTCTGGCCCATGACATATAACGCTGTTTTAAATAGTGTGCACAAGCACTACTACTTTTGTTCGTCAGTTATTTTCGGAGTGACCTCACATTGGCAAGTAGAATACTGGGGAGTGACGGTCTGAATTATTTACCTTTCACAGGTCTTCGGAACTCACCTCTCTTGCCTCTTTTTCTCACTCCACACACACTTCAGTGACGCGAGAAGCGCCGATATTCTACCGACTCAGAATATGTTTTCTTTGGATCATTATCCTAATCTACCAAACGGCGAGGCAATATAAATTTGACGAGGCAATGGACGAATTTAATTGAGGAACCTTGAGAAACGTAGCGCAACGTCGCATCTTTCTGACGGAATTATCGGTTGAAGCAATATTACTGAGGACAACAGAAACTGTCAATTGGAGCTCAAACCTATTAAATACACTTTAAGACAATATTATTGAATATTGTGGTAATTATGTTATTTTGTTTAGCAACAAGTTGCCCAATCGGATTCGTTGCCCATAATGGCAAGTGCTTCCAATTAAATACGTAAGTATGATAATTTGATTATGAAATAAATCGTATTATACATTTTGAATTTCTGACGAGATAGCTTTGCTATTCCTGTGATACGTGGATAAACACCTAGTAAAATATACCATTTACCAATGTTTAATACGCAATGCTAATATACCTTTGGGTAGTAATGAATATAAGATATCCAGTATAAGAATGAAACCATTTTTTAATGTGCATACCATACAAAACGAATTTCTGCTTTGTGTAAAATATACATGAATATGTTTATGAATGTTAATAACGCGACTGTATTGTTACAAAAAGTCATCATCATAAGAGACTTATCAAACAAAAGGTTAATAACACCATCTGACATTTCAGTGACATGGTTTCTTTCAAGTTTGCGAAGAATTTATGCGAACAAAATGGAGCATACATGGTTATAGTTGATTCCAACTCTACAAACTCATTCCTCGCAAACATAATGAAAGACAAGAATGTGACAGACGCTTGGTTGGGAGGCTCTTTGGTGAAGACAGGATGGCACTGGGGCGAAGGTAAATACACCATGTGCATCTGAAATACATGTCAGCGTTTATTCCATATCTTGTACGTAAATACGTAAATACGTTAATCCGTACATCCGTACATCCGGACATATATACATACATGCATGCATGCATACACACATACATACATACATACATACATACATACATACATACATACATACATACATACATACATACATACATACACACATACATACATACATATATACATACATACATGCATACACACATACATACATACATACATACATACATACATACATACATACATACATACATACATACATACATACATACATACATACATACATGCATACACACATATATACATACATACATACATACATACATACATACATACATACATACATACATGCATACACACATATATACATACATACATACATACATACATACATGTATACATACATACATACATACATGCATACATGCATACATGCATACATGCATACATACATACATGCATACACACATACACACATACATACATACATACATACATACATACATACATACATACATACATACATACATACATACATACATACATACATACATACATACATACATACATACACACATACATACATTTTCTTTTCAAGAATAATTTGTTATGAGTTAAAAGAATTGTTAATTAGTTTTCCACTTTCGTAGCGACTTTTTCGTATCATCCCATTAAAAGGATAACAAGCGAGTGAATATGTTGTTTCGTATGTTCTTTTACATGTAGGCCTGCTAAAACAATGTTATATATTTGTGTTCCTTTGTTATCTTAGTATAACAATCATGGATTGTTTCTACAAATTTATATTTCTTTATGTAGACCTTTTATACTTATTTATTGTAGCGACGTTTTGTTAATTTGTTTGATTCGTTATATCGCATATTATTCATTGTGATGCAATTATTTCAGTCCGCCTAGTAGCCAATATTTATCATATTTGCTTGAGTTTCACAGCAAATTTGGACAGGATATACATCTTTATAAGTATTATTTAGTATTTGTTTAAAGCACGATTAGGCAAACCCAGCAGCACTTGACGCGGTCGTTACAGATTTTATCTTGTAAATGTATTTATAATTTGTTTTATGTTCTCTTTTATCTAGCTGTTATGATTTACCGAACAAACAAACAACAAATATTGGTCGCTACAAGCGGTGTTTCATATGTAAGCGTTATTCCATCATTTGGCTTACAAACACGTAGTTAGTATTTTGCGACATTGAAAGCAAATAAAAAGGCGTTAGCTGAAATTCGTTTTCTACACGTGAATTAGCAGAATATGTAATATTCGACAACATTAACAAAAGTATTTGCAGCATAAATCCAATTATAAACACGTCTGCGTAGCTTCTCCTGCGAAAAGCTGACATTTAAATAGCTCGGCGGTCACGTGGTATCGGGGCGACTACAACGAGGTATACTGGCATGATGAGTCGTGATTCCCAATAAATTATCAAATAAAATCTGTGATTCTGTGTGGACTTGGAACTAGGGCTTGCTGAAGGTGATATTATATAGCAGCATATTGTATTTCCTTTAAGACATGAACAACATATGTCATACATTTCAGAGGGCGATTACTTCAACTACCAAGGTTGTTTTGAAAAGAAGAATTATTTAAAAGCTACATCGACGATGATGTATCTTAGTAGAAACAATTGGCCAAAACAATGTGTTGCTAAATGCCGTGACCTCGTCAATAATCACAATAACAATTACACTTATGCCGGATTGACAGGATACTCCGTAAGTAACATGTTTTCCTGATAAATAGTGTGCCTAAGTGGCTGTGTCTGGCCCGGATGTGCGTTTGTGTATTCGTGGTTTGACGCAGTTGTGCGGGCGTGTAAACGTATTTTGCGCGCAAATGCTCGTGTTAGCGTGTGTATTATGAAAATAAACCTGGAACTATTGCTCAGCAAATGTGAGTGCTTTTAGAGATAAGGCAACGGTCGTGTAACATAACATTTGAAAATGACTTACATTGTATGTCCGACGTAAACTTAATTTGCTGTTGTCCGATTTAGAAATAACAAGATGTTAAATATTTTCATCCTGCACAATCACTTTCGTGCTCATATTGGGTTTATGCTTGTTTGAACAGGACAAAATTTACTGCTACTGCATGCCCGATTTCTTTGAAGACAAAATGTATGACGGCTGCGACACGTACTGTGGTCTCTACTACAACTTGACTTGCGGAGGCAAAGATTATATACAAGTCTACAGCCTTACAGGTCGGTGCTACATCAGCCATGGCAAATAATACTGGTATATGTAATTGGCTCATATATATATACGTTAAAAAGAACTGTACCAGTTTACACAATGAATAGATACAACGTAAGTAAATTAATAAGTTGAATCAAGTAAATCAATAATCTACGGTTATTACGTTTATTTTTTATATCAGTAGGTAATGTGAATCACTCTCTAGGATTGAAGTATTTATGGCAAGTCCACACAGCAAATCGAAAATGTACATCCAACTCAGACTTACTGCGAATAAGAAATATTGCCACATTTATTTCAAAACATGGATGTTGACTTCGTTGCAACACCTTCCCCGCAGAATGTTACGCAATGCATGAGCCTCTGACATATTGTATTTTATTCAAATAATGATTCTTTCAAATGTCTGTATAATTTGATAGCGCGTTTCGAATGGTCGATTATATTAAAGTTTATTATATGTTCAGGTGCCGATATCCCTGATTGGAAGCCCCAGTTTCCTACCGACAACCACACGTTGAATATGTGTTCGATGTTACATGAAGACGCAGGACATTTTGTGCTGACTGACGCAAAATGTGACCTATCTGATAATACCGCCGCATACATATGCGAATACGGTTAGTATAAATACATTCATTCCCTTGGTTGTATATATTGATCAACATACTTATCGACTAGTTTGTAGCACACGTGTACTGCACAAATCTCTAGACTTTGTCGAAAAACATTTACACCACAGTCGAGGGGTAATGTGCGGCGATATCTAGGATAATAAATCGAATAACGCGAGTTCGATAAGCTGCCGTTTACAACAATGGGCATTCTTCGTTGGTCCGCTGCAGTGGATATTTGTATCGGCGGTAATAATATATAATCATAATAAACATCATTTATTCATGATGACCTTATAAAAGGTATATTTTATTTCCCTAAGATTGTAAAACAAAATATGCATGCACTAAACAATTTGACCGACTACCTTATGCATTGCGTAATGCGTTAACATATATATAGTGAATACATAAATTGAATAACAATAAAACATAAATATACTGAAAAAAATAAAGAAACAATTGATTTCAATAAAAATTACAATTAATATATATATATATATATATATATATATATATATATATATATATATATATAATAAAACGTTTAGTAAAAGTGTTCATGGAATCGTGCGTCACTGTTTTCTAGTTAAAAGCATGATGCATATAATATTATGTCGTCTTAAAGCAGAGAGAGAGAGAGAGGCAGAGGCAGAGGCAGAGGCAGAGGCAGAGGCAGAGGCAGAGGCAGAGGCAGAGGCAGAGGCAGAGGCAGAGGCAGAGGCAGAGGCAGAGGCAGAGGCAGAGGCAGAGGCAGAGGCAGAGGCAGAGGCAGAGGCAGAGGCAGAGGCAGAGGCAGAGGCAGAGGCAGAGGCAGAGGCAGAGGCAGAGGCAGAGGCAGAGGCAGAGGCAGAGGCAGAGGCAGAGGCAGAGGCAGAGGCAGAGGCAGAGGCAGAGGCAGAGGCAGAGGCAGAGGCAGAGGCAGAGGCAGAGGCAGAGGCAGAGGCAGAGGCAGAGGCAGAGGCAGAGGCAGAGGCAGAGGCAGAGGCAGAGGCAGAGGCAGAGGCAGAGGCAGAGGCAGAGGCAGAGGCAGAGGCAGAGGCAGAGGCAGAGGCAGAGGCAGAGGCAGAGGCAGAGGCAGAGGCAGAGGCAGAGGCAGAGGCAGAGGCAGAGGCAGAGGCAGAGGCAGAGGCAGAGGCAGAGGCAGAGGCAGAGGCAGAGGCAGAGGCAGAGGCAGAGGCAGAGGCAGAGGCAGAGGCAGAGGCAGAGGCAGAGGCAGAGGCAGAGGCAGAGGCAGAGGCAGAGGCAGAGGCAGAGGCAGAGGCAGAGGCAGAGGCAGAGGCAGAGGCAGAGGCAGAGGCAGAGGCAGAGGCAGAGGCAGAGGCAGAGGCAGAGGCAGAGGCAGAGGCAGAGGCAGAGGCAGAGGCAGAGGCAGAGGCAGAGGCAGAGGCAGAGGCAGAGGCAGAGGCAGAGGCAGAGGCAGAGGCAGAGGCAGAGGCAGAGGCAGAGGCAGAGGCAGAGGCAGAGGCAGAGGCAGAGGCAGAGGCAGAGGCAGAGGCAGAGGCAGAGGCAGAGGCAGAGGCAGAGGCAGAGGCAGAGGCAGAGGCAGAGGCAGAGGCAGAGGCAGAGGCAGAGGCAGAGGCAGAGGCAGAGGCAGAGGCAGAGGCAGAGGCAGAGGCAGAGGCAGAGGCAGAGGCAGAGGCAGAGGCAGAGGCAGAGGCAGAGGCAGAGGCAGAGGCAGAGGCAGAGGCAGAGGCAGAGGCAGAGGCAGAGGCAGAGGCAGAGGCAGAGGCAGAGGCAGAGGCAGAGGCAGAGGCAGAGGCAGAGGCAGAGGCAGAGGCAGAGGCAGAGGCAGAGGCAGAGGCAGAGGCAGAGGCAGAGGCAGAGGCAGAGGCAGAGGCAGAGGCAGAGGCAGAGGCAGAGGCAGAGGCAGAGGCAGAGGCAGAGGCAGAGGCAGAGGCAGAGGCAGAGGCAGAGGCAGAGGCAGAGGCAGAGGCAGAGGCAGAGGCAGAGGCAGAGGCAGAGGCAGAGGCAGAGGCAGAGGCAGAGGCAGAGGCAGAGGCAGAGGCAGAGGCAGAGGCAGAGGCAGAGGCAGAGGCAGAGGCAGAGGCAGAGGCAGAGGCAGAGGCAGAGGCAGAGGCAGAGGCAGAGGCAGAGGCAGAGGCAGAGGCAGAGGCAGAGGCAGAGGCAGAGGCAGAGGCAGAGGCAGAGGCAGAGGCAGAGGCAGAGGCAGAGGCAGAGGCAGAGGCAGAGGCAGAGGCAGAGGCAGAGGCAGAGGCAGAGGCAGAGGCAGAGGCAGAGGCAGAGGCAGAGGCAGAGGCAGAGGCAGAGGCAGAGGCAGAGGCAGAGGCAGAGGCAGAGGCAGAGGCAGAGGCAGAGGCAGAGGCAGAGGCAGAGGCAGAGGCAGAGGCAGAGGCAGAGGCAGAGGCAGAGGCAGAGGCAGAGGCAGAGGCAGAGGCAGAGGCAGAGGCAGAGGCAGAGGCAGAGGCAGAGGCAGAGGCAGAGGCAGAGGCAGAGGCAGAGGCAGAGGCAGAGGCAGAGGCAGAGGCAGAGGCAGAGGCAGAGGCAGAGGCAGAGGCAGAGGCAGAGGCAGAGGCAGAGGCAGAGGCAGAGGCAGAGGCAGAGGCAGAGGCAGAGGCAGAGGCAGAGGCAGAGGCAGAGGCAGAGGCAGAGGCAGAGGCAGAGGCAGAGGCAGAGGCAGAGGCAGAGGCAGAGGCAGAGGCAGAGGCAGAGGCAGAGGCAGAGGCAGAGGCAGAGGCAGAGGCAGAGGCAGAGGCAGAGGCAGAGGCAGAGGCAGAGGCAGAGGCAGAGGCAGAGGCAGAGGCAGAGGCAGAGGCAGAGGCAGAGGCAGAGGCAGAGGCAGAGGCAGAGGCAGAGGCAGAGGCAGAGGCAGAGGCAGAGGCAGAGGCAGAGGCAGAGGCAGAGGCAGAGGCAGAGGCAGAGGCAGAGGCAGAGGCAGAGGCAGAGGCAGAGGCAGAGGCAGAGGCAGAGGCAGAGACAGAGACAGAGACAGAGACAGAGACAGAGACAGAGACAGAGCGAGATATTATATATATATATATATATATATATATATATATATATATATAACAAAACGTTTAGTATATATATATATAATAAAACGTTTAGTATATATATATATAATAAAACGTTTAGTAAAAGTATTCATGGAATCGTGCGTCACTGTTTTCTAGTTAAAAACATGATGCATGTAATATTATGTCGTCTTAAATCAGAGAGAGAGAGAGAGAGAGAGAGAGAGAAAGAGAGAGAGAGAGAGAGAGAGAGGGAGGGAGGGAGGGAGGGAGGGAGGGAGGGAGGGAGGGAGGGAGGGAGGGAGGGAGGGAGGGAGGGAGGGAGGGAGGGAGGGAGGGAGGGAGGGAGGGAGGGAGGGAGGGAGGGAGGGAGGGAGGGAGGGAGGGAGGGAGGGAGGGAGGGAGGGAGGGAGGGAGAGAGAGTTCGAATTTCTTATTATTGAGTTAATTCCACATGTGTGTACCATTAACAGCAATGGGATTCTTGAAAACATTGGTTCGTGCTTTAGGGACATACAATACCCCTCTTTTATTTGACCGGTTCTGGTCGAGATGTTTGAGATCGGTGTGAACAACGCACACATATAGTCTGGTGCCAACCAGTTCACTGCTTTATTCACCAACTGCGACTGTCTGTATTTGATGCGCTCCGGTAGTGGCAGCCAGTTCAATTGTTCCAACAGTGGGCCACTTGGAGCCCAGTATTCAGAGTATGTTATTATTCTGGCAGCACGTCTTTGGAGTTTGTAGATGCGATCTGATGTTGTTGCATTGCCCCAGAGTATGCTGCAGTAGTCCATGTGGGGTTGAATGTAGCTGTCGTATAACGTTGTCCTTGCTTTGTATGGAAGGTATTGTTTTATCCTGCACTGAAGTCCGAGTTTTTCGGCAATCGTGTTGTGTATATTTTGTATATGAGCCTTCCAGGTTAGGAAATTATCAACATGAAGCCTCTAATTTTCGACCACTTAGAGTTTATCTCCCTTGATGCATATGTTAACGTTTTTTCAACCTTTATGACCGTCCTATTTTCGTCACACCAATTTGATATTTCTTGTAGGTCGTTGTTTAGCTTTAATTCGATTTCCTATACGTTCTTCCCGCAGGCACTGGTGGTGGAATGGTCAGCATACATGTCCACATTGCTTATTGTTCTTGTACTCACGGGCATGCCGTTCATAAACACAATAAAGATCAGTGGTTCAAAAATAGAGCCTTGTGGGACTCCCGTTGTTATTTCAAATAGCTCCGACTGTTTGCCCTTGAACAAGACAAACTGTTTGCTCTCTGACAGGTATGACGAGAATCGTCGCTTCGATTGTTGTGAACAGCCACATATGGCCAATTTATCCAGCAAAATCGTGCGTTTCACAAGCAGCGCTACACCACTAATAAGTCCCTTGTCAATCGCCGACGCCCACTTATGCACCACGTGGTTCAGTGCCGTCTCGCATGAATGCTTAGCTCGAAAACCCAATTGACCGTCAGGCAGCATGTTGTGTTGTGAGACATGAGATAGGTATACAGTGGCACGTACGTGTCTCTCGGTAAATGCAGGGTGCATTAATATATATATATATATATATATATATATATATATATATATATATATATATATATATATATATCCACATATATTGATATCCATTATATTGATGATATCCGTAACAACAATTAGTATTCTACGCAGTTCGTGGGAAAGACTAATATAATATATTGCGGATTTAGCATCTACTGACTCTATCACTTCAATATATCACAGTTAACAACGTCGACACCTGTACCGACGCTGCAGGGAAGTGCTACAAAATGTTCCGCACTGATGGTGATAGTGCAATAAGCTGGTATCAAGCACGTGAACGCTGTTTCAACGACGGAGGACGCTTGCTACGGGTCAGTAATCTAAATTAGTATAGTATGTGATTCTCAATTAACGGCGGCGCGGAGGAAACGCGGAGGGAGCGGAGGGAGGGAGGAAGGTCAAAGGTCAAGGTCAAAGATCACATCACCCCTAGCGGACAGTTGATGAACTGGTGGTGACCATAGCGGACAGGTCACGAACTAGTATTGTCGTCACCAGTTAATCAACTATCCGTGACATTTGTCCTTTGCCCTTATCACGTGACCTTTGACCTTGACATTTTTCATATATTTAGCCGTGTTTCAGTTAGTGATTGGGTTCATGAATGTGTTTGTTTGTGTGCTATGTTTTATTTGTAACATACTCTTTATGCTCATGAAATGCAAATATAATTGAAGTTCACTCACACATCAACGATACGTTTTGTTATGATTGGATAGCAATTCAGGAGGTGCTAAGCACCAGAATGTAGTATGAGTTTACACTGCTATTAATCTGAATCAGTTCCGTTTAAATATATAATCAGTCGTCGACGTTTCCTCACCCTGTACTTCACAATATGCACCTGATGAAAAGTACAGACGACGACAGATGCTTGGTGCCTCAACATCTGCCAGCAAATCATTTCTTCATAAGATCACTATGTACATATAATATATATTTTAAAACTCATCAGTGGTCCATGCATACTATTTTTAACAGAATGGTTGTTTGTTTTAAGAGAGCATACACCGACCCCTCCCCCAAAAGCATATAAGCGTCGTTGGACATTTAATGCCCTGCAATGGTCCATTGCACTATCTGGAAGAAAAGTGTTATGTGCATAACGCAGTTCATTGCTAGAAATCAGAGATATGTCAGGTGTGTTATCGTCCAGGTTATTGTTAACACTCACTAACTATAGATGGTAACTTCGAAACTCGAGGTACAAACTGGCCAATATATGTGAGGAAACAGATGTGCCTATTTTCCAAATTGTTCCGATTTAAACGGACAAACGACAAATAATTATGTCTCTACCGATACATAAAACGGTGCGTAACATGATTACAATTTGAAAAAACAAATCCACCTTAGAATTGTTGACGGGTGTCTAGACACATGTTCATATATTTGATTTGTCTTTTCAAAGTTGCACTGAATAAATTCGCTAAGTACTTTTAAATGCACATGCGACGCAAACGTTATCCTGTAGATTGGTCGGTTGAAAATCTAAATCTACACTTAAAGCCGATTGTAACGTGTTTAATGTTTTATGCATGTTGATAGCTCGACACGAAGGAGATTTATGATTTTATGCTGACACAACCCGCCAGAATAGATAAATGGTGGGTCGGCGGTTCCAACGTGCGCTGGCGATGGCAAAACGGTACGTGGACATTGTGGCTGGCAGCAGCCATATCTACGTTAGGTTAAGGCAATGCATTAACAAATACGTCTTATGCAGATGGCCAAGTGCGTTTAACGAGCATGGCATGCTGCAACATCTTATATACATATATTTATGAGCACAACCTTAAGGGATCACCTTAAATAAGTTACTAGAAACCTTTGAGTCGCCCATATAGAATGCTACCGAAACTCCAAATCGAACAAGCGTTACAACGCTTTCCAATACGTATATTTCCATTTTTTTTGCGATAACACCAGTTTGCGGTGATTCATCGACACTAGCTAATGAACAGGTTCATACCACAATTATTCAGAAAAATTATTTTAGCAATATGTAGATGTCTAAAACAAAACTTAATTATGAAAACTTAGCTTATAAGACTTAGCTTTTGCCAGTAAATGTGAAATGATATGTCTTTAGTTCGCGCATCAAACCATCCGGACGCTTCGACAATCCGAGCCCACCTCGAATCGATTTCGCTGTTATTCTTAGGCCCTACATTTATATTTTATTTAACTGTAACACATTTGCATGTTCCGTCAGCAGTTCCACATTATGCCACGCATATAATGTTTAAAATGCTGGGGAATTTAATATAGCCATTTATTTCACTGGTATGATAATTAAGTGAAACCATAATGCTTGATTACTTAACATACCAATCTAAAATCGAGTCTCACTCTTACGTGACGACAATAACATGTGGGGTTTGTTAGTGACCTGATATATTTAACAGGAATTGTCGCTATTGTTACAGCGACACATGTGGATTAGTGGCTGTTTAATGATGTGTCAACCAATTGATCGTGGTGCATCTTAGTGTTACAACGTGTTAGGTCACCACGAAGTTTCACGGTGGTAAATGACAAGTGCCGGATTTAGTTTCCACCTATTGACATAAAGACAAATTACAATTTTTTTATAATACAAGCAAATATGGTTTGTTTGATTGATTTTGGTTAGGACGCGACATAATCTACACAAACTGGGACAGTGGAGCACCGATTCAGACATCAGAGGAATGTCTCAGTCTAACAAATGTATCCTATTGGAAAGACATTGACTGTAACGCGAAAATGCCATTCTTCTGTCAACAAGGTAAGACATTCATTTTCACCAAGTGCTTAGATTATAATTATATATACTGTATATATATATATATATATATATATATATATATATATATATATATATATATATATATATATATATATTTATATATATATGAACGAACCGTTCAATTATTTCTTTCAACAGGTTTATCATAACAGTCTACAAGTTTAGTGCAAATTAATTGTCAGTTTTTGCGACCGATTTCAGCCCAACTACCATGTCTGCCGAAGGAAAACAGGGTAGCTTGGCTGACACGCAGTTTACTTTTGTGTTGCTGGCAATATTTCGTGCGTACACGGAAACATTTCGTACGAACATGAACTAGCTCAGTCTTGAAATGTCAACACTTATTTTCATGGTATTAGCACAGAAACATATTTATGTCTATTTAATTTAAGACGAATATTTCCTGTCAACGACGCTTTGCGACGAAACAGCTGTCGCCAACATAGGTCGCAGCAAATCGAAAACCCGCATTTGTAAACATGTATCGATACACATGATATCAAGTCAATTAGAAAATGTGTTGAATTACGCTGTAGATGTAGCAATACACCGAAGTCACAAGAGGAGCGAAAGTTACAACGACTCTAAGGCCTCAAGAAGGAACATAATGTAAACTGCACCAATACATGTATATGTACACAAACTGTTGTAATTCATCGCTGTGAAATCCCAGTGGCAACGTCATCTGGTATAGCATTGAAATTCGAAGTTACCTAGCCAGTTCTTGTTATGTCTGTGGTAACATATTTCAGCAGCAATAACGTGCATGCTATTTTAGCATCGACTGGAACATATTCTGACCTGATGCACAAAGTTGCATTTGCATTTTATCGCAAAACCTTGTTTTTGAAAAGCATAGGTTTAAACTATGAAATTTGTTTCCAGATATCGGCGAATGCATAAGCAGTCCTTGTATGCATGGAGCAAGTTGTACTGACGCTGAGAAATCGTACACTTGTGGCTGTGTCGCTGGTTACATGGGAACGCACTGCGAGATAGGTTCGTCCTTAACAATGACAAAAAACAATTCACTGTGATTTTCGATGCTGTACAAAAAACACCGTTTTGAATCGCATTGTCCACATAAAATATTATGATATGTTTATCAAAATCGATATTATATTGATATGATATGATATGATATGATATCATATTATATTATACCGATAACGGAGGTGTGATGTTGAGTGGGCAGCGCATTCACCAGACTTGAACCCTCCCAGATTTTTATCTATGGGGGTATCTTAAGGGCAATGTGTATGAGAACAATCCTCAAGCAATAGGTGAACTGAAGGCAGCAATCACAGGAAAGATCAGGCAAATCCCCAAGGAGGAATGTGTGAGAGTCATTGACAAGTTTGCGCGACGTGTGCACGTGTGCCTTCAACGCCGAGGACCACATTTGGAGCACATTTTAAAAAGAACATAAAAACTATGCAAACTGACTCAGGTGGCTAAAACGTTGTGGACAGATCATCCATAGACTGACGTTTGAATCGACCAAATTTGAAGAAATTTGATGGACCTATGTAGGATTAATGAACATTTTTAGGCATCCGAATTCCCTCGCATCTGTTGTTGTTGGGGAAAATGAGGGGCAAGTGTGTGCTCACGCGCAGCCTGACACTTGGAACTTGGGTGGGAACCACCAGATCCTGGACACATGTGGCCATGTTGACAGCCTGGGCAAAATCGGCCAGCGTGAAATGCAAAGCAAAAACCTCGGGGAACCTTGTGAGCGGGAGTGAAATGGGATGGTGGCTGCTTGGTTGATTTTGTCATTGTCACAACATATTGTTCGGCGTTGAAAGTGTCCCATGCAGTGGGATTGTTTTGACGTTGAATGCGGACATTTTTATCATATGAAACAAAATCTCCGCCCGCTTTTTCCATTCGTCGCACTGTTTCGCAGTATTGTAGAATATATTGTGCTGGAGTTGGGAATTTAGTGAGGAAGATGGTCATAAAGAAATTGAAAGCCGAGCACCACTGGTCTATGCTAACTATTTTAGTTTTGCGTTTTGGTTGAAGACATAGAGCTGGTGCTCCAGTCCCAGTGATTAAGGCTAAACTGTACTGCCCCCAGTCAGATGGTTTTAGTAGTTGCGCGAGATCGACATATTCATTTGCCCATATTTTCTGTTTGATGGAGTCAGGTATGAGGGCATCTAATGGGATTGATGAAGCGATAGAGGTGGAAATGTTAGCATGAATACCTGATGGCTGGGGCTCCTGACCCTCAGTCTCGAGTATCCCTAACGCAGTGTCAACCAAGCAGGGGCGAGGCTCCTGACCTTCAGCCCATGATATGCTGGCCACTGGTATAGGGTAAGATGGCTGATGATTCATGAGGGCTTACTGTACTGACAGCTCAGCTTGATGACGTCAGCTAGCGAGTCTGTGACACGAGCTGTGATGATGCGCTCAAGCTCGCTAGTGTCATCAGGCCTCACATTGCTTGCCGTCCGCTGACGCCGAGTGACCACCCGAGTTTTTGTCAATGGTGCCTTACGCTTGGGCATGCTGAAAAAAATAGATAACAGAGAGCAAGCACTTGTAGCTAACAGCGTGTTATGAAATGTCAAGGCCATGACCACGGATAGGCAGTGACAACGTTTCAGCGCTTCCTGCTCTCTGTTTACTATACTGTGGAGATAAAATGACATAAATGAAATGTTCAGATAAGCATACCCCATAGCAACTGGGTGGAGAAACATAAAAAATGTCAGAACATAATGAAAACTCTTTTGAGTGCCTGAAATATCCAAACTAAATTATCACTATTCTAAAAGAAGAAAAATGTCCCATTAAAAATAGTTTTCATACCACAATATAGACATTTTATTTATGTATTTAATTTAATTTTATTTGTTAGCACAAACAATCATGTATCGTACCAGACCGCATGGGAAAACCCATGACAATAGTCAAGCTAAATGCTCTGAAGCCATTATGGTATCGGACTTCTAGGATATGTAAGAATACATATCCCGCAAGAGAGCAAATAGTGACATAAAAATATGTAGAACGTAGCTACATATAATCCATACATAGTACCCAAATACATATGAAGGCGTAGCTTCACATGATACCTGCACATAGCACACATTGACATAAATATATGTAGCACATAACTACATTTAAAACAAGTAAAACATATGAAGGCGTAGCTTCATATGAGATGTGCCATGGAATTGGCGTTTCAACTCAGCATTTGCTGCATGCACTTGAGCATTGAATAATATTTGCTGGTGATGTGAGTGGATATATCGCCCTTTAAATCGAAAACGGAGTTCACCCACATACAAACGCTTGCAAAATGATTGTGCAATCAGTTATTGAGCTCGAAAACTGACAGTAAAATGTTCACAGAAACTAGTCACGTCTTCTGTCTGTTTCTGACACAGCACGACACAGTCACTGTTTCTTTTATCTTTTTTGTGTGATGTGCCAATGGCAGCAGCCACTTCACGTGATGGGCAGACTGTTGCAGCAGTGGACTGGTGCGGCTTCGGATGTGTCGGCTCTGTTCTGGACAGTTGATGTCCGAAGATTTAATGGATCTTGTCAAACAAACACTGTTGGTGGATGTTGAGGCCTGGGGGTGGCGGTTGTGTAGGTAGAGCAGCAGGTGGGTGGACTCCTCGCCGGCGCTAGAAATCTATTTGTCAGCAGATGGCTGCTTCCTGGCGAACACGACACTGGGTTTTTCAGACTTAAACCTAATACAAAACAAACATAATGGTCTTAACTTCTCATATTAAAAAAAGTCTGCAAAAAGTTCATGTAATGACTGACCATTATTTCAAACTGGAGATATGGACAGTTGATCATTAAATCAGATGACATACACATGGTGCTAGCTAGTGCAATAAATAGGCTGCTAACATCATACTTGACGAATATCTCGGATCATTTAGAATCAGCTCTGAATCCAATAAACCTTCCATCCCATCCCTTAACTGCACTAAATCAGTAAATCAAAAGGTCTTCTTTGTAACTTGTTGCCACAAATTACACCCTCTAATAAAACAATTAAACCTAATAAATGTGATCATTAAACTCATGAAGATCTACGATAGTAACAAGCTTGTATAAATAAATAAAGTTAAAATTTGTATTCTATATGAATTACTAGTACACTACCGTACTAGTACACTACCAATGCCATTGATACTCTCACACTCACAGCAAAGTCACAGGTTTATGTGAGTCATGACATGTCAAAATTGTTAGAGAGTTCAACGTGACATTGGGTGAGCCAAAGCCTATCACAACTGCAAAACAGTCAATATAATTTGTTGCCCGTTTTGCTATACGCCGCTGCGCCTGACTGCGTGTTCACGGCCCTGTGTCAACTACACCAAGGATTCTATGGCTTCACACTATTTACCGTGGTAACTGTTCTGTAACGATAATTTACGTTTATGAACATTGATGCGGGTCACCTGCTGGCCTGTGTGTGTGTGTGTGTGTGTGTGTGTGTGTGTGCGTGCGTGCGTGCGTGCGTGCGTGCGTGGGTGCGTGGGTGCGTGAGTGCGTGCGTGTGTGTGTGTGTGTGTGTGTGTGTGTGTGTGTGTGTGTGTGTGTGTGTGTGTGTGTGTGTGTGTGTGTGTGTGTGTGTGTGTGTGTGTGTGTGTGTGTGTGTGTGTGTGTGTGTGTGTGTGTGTGTGTGTGTGTGTGAATAATAAACGTGTGCATGCTGGTGTCAATAAAAAAAAAAAAATGTTATTTATTAACACCGAATTTATTGCTGCTTACCAATTCAGCAACCGAAGCCCGTATTCACAAGGCACAATTGCAAGGGGCCATTTTAAGATACTTCTGTTACTGGAGCGGGTGTCAACACCGCCGTCTGGGACACAGAGTACTACAGATCACCGGCGGTGAGAGACAGTGAGCCGGCAACCATCAGTCTCGGATGCTAATCTAGGTCAAGAATGGTCACGTGAACAAGTGATCTTGTCTGCTCAATTGGTACGCGGGTTGTATTCGAGAGACTCGGGTAGGCAAATTGAAGTCGGTCACAGAGTCAACTTTTTGGCGTGGCAATCTAATTCAATTCTGGTGTGGCAGTCCCAACCACAGTGGCAACAGAGAACACGGGATGGCTCTTGAGCTGATGCTGCTTTCTCCTCCAGCCTGGCTGTCATGGCGGCCATCTGAGTGCGCCAGGTTTCCTCTGCCCTCGGCACATATTCCCGTACTCTGAGTAACAAAGATTCCCGTTCATAGGCTCTGCTTTTCCATGTGTTAACATCGACGTCAGCCAGCATCATGTGTCTCTTGCAAATGAAATGTGGTTAGGTCGGTAACTAGGTTGTCCCATTGGTCTCCATCAGCGAGCTCTCCGTGTAGCAAGTCATTTGCGATACGGCCAGGATCCATCCGCCGCACGTGTCTCAGCCAATGCGTTGGTTGAAAATATATTTAAGAAACGCGAAGTTCCCAACATCAATATACGTGAACGTTCGGACGTAATATCTCCTTGTATTGTTGTACTTAAAACAATGCGTTGTTAGCAATCTAATTTACATGCAGCACGAAAACATCAATCTAAATATGTAACGATTACAAAAATGTGATGTATCAATGACAGTGAACCTTTACATTCGACGTGCCATCTCAGCATGCGAATGCAAAAACGGTGGTATGTGTGAGGAAGACAGCGGCTCCTTTACTTGCCATTGCGCAAAAGGCTATTATGGCCAAAGGTGTGAGACAGATGGATACGTATCAGTGATTCGCTGTATGTATATGTGTATGTGTGTATGTGTGTATGTGTGTATGTGTGTATGTGTGTATGTGTGTATACGTGCATGCGTGGTGCGTGCGTGCGCGCGCGCCTGTTTGTGGGTGTGGGTGTGTCCGTATGCGCTTTCCACCTAATCTAATCGCTATGTTATGACGTTTGCTATCGGTGAAGTTTACTACTTTGCAAATCAGCCAACCTTGTTTGTGCTTGCGCGTGTATGTGTCGGTGATGTCAGTCAGTTAAAATCCGACAATTTTCTCTGATCCATACGCTACTATTGTTGCAGAGCTCATAATAATGTGTTTATCTTTACCCCCTTCAGATATCGACGAGTGTCAATCCATGCCATGCCAGAACGACGGTACGTGCACAGACGGAGTAAACCGCTACACGTGTACATGCAACGAGGGCTACCACGGAGCACACTGTGAAACTAGTAAATATCCTGTCCACTGTGCATTGTCCACGGCGCAAGGCTTGCGTTGTGTTTAACCGTCTTGTTTCTTGCTACATGTGCGGTATAACTGTAATTCCGTTCGGCCATATATATACATATATATATATATATATATATATATATATATATATATATATATATATATATATATATATATATATATATAGCGTTAGTCTAGAAGCACAAACAACAGAAAACGTATCCAGTTAATTCTCAATTCTCTTGGTGGACCTTGATAAGTCTGTTTAGAATCTTTTTAACAATAAGCAAGGCAATGATAAATGATAATAATAACACTGCACTTATCTGCGCCACATGTTTAACAAATCTAGCCGTTCAGGAGCGCACTGCCGCAGTACTTTCTTTTACATTTTAAAGCATTAAATTAGAAAAATGCATATAGGTAATATACATACTGACAGCACTTGCACCTGTCCGCCAGGGGGCGTGATGTGTTACTCGTGTTTGTACGTGTACACGAGCCGCAGTAAACGTTTGAGGAAGAGAGAATGCGTCGTTGACCCAGAGACGGTGACTCAACCTGTCACGGCAGTGCTCTGTCCTCACCCGCGGTACTGCTCAATCATCGGCCTCCTCGACTACGGCAAGTCTATAATCACCTGGAGTCATACCACATTTTCCATAGGCGACCATTATAATGTTTCCTTCATTTCCTACTAATCTTGATTAGCTCTGTTACTGACAATTTCACAGCATATTTATCCTGCATAGACAGAAGTTCAGTGAAAAATTCGTTAACTTTTAATACCTCAGCTCCCACAAACGTCTTTCAAACCTTACAACCCTAAATTTCTGCTTGAACAACCCACGGATTGCCCCTGATTACATCACCAAACAAAATGACAGCTGTATTAATACGCAGAAATGCACCGACTGAGAGCTGTCATAATTTGACAGCTCTGATGCCACGCTGCACGAAAATATCATTTCTACTCACTCAACACTACATATGTGCTTACAGAAATTCAGACAACCTACATAATGCTGCTATTATAGGATACTCCTTGGTCGGGTAATGGCGGACGCGCACCTTATTGTGGTCTTACACCATCTAGTTTACAGTTTAATTGCATTCATCATCGCGTGTGCATGTCTGACTGATGCCCCAACCCACCACCCCAGAACTCCTGGCGTTATGAACGTCGCTGCGAAGAAAAATAACGTTTTACTCACCCTTGCGGCATTGAAGGTTCATAGGTTTTGTTTTGTTTTTACTCTTACAACAAAACGTAGCACATGCGATTTTTCTATGACCCGAAATGGCTCTTAACGTCAGTTTGCAAAAACTATATAATTTATTTATTCCATGGACAGTTTATAATTGTTTCCCCAGAAAACGTGGTAACAACCAAACCACTTTACGGAATGTTTAACTTGTTTTTGTCTGTACGTACGAATAATCCCTTCTGTGAGATGTTTCAGTGTGCGCCATTGTTTAATCAATTACTAATTAAATAAACCCTTATTGCATAAATTGGGGATTTTTGATATGCTATTTAAGTATATTTTGAGGAAACGTTATGTGCATAGTCATACAATATCAAACATATATATTATTTAAAGAAACATTTTGGCGCTCAAATTATAAAAACAAATTGGTTTGTGACTTTTGAAGTAACTTTGTTTGTATCCAGCTGTTTCATATCAGGGAATAATCGGTTTGTGACTTGATAGTTGCACTGCGCAATAAATAACTAGAAAATAATGTGTGGTGCCGTTTTGCAGCTCTTCCCAACAGAACAGTAGGAGGAGTTAAAATGGCTGGTGACATCCGGTCGTATATGCGCATGTGTGGGATGAACATCAACCCAAGCAACCACTGCGAGAAAGACCCGATATATCCTGACCTTGACCATTGCTACTCCTATTGCCGGAAAGACTACTGTAACGACATTAATGGTGACCTGGACCCAAGGGAATTCTTTGATGACGGTAAGCGACTAGATGCCACCGCCAACTCGCCGAATTTGTCCACCGCTGAAATTGACGGCCCGAGACGAAATGACACCGCTGCACTTGGCGGTTCGGTGACGGTAGCGGGCATGTTGGTGGGTCTGGGCGCGGCGGCCGCCCTCGTCCACGCCTGGCCGTGAGCCGGCGGGTCTAGCGCCGTGTAGCCGTGTGCCTCTTGCCTGAGTTATCCTCTTTTTCTTGCTTATGTTTGTATTTGTGCCTGCAGGAACGCTACAGCATTGTCAAGGGCGCTGTTGCGTGTTCTGGCGCTGTTAGGCTGATTGTAAGCATACGGCCCGTTTTACCTTTAGTGAATTCACGGTCTTCTGTAAATGTATACCCAAGCGCGTGTGGTATCGTTTTTATGCAAACGCATTCACAGACAACCGAGCTCAGATTGCTAGCCGTGTGGGCACCGTTTGAATGCACCGTCATAACGCTTTGTGTCTCGCTTAACCGACCGTCGGTCGGCTGCGGAACTACGCCGAGAAGACAGTTGAGGAGTTTAAAAGTGCTGCCACCTCACGGAGTCTGGGTAACCGAGGCTAGAACCAGTTGTCGCTGTGGCGTTATAAATGCGGTAAATGCGCATTTTTCACACAACCGCTGATTTTGTACACGCTTAAAACAAGGAAATAGGGTGGCCCTGTTTGTGTCATATATGTAGGCAGAAATAGTAACATGATAATGTAGTAACAGCCTATCTGTTTATTAATAATAATAATAATACAATACTTATATAGCGCCCGATCAATTAAAATTGCTCTCAGGCGCTTTACAAACATACCTAAAAATAAATGTGTAAAGAATACCTAAAATACCTAAAATACAGTATCTAAAAACATGAAGATAGCATTTGACAAATAGGAACAGAATAAAAAAAATATATATAAAATAAAAATACATAAATAAAGTAAAATTACTTTAAATACACTAATTGATTTAAACATGATCAATTAAAACACAAAAAGTTAAATTACAAAAAAGCTTGCCTAAATAAATGAGTTTTTAGAAGTGTCTTAAAACTGTTTACTGTTGTGGCAGTCCTGAGCAAAGACGGCAAATTGTTCCATAGAACTGCCGAGCAGACGGCGAAACGGTGATCACCGTGGGTGACAGTCTGTGAGGCCGGTATGGACAAAAGGGGCGGCTGCGAGGCAGATCGTAGAGTTCTGTTTACGTGTCTGTAGGTGAACAATTCACTCAGGTAGTCCGGCGCTACCCTACCCCATTTAGAGCACAATAGGTCAATAGCAGCACTTTGTAGGTTGGTCTCAGATGAACTGGTAGCCAATGTAGTCGCTGCAGCAAGGGTGTAATGTGGTCGTATTTCTTCGTACGCGTAATTATGCGAGCTGCACAATTCTGCACCCTTTGCAGTCGCTGCATGGTGTTGTTTGGTATACCATAGAGGAGAGAGTTGCAATAGTCTAACCGGGATGTTACTAGTGCATGAACAAGTGTTTTACACGATTCATTTGTCAGATGTGGGCGAATTCGCCCAATGTTTCTTATCTGATAGTAACACACCTTCACAATGTTAGCGATTTGCTGCTCCATCCTCAGGTTACAGTCAAATGTCACACCCAAATTGCGCACGCACGATGAAGGTTGAATTTGATGGCCGGCTACTGTCATGTACAAATCAGCAGTTTATTACAACCTATTGATGGCTCTGTGCTATGCGATCCTATATAGGGCGTGTAAGTCTCGCGCGCGAAAACGAGGCTGGGGACAATTGGGGGCAGGAAGTCCATTTTCTCCATGTTAACGTATCGAACTTCGTTTTGTTTTTGGTTGTAATAATCGAACTGTTCCAGTCTAACTATTTCAGTTACACTCTCCGAAGAATTATTACCAGCAGAAGCAGTGGAACACTTTGCCGGTGACAATGCTTACGGAAATCATGAATTTTAATCGATTGTTATGGTGGTTGCCATGGCATCGCCGGCTTGTACTTGTGTAGGTACATCAGAATCCGCTAGGTGGCGTATTGAAATATCGTAATATTTCCGTACCAAAAGTTGTGACCAAGATGTCTTCCCGCGTCAGTCGTCGTCAGAAATTACATGGTCACGTAATTTGCTTTGCCGCTGCATACTGATTAGGAAAACAGTGTCTTTTGACCGTGGAATCAACCAATGGATTGTTTTACATCTTCAGCCAGTTTTTGTTTACTTCGCCATCGATCGCTTTTCTGTGCATTGAAGTGAAGTTTGATGTTTTATTTACTTGTGAAATAGACACACAAATTTAACCTGGCCATCTATGAAACCTGGTATGTGTAGCATTATTGTGCGTGCCTGGCCGGCGACACACCGAGGTGGGCAACTTTGGCACCCTTTGCCGTTCTGTGCGTTTATTTACAATAGCCTATGCCATAACACGCCGGCTGCCCGCCGGCTGCACAGCCATCAGCGGCGGCGTCGTTTAGCGCTTTCCAGCAATAATTAAATCCCCTTTCATCACAATCATCGTGTATTGTAGCTGTTATTATTCACTTGTGTGATTATATATGTATACATATCATTACAGTTTAGCCGTTTTCGGCCTATATTAGAACGTCATTGTAAAACATTTGAACGAATTCTTTTATAAACTTCGTCTTCACGTTTGCATTGACCATTGACAATCACGTTTCATAGAATCGTTTTTTTAAATCGGTAAGCATCTTAAACTTTAAAAACAAATTTATTTGCCCGTATAATATTTGTATATTTTATTTTCACCCGTTTTATGTAATTAATCCTAATAAATAGGTCAGATGCTAAATATAGAAAAACTAATTAGGTCATCAACAAACTTCAGGCTACCCGCTGGGGTTGACATTGGTGTACTACACATTCGTTAGGCGGCAGCACTGCAATGAATTACAAGTTAAGCACAAACGCATACAAATACAGTCTCATAAACGGTGTTTTGAGCGGGCAAGGACCATCAACCTCCCATACAGATCTTTGGTTTCCTTCAGGTTGCCAGACATGTACATCTTGTTGTTTTGCTTCTTCTCAGGGGCCCATAGGCTGACATCCCCATTGATCCGCTCAGCCAAGTAGTCTTCGTAGAGCTTCTAGTCCGTGTCATCTATGTTCAGGATCTGTGACACGTACTTATCTGGGTATGCATGGGTTACGATGTTGTAGATCATGTTGCCCTCAACAGCAAATGGATTGCCGTGACTCTGTATGGCATCCGTAATCCTACTATGGAACTGGACGTCTTCACTGTCTTGTTGAACTGCTCAATTCGTTGGCGAAGGAGTCTGGCTGATTGGTAGAGGTTTTTCATGGTTTTTCAGTGTCATCTGCAGTTCTGATAGCAGTGTGGAGCATGTCTGCATCACAGGCCTCTGGAGAGTACAAGACAGCGGGACTTCGCATGTGTCTCTGTCGGACTGATTTTACGTGTGGTAATTCAGAATGGATTCTCTCTTTCAATCATTGCCTGGCGAAGGCAGGTGAATGATTTTACAGGGCCTTTGTTCCACCCAAATGTAGCATGCTGACGTATGTGTTCTCTATGTCTTGGATTGAGAGGTATGCTCCATATCTGGTCTGTGTATCTATGATGTTCAGCAGTTCAACGAAGCTGGATACTTGTGTGGGACTTTGTTTTGTCTCGGATGCTTGGTTGGTGTCATCCCGCAGAACGTGGAACACGTGTTTGGTCCAGCAAGCTTTGTGATACTGGATATCCATAGCATGGGCATCACCATCAGCAATGCAAGTACTGTATCTAGTTTTCAGTTCTGGATCTGAAGACGCTTGCACTGCTTGCTTTAGTGATTGTCCGGCATTCCCTGTTCTGACACTGAAGAGTTTCTGATCATTGTCTGTCTGGCAAAAGAAACACATGTCCTTGTTCAAAGGTCATGTTGATGATCGGGTATATGGTGCAACTGAGCCAGTTACGTTATTCACGTCATCAGCACTTCTTGATCGGCGACCTTTCACCCTCGGAATGTGTGACCCAGTAGACATGGAGAGTTGCTGTCGGTCTTTTGCACGCTCTCTCTGGACTGTGTTCGTCATCCTGGAGTAGCAAGTACGATGCCAAACAGCATTCTCTCTTTGCAGTGTTTCTGCTGTGCAGTCTTTAAGCCGTGTCTGCACTGGAACACAATCGGCATCATGCCCGCTGGCTCCCTCCTTCACTACCTCTAGAAGGTTGTGGTATGACGTTAGTTGAGCCTCAGGTTGTTACTTAGAATTTATGTATTTTTTTCCAAAATTTCCAAAACAGTGTCATGCATTATACATAGCTCATTACACGTTGTCCGATTAGATTCCTTGTCTCTGAAAATATATGTTTAGACACCAAAATCAAACGCCTAAGATGCTTAGAAGCCGATATATTTCTAAATGTAAGCAAACAATAGTCGGCATTTTGAAAATCCAAGATGGCCGCCATAGAGTGTTTAGAAAAAATGTAAACATTACTTTTCAGGTTCAGTAGGTTCTAAACTTTCCAAAAATGTATAGTTTTGCAAATCTCTTGTGAAAATTGTGAACGAAAGGCTTAGTCTGTACATTGTGAACTGGACTACGTCCTTACAACAAACGACACATAATTCACTGTTCTTTTCGATGCTGTACAAAAAACAACTTGTTGAAGCGCTTTGTCCACATGATACCACGATATATTTATGAGATCCGATGTTAGGGGAATATCATGATGTGAACAAATGATTATGCATCAGCATAGATTATATGGTGCTGGTTGCCGTTGATTACAGACTGATGGTGTGATATTTAAGGAATGCGTACCTGAAGAAGTACTCCATTGCTTGTAGATAGAAAAATATTTTTAAAAGCGTGCGAGTTTAATCAAAATCAAATCCAGGCGACATCGCCTTCTCTTGCAAAATTGTGATGGCAAATATTCATAGTTATTGCTTCTGAAAACTGGCACTGGTACGGTTTTCATATATGGAATTATATCCATGCTACGCCTATTGCTGTTTTCTTCAAAATAAGATACTGCTAAGTGATACTCTTGTTGACATAGATGATCATAATGATGTTTAAAGACGCTTGGTGTTTGTGCGTCGTTTGAAACGGCAATGTTTTCTGTCACAGAAATCGACGAATGCCTCAGCAGTCCTTGTATGAATGAAGCAAGTTGTACTGACGCTGTGAACTCGTACACTTGTGGCTGTGTCGCTGGTTACACGGGAAAGCACTGCGAGACAGGTTCGTCCTTAACACTGACGACAAATAATTCACTGTGCTTTTCGATACTGAAAAAAAACACCGTTTTGAAGCGCATTGTCCACATAAAATATTCTGATATGTTTATAAAAATCGATATTAGGGAAATATTGAGATGTGTGTAAATTATTCTGCATGACTACATTTATGGTGCTGCTTGCCCCCGATTACAGAGTGATGGTGTGATATATAAGAAATGCGAACCTGACCGAAGACTCCATTGCTTGTAGGTAGCCAAATGTTTGTAAAACCGTGCGAATTTAGTCACAGTCAAATCTAGGCGACGTAGCCTTCTCTTGCAAAATTGTGATGTCAAATATGATTAGGCATTGCTTCCGAAAATTGGCACAGGTATGTTTTTATATACGGAATTATATCCGTGTCACGTGTACTTCATTTTTAATAAAATAACATATTGCTAACTGATACTGTAGTTGACATAGATGATGATAATGATATATAAAGAAGCATGGTGTTTGTGCATCGTTTGAAACGGCAATGTTTTCTGTCACAGATATCAACGAATGCGTAGGCAATCCTTGTGGGAATGCAGGAAGTTGTACTGACGGTGTGAACTCGTACACTTGTAAATGTATCGCTGGTTACACGGGAACGAGCTGCGAGACAGGTTCGCCCTTAACAGTAACGACAAATAATTCACTGTGCTTTTCGATGCTGTACAAAAACAACTTTTTGAATTGCATTGTCCACCTAATATCATGATATATTTATCAAAATCGATATTAGGGAAATATCGAGATGTGTACAAATTATTCTGCATGATTATAGATTTCATGGTGCTGCTTGTCCCCGATTACAGAGTGATGGTGTGATACTTACTATATATTTTATGGTGCTGCTTGTCCCCGATTACAGAGTGATGGTGTGATACTTACTATATATTTTATGATGCTGCTTGTCCCCGATTACAGAGTGATGGTGTGATACTTACTATATATTTTATGGTGCTGCTTGTCCCCGATTACAGAGTGATGGTGTGATACTTACTATATATTTTATGGTGCTGCTTGTCCCCGATTACAGAGTGATGGTGTGATACTTACTATATATTTTATGATGCTGCTTGTCCCCGATTACAGAGTGATGGTGTGATACTTACTATATATTTTATGGTGCTGCTTGTCCCCGATTACAGAGTGATGGTGTGATACTTACTATATATTTTATGGTGCTGCTTGTCCCCGATTACAGAGTGATGGTGTGATACTTACTATATATTTTATGGTGCTGCTTGTCCCCGATTACAGAGTGATGGTGTGATACTTACTATATATTTTATGGTGCTGCTTGTCCCCGATTACAGAGTGATGGTGTGATACTTACTATATATTTTATGATGCTGCTTGTCCCCGATTACAGAGTGATGGTGTGATACTTACTATATATTTTATGGTGCTGCTTGTCCCCGATTACAGAGTGATGGTGTGATACTTACTATATATTTTATGATGCTGCTTGTCCCCGATTACAGAGTGATGGTGTGATACTTAAGAAATGCGAACCTGACGAAAGACTCCATTGCTTGTAAATAGCCAAGTATTTGTAAAACCGTGCGAATTTAGTCACAGTCAAATCTACGCGACGTAGCCTTCTCTTGCAAATTGTGATATCAAATATGCATAGTCATTGCTTCTGAAAACTGGCACTGGTACGTGTTTTATATAGGGTTTTATATCCATGCCACGTGTATTGCTTTTTTTCTTCAAAATAGCATACGTTTAAGTAATACTCTTGTTGACATAGAGGATGACAATGATGTTTAAAGACGCTTGGTGTTTGTGCGTCGTTTGAAACGGCAATGTTTTCTGTCGCAGAAATCGACGAATGCCTCAGCAGTCCTTGTGGGAATGGAAGAACTTGTAAAAATTGTGGTGACACTGCGAACTGTTACACTTGTGCATGTGCCGCTGGTTACACGGGATCGATCTGCGAGACAGGTTCGTCCTTAACTATGACGACAAAATGTTCACTATGGTCTTCGATGTTGTACAACAAAATATCGTTGAAGCGCATTGTCCTCCTAATATCATGATATATTTATCAAAATCGACATTAGTGAAATATCGAGACGTGCACAAATTATTCTGCATGACTAGATTTATGGTGGTGCTTCCCCCGATTACAGAGTGATGGTGTGATATATAAGAAATGCGAACCTGACGAAGGACTCCATTGCTTGTAAATAGCCAAATATTTGTAAAACTATGCGAATTTAGTCACAGTCAAATCTAGGCGACGTAGCCTTCTCTTGCAAAGTGGTGATGTCAAATATGCATAGTCAGTGCTTCTGAAAATTGGCACAGGTATGTTTTTATATACGGAATTATATCCGTGTCACGTGTATTTAATTTTTTTTATCAAATTAACACATTGCAAACTGATACTGTAGTTGACATAGATGATGGTAATGATTTTTAAAGAAGCTTGATGTTTCTGCATCGTTTAAAAGGGCAATGTTTTCTGTCGCAGATATCAACGAATGCATAAGCAGTCCTTGTATAAACTGGCGTTGTACTGACGCTGTGAACGCGTACACTTGTGTTCTTCGATATTGTACAAAAAACCACTTGTTGAAGCGCTTTGTCCACATAATACCACGATATATTTATGAGATCCGATGTTAGGGGAATACCATGATGTGAACAAATAATTATGCATGACTATAGGTTATATGGTGCTGGTTGCCGTTGATTACAAAGTGATGGTGTAATATATAAGGGCCCCATTGCTTGTTGATAGCCAAGTCTGTGTAAGACCATGCGAATTTAGTCACAGTCAAATCTGTAAACTGGAGCAATGTAGAGTGAAGACACTGACCAACTGCTTTCGTTATCCCCCACTCTCTTCACGTGACCAGTTAATTTTAACCGACTTCTCAGTCGCCTTTTCCTAAAGCTTTCTTTAGTCAAACCTATATCCTGAATTCCGCCATTCTTCTGATAACAGATTTAAGTTCTTATACCACGCAGTATGCATTCCTCGGGATTGCTCAGTGTGCTTTACAATCTACTCTCTGGGAGAACTGTTTAGTCGAAAACCATCTCTGCTTGTACGAGCAACATCCACACATGCTTCAGTGCACACAAATATCCAACACATTCTATAGGCAGACACAAATTCATATGTTGAGTGAACTGGAACAATTAACATTGAATTTTTTTTTTTACACGGGAGCACAGGATATGAACCCAGGTTCTGTTAATCGAGCGTACGAAGTTATACATTGGGCCATTGCGTTGTACTCGTAAATATATATATATATATATATATATATATATATATATATATATTGTAATATATGCATAAGTATATCTAAATATTTATGTATAAATTATAATATACACGTCTATATATATATATTATATATATATTCACACACACATATATATATATATATATATATATATATATATATATATATATATTATATATATGTATATATATATATATATATATATGTATATATATATATATATATATATATATATATATATATGTGTGTGTGTGTGTGTGTGTGTGTGTGGTGTGTGTGTGTGTGTGTGTGTGTGTGTGTGTGTGTGTGTGTGTGTGTGTGTGTGTGTGTGTGTGTGTGTGTGTGTGTGTGTGTGTGTTTATACTGATATCATTTAACCATATGCTGACCGTCGACATCATTATCCTAAGAGCCACGAATATCCCAATTACTTTGGATAAGTGAGCGCTCTGTTGTTAATAGGTGCAACAAGAATGCTTACACATGGAAAGGCTGCGAATGACAAAGAAATCAAGTGCTCCAAGAGGTTCCGCCTCGGACTTTCCCGACCACTCTTAGTTCGCCCTGGAGTGAACCTGTTCGACTTCGTAACAGACAGACTTGTGGTAAGGACACACAATATTTACTTTCTTTATGAGGCAAAAACTTGATACAGACTCATTGCGAAGCTTCCTTTCTTGATCAGTGAGAGTGGTGATGAAAACACACAGTAATTTATCAAACAAAGAATGTAAGTAATGCTATGTTGCAGGTACACATTGTACAGTGTACTGCTCATATTCCTATTCAGACATATTTTTGTTGAAGACAATGCTTACTTTCTTGATCAGATAAGTTAAAGACGTGGGTGCTTCCTTTCTTTTTCAGTCATAATCGATGGCGCACTCCTATGCCTACATTAATCAGACATATGCACACATGCAGGCATGCATCAATGCCATTGTTCGTCAAAAGACACATTCTTGGTGATAACACATTTCTCAAAGCCAATTCAACATATGTTGATACACACGTATTTAATACGTTTCTGAGAAATAGAACATATCGAGATAAAACCGAGTTTGTATTTTTAAACATTTCACTTCATAGAACTCTACTGAAATATCAACGCTTAAATGTTGTCTATCATCGGAATGTTGTATATTTAAAACTATAATGATTGATGAACCTTACAATCCTCCAACTCACCGCTCTGTTAATTTATGATTACTCGCGCGCCCTACTTTTAATACGCAATGGTCTGGATAATATCGGGATAGTGACATCATTAACATTACTATTATATCCTTGAATATGCATCCAAGTACAAAATATCATAAGGTGAAAATCAGTCAAAGCTTCAAAGTAGTCAACGGTATATGTGTAGCTAGCGTCATTACCATTTAAATACACATTGAATACATACAATTTTGTTGGCATCAAAATGTTCTTATTTCTTCCTTTACAGATATTCACAAACGGCTACTTGTCGTTGTCCCAACGATTTCTTCGCAGGCATCCCCCTGTCGACATTATGAAAGCAATGCCATTAAAGATACGCGCCAGCCGATTTGGGTTTGGCGTGCTAGCCCCATTCTGGGCTAACAGCGACTGCACAGAAAACAGCAAGACGTACTATCATGCATACGACAGCAACACTGCTGCCTCTAACGCTGCCGAGAAAACGAGAACGGACGTCATTATGAACTTGGCTAAAGATTACATCAAGAAATACTCTGGTGACCAGGATGTTAATCCCGACTGGGTGCTGGTGGTCACGTGGGTAAACAACTTTCCTCTATTGGATAACGACTACGCTCGTATCAAGGTATGTTATTATTTTATATTGCTGAGTTGATAATTTAATATATACACACGCACATACGCACACACTTGCACACATACACACACGTGTATACATCTACAAGTAGTAGTTTGATTAGTGGACCGATGCAAATGTAACCAGTATTATCCAAGGGACATAACTACGGACGTCTTCTGGTTAAATGTGGAATCACAATATAATCGTTCCTACAATTAATGTTCACTTACAAAATTGCCCAAACTTGGATGTCGCTACAGACGTACTTCACTGAAAGGAACTATTCAGATAATCTGCTTGCATAGATTCGATATCTCATTGAAAGATTTGTTCAGAATCTTGTTAACCCCATTTTTCCAAATGTTTATGGTGAAATGTGAAGTACTAGCAAAAACAGGTAGTAAATCGAATATATCCTTTTCACAAACATTAAAAAGAAACATATTGATCTTGGGATTAATGCGTCATATCATAAACAGTTAATTAATTAAACTGTGTGCATACAAGTTGTTAGCAAATTTCGTTATCAAATTTGTTTTTAGTTAAATTGTTTTCGAATTTTGAGACCGGAATATTTTCTGCGCGGCATGCGAGATCTTACCAGATCTTTAATGCTCTGCAGGTAAAACATGGAGTCCATTTTTGTCATATGTGTGAACGATGACATATAATGTGAGTGCCAGTAAAACACCAAAAGCAACAAATACTCTGTATGTGTGTGTGTGTGTGTGTGTGTGTGTGTGTGTGTGTGTGTGTGTGTGTGTGTGTGTGTGTGTGTGTGTGTGTGTGTGTATTTTATGACGTAATGACGTAAATTGGAGTGCGTTCTTTGCCATACTATCTCCCTCCCTCCCTCCCACTCTCCATCCCTTCCTCCCTGTCGCTCCCTTCCTCTCTGCTTCCCCCCCCCCCCCTCTCACTCTCGGTAAATCCCTCCTTCCTATATTATGGTCTGATAACATAACTACCATGCCTTCTTCGTCAAATGTTATTCCAAGGAAGGTGATTACTAGGGATGGAGTCACTGTCTTATAGGCCGCTAGCCGTACCGCAAGCTCTGACCTGCTGGGACAAATCTGACTTCAGCTTTGCAACCAGCATATTGGATATAAGCTAAAAATGTCCCACTAGCAAAAATTGCAGTATTAAGAAATAGACAAAATAGACAAAAAGCACTGTGTATGAAACATGAAATCCACGAAAACGACTAAGTTCTATATGAAATATGTACGTTATTACATTATCAGGTGAAGGTTATTACATTATCAGGCAAGAACAGTTTATTACATTATCATGTGACATTTATTACATTATCAGGCAAGAGCAGTTTATTACATTATCAGGAAAACATTATTACATTTTCTGGCAGCACATTTATTACATTAGCAGGTGAAGTTATTACATTATCAGAGAGCTATTACATTATCCGGCGTTTTTATTATATTATTTGGCAGTTATTATATTAACCGCCGACTATTACATAACCAATCGTAATACCCCTTGCCAACAGTTCGTCGGCGAAGATGTAAAGGCAAAACCCAACAGATAAGACTGCCGGGCAGGAGAAACAATAGGTCACGCACTCACGTAGTACTACCAAAACTACATAATCTGATCAATATTGCTTGATGTTGACAGCCAAACACCTTTCAATTGGTGTTAATGAGTGACAGGAAAAAGAAGAAAACGTACGTGGTTTACCTTTACGCCCCAACCGGCTCGGACAATCCTGTGAGTGTTCGGCCTAGTTTCCTTGGGTATTATATGACAAGCCACGGCAAGATCCATTCGAGAAGCATAGAAGTTTCAAATACCTCGAACCCCTTTCGCGTCGCAGACCTAGAAGAAAATACCGGTAAGTTTGTTAGACTTAAAGGAAACATGCCTACATCAATAACTATTTGCCGTCGCCTATAATAAATAACCAGTTCTAAGGAATGGTCAAACGTTGGGTTATATTCATTACTGATGTTTGTAGTTTTTCTGTTTGCAAATTCTCAAGCTTCCATCTGTCAGTCACTCTGTCCGTTTGTACATGTGTCTGTGATGTGTTACAGTGTACGACAGAATGTACAGTGTACGACAGAGTGTCATCCGGCTGTTTATTTATTATCAAAATGTTAAATTAATTCATTGTGTATATTTATATTAAGGAGTGTGTAAATGTAATCTAACAATATCAATTTCAGAAGAGTGGATTAGTCAACGTTGCCGGGTTGCCAGTTTATCGTTTGACTATGAAACCTATTGTAAAAACCTATTATCACTGATGATCTACGAAATGAATGTGTATAAAGTAGTTAATATTATGTGTAACTATTAAATTACTAATATTATTATTTAATTTCCAATGTATATGTTACAAACATGCATTATAATTAAGCAGTGAAAACAAGAATGTATTTTGTATTACCACAGCAAAAGAAGCGACAGCTTAAGAATATGCTCCTGTGAATATTTTCGCATGATTTAACTTGAGTGAATAATTAAATACTGTTGTGGAATTGATATATACAAAACGTGTCATCGCTAGCGACATAATTTTTATTACTTCCATTAATGAAATATATAATAATGTATCAACACTTTAAATATAAATGTCGTAAAATCAAGTAACAATGTGAATATAATGGTTTAATATAATTCCGACAGGCGTATATTAAGTGGGAAAGGCAAAACTGCAATCAGGTGTGACGCATTAATCTATCATCTATTTCAAGTATTTTAAAAAGAAAATTATAACAAATACTTCTTATGATGCAGGTACATTACATTTCGCAATATGTTTCGCAAATGTTTGTTTTTAACGTTTACCTGTCACCGAGAGCTATTCCAATTGTCGAAACATCGAACGTGTGTCAAATTATGTTAAGGCTAATACTTATGATGTACACGTATGTTGTAAGCGTGTATGCGTGTTTGCATGCGCGCATGTGTTGTGTAACCCTGTGCGTGCATATGTTTGTGTGCGTGAAATCACTTTTGTTTTCAGTGAATACTTTGTTTATGTGTATGCGCTTTTATGTATGTAATATTTTTTGTTTCTTCTTACTATGCCAAGTCAATCATTAGGACTACATAATCTTAAATTGTTGACATCGCTAAGTTTATTACATGATGCTCTGTTTCAGGCGAGAAAGGCATATTCTTCTTTCCACTCACAACTTCGACTACGTCTTCCGGTCACGTGAGTTGCTTGAAATGGTACAATGCGGAAATAACAAAACTGGCCAACATCACAAAACTGGAGCAATCTACTGTTGATTGTCCGTGCAGCCTACCGATGCTGGCGATGGATAGTCGCTATATGTTCGACTGGAATAGATTCGAGACCAAGAGCGGATGTCGTTCCGTATGCTTTTATGACCGGCAGCAAAGCATGCAGTCAATTAAGGTGAGATTGGTGGTATATGCAAATTGAAAAAAAAAAAATATTGATTGATAAGTATTATTCACTTTTATTCATAAAGTAGTACTATGCATATATTGAGTAGCAGTTTTAGTTAAAGTTTGTTAGTCAACAGCATTTTAAGCCGATTAGCCGAGTGGGTGATAATAGGGTAATCTAGCCTCCGACAAGTTATTCATACACCAGAACTTACTAGTAAGTAAGGGAAGGTGATTGCAAGAGAAGCAATTGGAGAAGGAACGACAGAAAACAAGACATAAAGGAAGGCGACGGGGGAGGGAGGGAATATGGGACAGGAGAGGAGAGAAGTACATTTGACAGGAGGAACGATGAAGGATGTGACATAAGGGAAGTCGATAACAGGGACGATTACAGCAATAAAGGTGTCATAAGAAAAGGAGCCATCAAAGAAAGGAGAAACAGAGAAGTCAGCAGCGCCGGGAATTCAACAGCCAGGTAGATACAAACCGGAAGTGCTACTCTAGCGCAGTGATTGAGCGGCAATGAGAATAGAAAGGGTACTTATGGGCGACTGTATTTTGCGAAAAACATAAAAGACACAACGGAAGGGAGACAATGTCGTTTTATGTCTTCCTGATAGAACATGTTACTGAAATGATAGATAACGTGTTGGGGTCAAGGCCAGTGAGGATCTGTACTAGTACATATAGAGACGATTAAAGCAGACATGTGGGGAACAACTAGGATAGTACAGAAATTCAGATAGTTGGTGGGTAAGACAAGAGTTAAAAATATTATATTCTCTCCGGAATCTTTCCAGTAATGGGTGGACGGAAATCAACATATACAAACTGCAAGCGGATGGCAATCAACGCTCTAGTTGAGTAGATATGTGAAGAAGACGATGTAGGATTCATAGATTTGTGGTGATACTTTGTTGGGAAAGAAGATATGTACATAAGAGAGATACTTTCCATCTAAATGGAAAGGGGCATCACTGTTAGAAGAGAACCTGCTTCGATTTGTTTAACAGTGGAACAGGTTTCAACTCTTTAAACTAGATTCGCTGGAGAAATCACGGAGACGCCAAAACAAGGAGGCATAGGCAAAAACTGCACACAGAAATCGGCAAAGAACAGTCTGGAAAACTCTTCTGAATTTGGTTATAAATGTGTTTGTTTAAATGCAAGGAACATAGTACACAACATAAATGAATTAAACATTATAATAGATTATATTAACCCTTACTTAATAGGCATAACTGAATGATGGGCCACCACCGATATGTCAGATGCCGAATTAGGAATAGGAGTGACAGGATATAATGTTTAGGAAAGAGAGATTAGGACGAAGTGGAGATGGAGTGATTTTATATATATATATATATATATATATATATATATATATATATATATATATATATAAAATAATCCACGCAGGATTATGATATAAAATTAGAAACAGAAAGCAGAATACAAAGAAGCTGTTTGGTGTAACATAGTTACAGGAAACTCGTCATTAACTGTTGGAGTAGGTTATCGTATAGAAGAGAATGAGAAAGTACAAAATGCTATGAAAAGAAGAGAGTAAACGGGATTGTATCACTATGGAGGGTTTTACCCATGGGCATATATATTGGACATCTGTACAGAGTATTGGGAGTAAAATTCAAACGTTTTTTATTTTGTACAAAACAATATAGCCGAACGGTATCAACAAATACGGCACAGGAACTATTTCCGCAAAATAAAATATAAGGACATGAGGAAATAATTATATTTAATAATGATCGGTGTTTTCCAAGGAAGATATTAGTTCGTTACCAGTACCGGAAGCTAATTTCGAGGGGAGAGAATCAGACTATTTAGGACAAATAATTGAAACCCCATGAGTAGTAGCTAAGGAAATAAGGGATATGGAGGATAATACATATCCCGGAGTAGACGAGATTCTACCCATATTACAATACCGCTTGCAACAGTGTTCAATTTGATATTGGAGGACGGAATATTTCCGAAAGAAGCAAACATCATGTCGTTATCATAAAACGTTCGGGACACAATTCAGAGAACAACAGACCAGTGACTAGTGGTTTGCAAACTATTAGAAACATTAATTAAGTATTTTCTTGTTAAACAACTTGATCAACAATTGGTTTCTAAGAGCGAGGTCATGCTTAACAAACATGTTTTTGGAAGATGTTGTTACAAAGTGGGTAGATGAGGTGTCACCAGTAGATATAATAGCCTTCGACAAAGTGCAACATCAAAGATACTACTTAACCTAAACGCCCATGACATAAGAAATTATATGATTACCTTAATAGAAAAATGGCTTATTGATAAAAGACAACGGGTAGTAGTTAATGGGGAGGCTTCAAACCGAAAATCGATTTTGAGTGGAGTACCACAGGGACCAGTAATGGGACCTGTTTTATTCTTAGTATATATATATATATATATATATATATATATATATATATATATATATATATATATACACATATATATATATATATATATATATATATATATATATATATATATATA
>OZ024865.1:48588254-48598254 GCA_964017155.1 Oasisia sp. SBJ-2009 | reverse complement strand
ATTTCGCAAAAAAAGTATTCACATCCTGTGATACTGAAGAAAGGATTAGTGTACCAACTCAACTGTAAGCGAACTACTGCCAGGAAAAACAGTTATGTAATGTTTTCCCCCGCGATCGTTTACGTATAAGAAAAACTGGTTGATATCACGCGCGATAATTACTTCAAACGTGTAACACAGGGGCATTCCGCTAACAAAACCTTCCACCCCTCCTAACAAAATAGGCAGTTCTACTGACCCACATTCGCTCGCGAAGACACCGCCTACGTGACTTGTCTGTAGGCGATTGTCAAGTTACGTAAAACCGCTGTTGTTTATATCGTTATGTAAACGTGATTCACCTTCGGCGACTTCTGTCAGTGGTGGACAATACAACTCCGCGGTCTGTACGGGGATGTTTGTGTCCATTTCTGTTGCAATCGTTCACAACTTGACACACGGATGTGCTCTGACTTTGTGTACGCGCTCGGACTTAAGGTTGGAGTGTCTAAACTCGAATTCGACCCCTGGCTTTGGTAGATACAGGAAGATAACTTCAGATATAGCGCCCGCATAAAAAATAGACCTATTGTACTGCCGTTTGGGTTACAATACAAACACCCACGCACACAGACGCGCGCGCCAACAAAAACACGCAGTCGCGCGCGCGCACTCCTACACACACTCACACACACACCCACACACACACACACACACACACACACACACACGCACGCACGCACGCGCGCGCATTGTGCTTAGCCGTAGAATCTCAACAGTTAAAGAAGAGTCGCATCGTACATTGTTATTGCAACTACAACTACTGTTACTACCCTTACAAAAAAATACCATTCAAATACCATTGAATACCATTGAATACCATTGAATACCATTCAGTACCATTGGACCATTCAATGGTATTTCAGCACGACTCAATGGTATTCCCAATGGTAATTTGTAATACCATTCAGTACCATTGGATCAATCAATGGTATTTCAGTAGGCTCAATGGTACTTTGGGCTATTCAATGGTATTTCTGTAGGACTCAATGGTACTGTGAATGGTAATTCGTAATACCATTCAGGACCATTGGACAATCCAGTGGTATATATTATTCTCAGTGGTATTCTCAATGGTATTTCAGAATACCATTGAATACCATTGGACTACTCAATGATAAAGCTTGTTTCAATGGTACTCTCAATGGTATCGGAACATACTTTCCAACAATAAATCAGACTTCAGTGGTATTCTCAATGGTATTTTAGAATACCATTGAATACCATTAGACTACTCAATGATAAAACTTGTTTCAGTGGTATTCTCAATGGTATCGGAACATATTTTTCAACAATAAATCAGACTTCAGTGGTATTCTCAATGGTATTTCAGAATACCGTACAATACCATTGGACTACTAAATGGTAAAACATGTTTCAATGGTACTCTCAATGGTATCTGAACATACTTTTCAACAATACATCAGACTTCAGTGGTTTTCTCAATGGTATTTGGGAATGCCATTGGACCATTCAATGATAACATCTTGTTTCAGTGGTATTTGAAATGTAATCATGTACGATACATATTGTTTCGGTGGTACATACAATTAATATTTAAAGGTAAAATGTATATTGATGTCTCAGTGGTAATCTCAAGTAATAGTATTTGAATATACCATTCAGTACCACTGCACGATCAATGAAAAATCAAGTTTCAATAATACTCTCAATGGTATCTGAATATAACTTTTAAAGTAATATATCTATGTCTCAGTGGTATTCTCAAGTGTCATAGACTAATTTTGACATGTTACAAAATATACCATTACAATATTGCTACCAATGGCCCTGACAAAAAAAGAGCCAATGGTATACCATTGAATACCATTGAATATCATTCAGTACCGTTGGACAATTCAATGGTATTTCAGTAGGACTCAATGGTATTCTCAGCGATAATTTGTAATACCATTCAATACCATTCAGTACCATTGGACCATTCAATTATAAAATAAGGCATCAATGGTACTCGCAACGGTATTGGAACATTCCTTTCAATAATAAATCAGACCATTCAATGATAAAATCTTGTTTCAGTTGTTCTCTTAATGGTATTTGAACATACTGTGCAACAATAAATGTGACTTCAGTAGTATTTTCAATGGTATTTTAGAATACCATTCAGTACCATTGGAGTATTCAATAATAAAATCTTGTTTCAATGATTATCAATACCATACTGTTCAATAATAAATCAGACTTTAGTAGTATTCTCAATGGTATTTGAGAATATCACTCAGTACGTACCATTGGACCATCCAGTATTAAAGCATTTTTTAGCGGTACGCTCAATGGTATATAAAAGTACCATTCAATACCATTGGACCGTTCAATGATATAATCAGGCTTCAATGGTACTCTCAATGGTATTTAAGAATACCATTCGATACCATTGAACCACACATGACTTCGAGTTCGCAGCAGCTCACTTGATTAATCAATTGTTATTACATAGTTATATATTTTATGTATTCTTCATTTTTAATTGGGATACATTATTTTTATTTTTTATTTTCTATTATAACTGATTACCCTATCTTATTGAATGTTTAATCGTATTTAAGTCTACAAATAATAAACCAATCAGAATACGACAGCTGATTTCTGCGGGCCTCATCGTGGGATATTTGAATCTGTATGAAATGAACTTGTGTTCGCAATGTTCCGTCGATCACATAATTTGGACGTTAAACATCTTAGAAATCTACATCTCAAATCGCCATCGATGCAGAATGGAGGTACAGTGTTATGCCCGTGTAAATTTTGAGGATGACAACACGACACAGATTGTCAATATTGAAGAAGTGACCACTTTCGTCTCGACGTCGACTTTGATTCGGCAACTGACGGAAAGCTCGGTAATCTTCCAGTTAACTGGCCTAAATTATGACGGCCTTTTCTAAACGGTTTTATCACCTGTTTTCAATGCGTATGTATTCGGAATGTCATTCTATATCATTTCCGGTACAAAGAAGTAAGATATTATTTGTTAAATTGTGTCGAAGTAAGTCGTATCGAGTCGACGTAAACAAGCCGTGGCGATGTCATTCACTCACAGCAGTTAACGTATCCCAGATGCATCAGAGCCGCAAAGGCGACGTCTTGCGTGTGCATTGCGAAGTCGAAATAGAAACAATTAGCAACCTTATATACATTTAAAATTTAAACAATAAATCTGCGCGATACAGAATAACTATTAATGATGTGGCCTTAGTTTTGGGGATTTATCCATAAATCGCAAGACATCGTCTTTGCGGTCTTGATATGCGCCTGGCCCTGTGGTGCGCTAACTGTTCACGCCCTGTGACTGTGACATCGGCTTGTTTACATTGACTCGACGGCATAACTGTTTAATCTGTGAGGGATTGTTTGAAAACGAATTAACGAAAGCGTGTGTGTATATCTTGAAAAAATTACATACTTGTTTACCTTCTAAATGTGTTTTTCTAAATGAGTTAAATTAAATTTGACTGCATGCTAGTAACACTTTTTCTTTAAAATTACTGTCAATGCTTGATTAATCAAATAACAAAATATATGTATTTGTTATATATATCCAAAAACTGCTAATATTTTATAGTATATTCCAAGCACACTATAACCTATTTTGGTTAACATAGATTGAAAAACATAGTGTACATTAATTATAAATTGATTGAGCCATAATAATAAAGCAAAGAAGTAAAAAATTATAATAAAAGCACACTATGTTTTTCAATCTATGTTAACCAAAATATGTTATAGTGTTATAGTTTTGCAATTGTATAAAGATTTTATAAAGAAAAATACCTAGCTAGAAGTGAATTATGGCCATATTAAAGATGAAACCAAGTTCCATTATTGTATTTGTATTATATGATTATCATAACATGTATAATATAATGTCATGGAAAACAACTTCATAGCTGCATTAATTGTACATTGTTTAAAAAACAGAAACATTTCATTCGAGCTAGTGATTGATAAATCTTTTTTCCCAGAATATGTTCGAGAAGTATACCCACTTCTGGGCGAAGACCAGAAGAAAGGCTTTGAGGTTACCTTGGACGCGTAGGACAAAGCTGTCCAAAGTGAACACAAATCAAGACAAATGTGAAGATTGATCGACGGACATAATATTTTATGATATTTCAGATTTGATGTGCATGTATATAACTATGTACGTTCGAGAGCAGCAGACTGAACATATTAAAACATTGTTAATTTATCTTGACTATGTTTTCAGTTTGATCTATATGTGCATATGATCTCTGTAAAGCTAGGTATATATTGATTAGTTTATCCTTTGAATGGTATTTGTCAATGGTATTTTGAATGGTACTAGGAATAATGTGCAGTGGTATCTGAATGGTACTTGACTGAATGGTATTCTGAATGGTCCAATGATATTCTGAATGGTACTTATAAGAAGCTCTTCAGCTTCTTCGTCAATGATATTCTGAATGGTATACCATTCAGAATATCATTGACGAAGAAGCTGAACAGATTCTTATAAGTACCATTCAGAATACCATTGGACCATTCAGAATACCATTCAGTCAAGTACCATTCAGATACCACTGAACAGTATTCCTAGTACCATTCAAATACCATTCAAATACCATTCAACTGTTTATATACAGAGACCACCAAAGTACCATTGAAGTACCATTCAAATACCATTGGCCATTATACCCCCTAGGACCATTCAAATACCATTCAAATACCATTCAACTGTTTATATACACAGACCACCAAAGTACCATTGAAGTACCATTCAAATACCATTCAAATACCATTGGCCATTATACCCCCTAGTACCATTCAATGGTATTTGAATGGTATTTTTTTGTAAGGGTATATCACTGAATCTGCATAAAACACATAAATCACTATAATATAATTGCAATTATCATTAAATGCTCGATATACCCACCACCAGACAATGGCAAACATAGGCCATGTTATATTATTTCCTTGTAAAGAAGTCATTTTATTTTAGCGACTGATATTGGGTTAAGATTGGAATAGAGTAATATCGTTATTGTAGCCCAAACAAGTTTTGCCAGATATAATAGTGTAATTACGGCGTTGAGTTGTATTTTTAAGTTACTGTTTTTTACTCTACTCACGTAATTTGACTCTACTCACGTAACTACGTGTTGTCAATGTACTTTGACTTACATTTGCCTGACTAATATAAAATAGCATCTGTGACATTATAATAAATGAGCCTGCAATTGGTACATGGCCACTCAGCGTTCGTCTTTTTCGCTTACACAACAGTTTGCATTTCTCATTTACCAGTGCTGGAACAAGTACTCCAATAAGAATATCTAAGTAACGGCACAAGTAGCCTCCCAAATAACTAGTTAAGTAAAAGTATCCTCCCAATTCCAGAAAATACTTAAACAAAATTAAAGAGTAATACAAATTAGATTTGTTTACGAAAACAACTCTGCAGATCAATATCGCATGATTCATCATAATATCTTCGCTCACTTCCTTCACTTTTCACCACAAACCTAATGTCGCCATAGTCAGTTATGCTTTGGATAGATTTATATACTCCAACGACGTATGCGGTTACAACTATGAAGCCAAGCATGACAGATATCGTCCACAATCATTCTTTATTTATTTCGTCATTGCAAATGACAGCCAGAAAGTCTTGTATTAGTTTGTATTACATTGAAAAATAAATTTACAAACTCTTCAACAGTATTCAAACAGATGCAAATATAACGCCTCAGTCGGAATATACTGATTAACTAAATATTGCACATTAAATAATAAACGTTTCCAATTTTTAATTAAGTAATTAATCTAATTCGCCTGCCAAACATTCCGTCCTCTCTAACATCTTACATTTCAAAAAATAATTACTAACATAAATAATTTATAGTGCATAACAATATTTTATATGAATCACAAACGGGATAACTCCGTCGTAGCATGAAAGCAAACAATTTGATTTATTCTGTAGAATACAATTTGCAATTGATTGAAAACGTAATAATCACACATTTAAACAGGAAAACATCATGTGACACAAAAGACGCCATTGCGATCTCGGAGAATTATTTCCACTCAAAACCACCGGTCGGATGTGCGCTTTTTCGGTGGACGATCGACACGGATGAGCGACTCGCCCATATTGAAGTAGCCGAGGTACTCTGCGTCATTAGATGTTGTTTCCGTGACGAAATGACCACCGTCTCCATGGTTACTGAAGCAGTGGAAATGTTGCAGCCGCAGGTCTAAGTTCTGCAAAAATAGGTCATTCTGATGTAGCCGTATCGCTTGTTAGAGTGATAATGGTTCACGATTAACAAATCAACTACGTTAATTTAAATGCGCATTATAACGTACTCCACTGCATGCTGAAACGCATCAACATGCACAGACAGACAGGCAGGCTCGAACACACACACACACACACACACACACACACACACACACACACACACACACACACACACACACACACACGATGGTTATGGTTATGGTGATGGTGATGGTGATGGTGATGGTGATGGTGATGGTGATGGTGATGGTGATGGTGATGGTGATGGTGATGGTGATGGTGATGGTGATGGTGATGGTGATGGTGATGGTGATGGTGATGGTGATGGTGATGGTGATGGTGATGGTGATGGTGATGGTGATGGTGATGGTGATGGTGCCGACAACGGTGCCGGTGCCGGTGCCGGTGCCGGTGACGGTGACGGTGACGGTGACGGTGACGGTGACGGTGACGGTGACGGTGACGGTGACGGTGACGGTGACGGTGACGGTGACGGTGACGGTGACGGTGACGGTGACGGTGACGGTGACGGTGACGGTGACGGTGACGGTGACGGTGACGGTGACGGTGACGGTGACGGTGACGGTGACGGTGACGGTGACGGTGACGGTGACGGTGACGGTGACGGTGACGGTGACGGTGACGGTGACGGTGACGGTGACGGTGACGGTGACGATGACGATGACGATGACGATGACGATGACGATGACGATGACGATGACGATGACGATGACGATGACGATGACGATGACGATGACGATGACGATGACGATGACGATGACGATGACGATGACGATGACGATGACGATGACGATGACGATGACGATGACGATGACGATGACGATGACGATGACGATGACGATGACGATGACGATGACGATGACGATGACGATGACGATGACGATGACGATGACGATGACGATGACGATGACGATGACGATGACGATGACGATGACGATGACGATGACGATGACGATGACGATGACGATGACGATGACGATGACGATGACGATGACGATGACGATGACGATGACGATGACGATGACGATGACGATGACGATGACGATGACGATGACGATGACGATGACGATGACGATGACGATGACGATGACGATGACGATGACGATGACGATGACGATGACGATGTTTTCCTGCTGCCACTTACAGTTTCTTGAGTTACAAATGTTCCCAGGGAAACGAATGGCGCCGACATTTCGTAGATCTTCACCCAGTTTTCTAAGTCATCATCCGTAATGACAGGCTTCTCACTAAACTCGGGCTGCAGGAGGAAAACAACACACCAGTAACTCGCATAGATAGCATCGTATTTACACGCTATGTTTAGACGACTCCTGTAAGAACACCTTTTCAGTTTCGAACTTCTAGTTCTGATTTATGTTTTGTCCGAAACGTCGACGAGTATTGGGACGAATGCTTTTGCTGTGGTTGCGTCGACTGATTGGAGTACGCTTCCTTCTAGTGTTAGTCTGTTGAAAATATTGCTAAATTCTGCAGTCATTTAAAGACATACCTTAACAACTTTGCCTCTTCCCCTTACCTCCCTGGCGTTTCAAACAACCAAATTGAAATTGCATGTTTTTATTGACTCTGAGATCGATCAACCTTTATATACTCATTCAACCCTTTTCATATATATATATATATATATATGTATATATATATATATATATATATATATATATATATACATATATATATATATATATATATATACATATATATATACATATATATATATATATATATATATATATATATATATATATATATATATATATATATATATATATATATATAGCAGCCAATTAAATATTAAAAATAATGAAAACATATATTATGCAAAATAGTTATAACTTTGCTCAAATGCGTGCATACATATATATCTTAACAACAATAATTTATTCACATATAATTATACATTGCTTGTGAGCAAAAACCAATCATGTTCAGTTCGAACCACGTACCAAAACATTGTGTAATAATTTATTTGCTACATTCTGCTTCGTTATAAACACAATACAAACAGTTGTTATTTGAAATTGTTATTGTGTACGAGATTTCGAAACAAAATTTGATGTGTATTTAAAGATTTATATCTATCAAGACAACAACATTTAATTGAAAAGTACATTGATACCATAATATATCACAGTGCAATTAATAATTAATATAAATGTTATTTATTTATCAGTATTGTTCTTTACGTGATACTATGCATATCCCGGTTTATATATGGTTATGTTTTTACAATTAGATGCTATCGTACAAATCATCTGTACCTTTGCAATGTGTAATGTAGTAAATACAGTGGAACTGTGGAAATGATACACATTTTTCAGAAAGAACAAACCATAATACCAGAACATGAATATTTGCTTTTCCTTTTTCAAGAAGCAGAACTCCACCAAGTCCAATGAGCTTCTCGCCATATCTCGCAGACAGCGACGTCCTCATACATTGGATGATGTCCTTATCTCCCGTCCGTTTGGCTGCTTTCACCTCCAGCACCTACCAATCAGATTACTCGTTACAAAGAAACATCTAATCAGATGTTTGTATTTGATATGATGATCTAGGTAAAACACACCCCGGATAAAGTAATTAGGTGCCTGTGAATCTAATTGTATTCGAGCAAGCGCGTATATTTCTGGTTATCTTGTCATGCTTTCCCTCTAGACGTCTTCACTTTGCGCGCCAAAAGTTCAGGGATTAATCTTCAATTACACATATGAAAGATCAGAAAGGCTGCATTTTATATACGTCATCAAGTAATCTCAAAAAATTCAACATCGCTAAAATATTCAGCCCCGCGATCGAAAATGTATGCAACTGCATCTTAACTACTAATTGTGATTCTGTCATTGTTAAATCACATATCACGTCACACTAACCTTTCCGCCTTTAGCCTCGGACAGAAAATTTTTCAAAAGCATGCAACATTCTGGACAGCGACATTTCTCTAGGATGCAACGACTTGGATCCTGCAAAAAACAGCCACGTTGTAGAAAAAGTGCCACACACACACACACACACACACACACACACACACACACACACACACAAACACGCACACACACACACACACACACACACACACACACACACACACACACACACACACACACACACACAACCTCTAGAACAGTCAACGACCGCCAAACTCGACCAATTTGCATCTCTGTCTGCCTGTAAAAAACATCTCGACATGTAGTGCAGCGACCGAAGCTAAAAAAGAGCTCTATTTAAGGAGATACCCCTACCGGTGCTATTACAAGCTGGGGCCGATCTCATTTCAACCGTCTGGATCTCTACTTTCTGAAAAACGATGTTGTAGTTGCAGCAAACTTGTACAACATGCTGAATTAACCCTTCGTGTGCGGCAACCTATGAAAAAATGACGTTTTCAGTTACTTGCTTATTTTATTAAATCAACCCTGTTTTTTTTAGAATTGGTAGTTATATCAATGTATTTCTAGGGGTCCAACAATAGACCCAAAATGGCTTGGCGGATAGCTATACCAACAATGTTATTTGGCACCTTCAACAACATAACAATTCGCGCCATCTTTAAATAGGCGTCTGTCAAAGCCTATTATTTCTGTATTTAAGAAATACGGTATTTAGATCCATCTTTCACCACATTTTAAGTGA
>OZ024865.1:48580754-48583254 GCA_964017155.1 Oasisia sp. SBJ-2009 | reverse complement strand
CTATGTAAAATGCAAAATCCGTAAAAAAAAACACATACGGCTAACATTTGTGGGGAGTGTCTATTATCTGCACTACATAAATCGCTATGTCTATGATAGTGTGGTAAACTCAATATTAAATCGGACATTTAAGATAAGAAATTTCCTATAGGCCTATACATAAAATAGATATTACTGCCTTCAATGATGATATTTTAAATTCAGATTTGTTTATAAGTCCAGCAGTTCATGAGTGTGATATATATAGACAATTTTGTGATGTCCTTAAGACACTACTTGATAAACATGCTCCACTTGCTTATAAATAGATTTCAAAACAATCACCTTCTCCTTGGATGACATCCGAAATTTTACTATCTAAAAGGAGACGTCGTTATCTTGAACGTGTTTGGCGTAAAACAGGCTTATCACTTGATAGGTCACGTTATTCTAAACAGTGTCATCTTTGCAATAGACAAATGGCTAAAGCCAAATCTGAATATTTCACTAACATGGTTTCAAGTAACTCTGAAAATTCTCACCAGTTATGGAGTTGCATTAATAAAATCCTACACAGACGGGCTGCCCCTTCTCTGCCAAAACATAATTCATTATGTTCTCTATGTGATATATTTTCAGGTTATTTTAAGGATAAAATTACCCGTATACAGTCTTCCTTTCCTGTTCATATGTTCAACAAAGTAGAAGTTCAGCCTCCACCGATAAGTTCTCTACTTTCTTCTTTTACTCCAGCTACTGCTGAGGAAGTAAGGCAAATTATTATGTCTTCTCCAAATAAATGTTGTGATCTAGATCCAATGCCAACTGTATTGTTGAAAGCATGCATTGACACCTTACTTGGTACTATAACAAATATTGTAAATGTGTCACTGAGGACAGGTATTTTTCCTGATGATTTTAAACAGGCGCATGTAAATCCACTACTTAAAAAGACAACTTTATCGAAAGATAACTTGAAAAATTATAGACCTGTTTCTAATTTGAGTTTCATATCTAAAATTCTTGAAAAGGTTGTAGCAAAACGCCTTGGATCTCACATTACTTCAAATAATTTGTCAAATGTATTCCAATCTGCATATAAGAAACTTCATTCTACAGAGACTGCTCTCTTAAAAGTGCATAACGACATCACTCTAAATATGGACAATGGTAGAGTTACTGCACTCACCTTACTTGATTTGTCAGCTGCTTTTGATACGATTAATCATTCTATTCTAATGGATCGTTTGTCTGTGTGGTATGGTGTGTCTGGTATAGCATTAAGCTGGTTTAGATCATATCTGAGTGGTAGACACCAGAGAGTTAAGATTGGGGATTGTTTTTCGTCACCACTTAATATTTCGTGTGGTGTTCCTCAGGGGTCAGTGTTGGGACCATTACTTTTTACACTGTATACTACTCCATTGAGTCTAGTGATTAATAGGCATCATTTGAGCCATCATCTTTATGCAGATGATACTCAAATTTATATATCATTATCCACTTCAGATGCAAGTAGTTCTTTACAACAGCTTAGAACTTGTATTGATGACATTTGTTGCTGGATGACTGAGAGTAGATTGAAGCTGAATGCTGATAAAACTGAGTTTCTTATTATTGGTACACACCGGCAGCGTGACAAAATTAAGACTCTTTTTCCTATACCCTTACTTAATCAGCATGTTATGCCTGCAGTTTCGACTAGGAATTTGGGAGTACTTTTTGATGATAAATTATATTTTAGAGAACACATTTCTCAAATTTGTGGAACATGTTTTTACCACAGTCGTGATTTGCGGCGTATTCGTCGATATTTGCCTGTTTCTGTTGCAAAGACTATTGCAACTGCATTAGTTACTAGTAGATTAGACTATTGTAATTCACTTTTTCATAATATTGCTATTAAGGATATCACAAAACTACAACGTGTTCAAAATTGCTTAGCAAGGGTGGTGACTAGGTCTCCACGCTTTACTCCTTCTAAGTCGCTTCTAAAGTCTCTGCATTGGCTGCCTGTCCAATATCGTATAATGTTTAAGATGTGTACCATTACTTACCAGGCACTTTCTTCTAAGCAGCCATCGTATTTACATACTTTACTTACTCCTATAAGAAAACCTATTCAACTTCGGTCATCTACTTCTGATTTACTCTTTGTACCAAAGGTCAATACTAATATGGGGACCAGGGCTTTTGCTGTGGGTGCGCCTACTCTATGGAATATGCTTCCTTCTAGCGTGAAATCAGTTGAAAATATTGCTAAATTCCGTCGTCATTTAAAAACATATCTGTACAATCTGGCCTATCCACCATAGCTCCCTGGCGCATCAATCAATCTGATGACAACTTGATTTGTTTACCGACTATGAGATCGATTAATCCTTTTTGTTTTGATGCGCCTCTGAGCTTGGTTTCTAAGGATATAGGCGCAATAGAAGTTAACTAATTATTATTATTATTATTATAACACAAGATATTTATATCCTGATTTTCCTAATATTCATCAGTCGGAAGTTACAAC
>OZ024865.1:48575754-48578254 GCA_964017155.1 Oasisia sp. SBJ-2009 | reverse complement strand
ACATATATATTTACATATATATGATGTATATATATATATATATATATAATATATATATATATTTATATGTATATACATATATATATATATATATGTATATATGATAATGGCGATGATGATAATGATGATGATGATGATGACAATTATTAAATGACCCACTTTGTTGACTTTTGTTGACGACAGGATTGTGTGGTTCCGCTCGTGTCGCAGAAGTAGGAGGAGTGGCCTACCTGTTTCCAACACCGCACAAAGATAAGGTAAGCCAGATGATGTGTAACATTTGCCGACAAATTGGATATATTGGAATATTAATGTTATTGTTAGTTCAACATAACCTTGTAAAAAATACAAAGTCAATTTACAGACGTGAACGTGTCTAGCCGGGCTCTGTTTGCGGTATACTTGTAAGTAGTGCAATCTAGCGAATTAACTATGTACTATTGGTATTCGAATGATTGTGTTATAGATGTCACGTAGATGTAGGTATTTTGCCTATACTGAAGCTTGTTGTTGGCTTGTTGTGGTGTATAATATTGTCGTGTGGATCACGTGTGTTTCAGATATATGACATCAATAAGGTGGCCCGTGTGGCCGGAATGTCACCAGGAGCCTTTGTATTGGGCGCTGGAGCGGGACCTCGTCATGCCGTTGGGGTCAATTGTGAAGTGAGCAAACATGGACAATATTAACGTGTGTGTGTGTATGCGTGCGTGCGTGCGTGGGTGCGTGCGTGCGTGGGTGCGTGCGACGCGCGTGCGCATATGGGTGGACGGGCGATTGTGGTGTGCTTGATGAGAGAAAGAGAGACAGGACGGACACTCTCACACACTTGTACACGCTTGCTGCCACCCCCCCCCCCCCCCCCCCCCCCCACACACACACACACACACACACACACACACACACACACACACGTACGCATGCACACCAACACACCCCCACAAGCACCCACGCACGCACGCACGCACGCACGCATAAACACACACACACACACACACACACACACACACACACGAACACACACACATGAGTATAGTATTATAACTCATCTTTGTTTTTATCTATAGCTGGTGACAAACTTACTGACGGAGGAAGCGAACGAGTCGTACTCTGTAAAGGTGGACGCGGAGGTACGACGTTTGTTATACTTTCATTCTACCTCTTTGTAGTTCAACGCTCAGAAAGATGCAGCTGTGTCTAAAATGTTGGACAATGTTTGCAAGGTGTATGTTCTAATGTCAGCTTTTCTGTACGGATTCGGCTGTATATGCTATGATAAACTACGAAAACAAAAATGGTTACTGGTTCTATGCAACATATTAGTATTAAAAATGTGGCACAATTTCTACAACGTGGCTGTTTTTGCAGCATCCAAGTCGCTACATCCTGGAGAAATGTCGCTGCCCCGATTGCTGCATGCTTTTGAACATTTTTCTGTCCGAGGGTAAAGGCGGAAAGGTTAGTGTGACGTGACATGTGATTTAACAATGATAAAATCACAGTTAGTAGTTAAAATGCAGTTGTATACATTTTCGTTTGCGGGTCCAAATATTTCAGCGATGTTGAAGAAATGTTGCGATTACTTGCTCCATTTATGAGTAAGTATAAAAATGCTGCCTTCCTTTTGTTTCATGCGTGTAACTGAAGATTAATCCTGAAGGTTTGACGCGCAATGTGAAGCCGTCTAGAGCGTAAGCATAAAAGATAACCAGAAATATACGCTTGCTCAAATACAGTTACACTCCTGATTGTTTTATCCGGACTTTGGTTTACCTAGATCGTCGTTTCAAATACAAACAACTGATTAGTTTTTTCTTTGTAACGGGTAATCTGATTGGTAGGTGCTGGAGGTGAAAGCAGCCAAACGGACGGGAGATAAGGACATCATCCAATGTATGAGGACGTCGCTCTCAGCGAGATATGGCGAGAAGCTCATGGGACTTGGTGGAGTTCTGCTTCTTGAAAAAGGAAAAGCAAAAATTCATGTTATGGTATTGTGGTTTGTTCCTTTTGAAAAACGTGTATGATTTCCACAGTTCCACTGTATTTACTACATTACACACGTAAAAGTTACAAATTATTTGCATGACAGTATATAAGTGTAAATACATAACCATATATAAACAGACGTATGCATAATATAAGTAATGAACAATACTGATAAATAAACAACACTTACAGTATTTTTAATTGCACTGTGATATATTATGGTATCAACGTACTTTTCATTTAAATGTTTTCATTTAAATGTTATTGTCTTCATAGATATCAATCTTTAAATACACATTTGTTTCGAAATTATTACTGAGTGTTTTGGTATGTGGTACGAACTGAACATTAGTTGTTTTTTGCGCAGAAGCAACATATAATTATATGAGTATATATTATTGTGGTTACAATATGTATGTATGCACGCATTTGTGCCAAGTTTTAATTATTGTTCATATTATATCTTTTCATTGTTTTAATTATTAAATTCTAATTTGCTGCTATATATACT
>OZ024865.1:48565754-48570754 GCA_964017155.1 Oasisia sp. SBJ-2009 | reverse complement strand
CCTCTTTTACGTGCATCAGATAGATTCCTTTGAAACACATCTATCAAGGACAAACAACAGCAACAGTAGATTTGTAGAAGAAACAAGTTTCTTTTATAGCTAAACCAACACGTAACACACACAAAGCTCGTACGACAAACCATATAAGCTGTGTCTGCATTGGTGCGCGCAACCATAATATCACCATTTAAGTAAAGCATTGTTTGTCTGATAATATAGATAAACATTCTTATGATACGTATATATATATATATATATATATATATATATATATATATATATATATATATATATATATATATATATATATATATATATATGTAACCGTCGCCCAACATGTACTTGTTTAACCACATCCAAAAAGCTGACAACACTAAGGCAACTATAACTAGCAAGCAAAGCATCTGGGAAATAAATTAACGAATTTCGTCTAGGAAAACGCGTAACGGAAACATTTCTATTGAAATGCAACATTGTTGCGAAAAGGGTCATTTCTCATCACCGAGATTACGACAGGTGGGCATCGGGCGAACTTCGTGGAACTTGTCGCAGTTGTCCGATTGGTCGCAGCACCATTTCTTGGGCAAAACGTCGTTCACACGGTGTTGTTCTGCTAATCCTGGTCGGTACAGGAACAGACGACTGGCAAGTGTGTCATTCCCCATGATGAGGTTCCCCATTTCGTCGTAGCAACAGTACTGCAACATGTAACACGAAGTCGTGTATGAAGTGGGGCTGTGGCGGCAAGTCAGAGGGAACAAGTCCGGAATAATGAGACCACTTGGAATTGTTGATGGTCACGAAGACATACAATTACGTTCGCTCGAGTATCTGCAGTGACTCTAAAAGACCAAATGACCTCACTGGAAACAGCGTGGTCCAGAACAAGACTTAACAGTACTGCCACCTAAAGAATCAACTATAGATGGCAGGTGGATAAGGACGTCATTTCACTTATCGAACGTCCAACCTATCCATCTAAGTGTATCACGCCCTTCTAAGGTATATGTCATTAATTTTTTTTTAATATCTAATATGCACTGCTTCTTTGCTAATGTATCTTCATGTCCTCTAGTCTATCCCTCTGCTTTAGCCGATAAGAAATGTTTGTCAATATTTTGATACCTATTCATTTTTTGAAACATTTATTTTGGAACTCCTCTCAATCTCCTGGTCTCTAGTGTTGTTAAACCATATTATCTTAGACGCATTTCACTGCCAATATCCATGAGTTCTGGTATTATCTTGGTCGCTCTCCTCTGTATTCTCTCTAACACATACATATATATATATATAGATATATATATATATATATATATATATATATATATATATATATATATATATATATATATATATACATATATATATATATATATATATATATATATACATATATGTATTATATATACACACTAAGAATAAAACAGGTCCCATTACTGATCCCTGTGGTACTCCACTCAAAACAGTTTGAAGACTCCCCGTAAACTACTACTCGTTGTCTTCTATTAATAAGCCACTTTTTTAATTAAGTTAATCATATCATTTCCTATACCATGGGCCTTTAGCTTAAGTAGTATCGTTGATGTTGCACTATGTCGAAGGCTATTATATCTACTGGTGACACCTCGTCTACCCACTTTGTAACATCTTCCAAAAACATGTTTGTTAAGCATGACCTCGCTCTTAGAAACCAATTGTTGATCAAGTTGTTTAACAAGAAAATACTTAATTAATATTTCTAATAGTTTGCAAACCACTACTCACTGGTCTGTTGTTCTCTGAATTGTGTCCCGAACGTATTATGATAACGACATGATGTTTGCTTCTTTCGGAAATATTCCCTCCTCCAATGTCAAAGTGAACACTGTTGCAAGCGGTATTGTAATTTGGGTAGAATCTCATCTACTCCGGGATATGTAGTATCCTCCATATCCCCTATTTCCTTACCTACTACTCATTGGGTTTCAATTATTTGTCCTAAATAGTCTGATTATCTCCCCTCGAACTTAGCTTCCGGTACTGCTAACGAACTAATATCGTCCTTGGAAAACACCGATCTTTGTTAAACATTTCCTCATGTCCTCATATTTTATTTTGTGGAAATAGTTCCTGTGCCGTATTTGTTGATACCGTTCGGCTATATTGTTTTGTACAAAATAAAAAACGTTTGAATTTTACTCCCAATACTCTGTACAGATGTCCAATATATATGCCCATGGGTAAAACCCTCCATAGTGATACAATCCCGTTTACTCTCTTCTTTTCATAGCATTTTGTACTTTCTCATTCTCTTCTATACGATAACCTACTCCAACAGTTAATGACGAGTTTCCTGTAACTATGTTACACCAAACAGCTTCTTTGTATTCTGCTTTCTGTTTCTAATTTTATATCATAATCCTGCGTGGATTATTTTATATATATATATATATATATATATATATATATATATATATATATATATATATATATATATATATATATATATATATATAAAATCACTCCATCTCCACTTCGTCCTAATCTCTCTTTCCTAAACATTATATCCTGTCACTCCTATTCCTAATTCGGCATCTGACATATCGGTGGTGGCCCATCATTCAGTTATGCCTATTAAGTAAGGGTTAATATAATCTATTATAATGTTTAATTCATTTATGTTGTGTACTATGTTTCTTGCATTTAAACAAACACATTTATAACCAAATTCAGAAGAGTTTTCCAGACTGTTCTTTGCCGATTTCTTGGGGGAAATTGTTTGCCTATGCCTCCTTGTTTTGGCGTCTCCGTGATTTCTCCAGCGAATCTAGTTTAAAGAGTTGAAACTTGTTCCACTGTTAAACAAATCGAAGCAGGTTCTCTTCTAACATTGATGCCCCTTTCCATTTAGATGGAAAGTATCTCTCTTATGTACATATCTTCTTTCCCAACAAAGTATCACCACAAATCTATGAATCCTACATCGTCTTCTTCACATATCTACTCAACTAGAGCGTTGATTGCCATCCGCTTGCAGTTTGTATATGTTGATTTCCGTCCACCCATTACTGGAAAGATTCCGGAGAGAATATAATATTTTTAACTCTTGTCTTACCCACCAACTATCTGAATTTCTGTACTATCCTAGTTGTTCCCCACATGTCTGCTTTAATCGTCTCTATATGTACTAGTACAGATCCTCACTGGCCTTGACCCCAACACGTTATCTATCATTTCAGTAACATGTTCTATCAGGAAGACATAAAACGACATTGTCTCCCTTCCGTTGTGTCTTTTATGTTTTTTGCAAAATACAGTCGCCCATAAGTACCCTTTCTATTCTCATTGCCGCTCAATCACTGCGCTAGAGTAGCACTTCCGGTTTGTATCTACCTGGCTGTTGAATTCCCGGCGCTGCTGACTTCTCTGTTTCTCCTTTCTTTGATGGCTCCTTTTCTTATGACACCTTTATTGCTGTAATCGTCCCTGTTATCGACTTCCCTTATGTCACATCCTTCATCGTTCCTCCTGTCAAATGTACTTCTCTCCTCTCCTGTCCCATATTCCCTCCCTCCCCCGTCGCCTTCCGTTATGTCTTGTTTTCTGTCGTTCCTTCTCCAATTGCTTCTCTTGCAATCACCTTCCCTTACTTACTAGTAAGTTCTGGTGTATGAATAACTTGTCGGAGGCTAGATTACCCTATTATCACCCACTCGGCTAATCGGCTTAAAATGCTGTTGACTAACAAACTTTAACTAAAACTGCTACTCAATATATGCATAGTACTACTTTATGAATACAAGTGAATAATACTTATCAATCAATATTTTTTTTTTCAATTTGCATATACCACCAATCTCACCTTAATTGACTGCATGCTTTGCTGCCGGTCATAAAAGCATACGGAACGACATCCGCTCTTGGTCTCGAATCTATTCCAGTCGAACATATAGCGGCTATCCATCGCCAGCATTGGTAGGCTGCACGGACAATCAACAGTAGATTGCTCCAGTTTTGTGATGTTGGCCAGTTTTGTTATTTCCGCATTGTACCATTTCAAGCAACTCACGTGACCGGAAGACGTAGTCGAAGTTGTGAGTGGAAAGAAGAATATGCCTTTCTCGCCTGAAACAGAGCATCATGTAATAAACTTAGCGATGTCAACAATTTAAGATTATGTAGTCCTAATGATTGACTTGGCATAGTAAGAAGAAACAAAAAATATTACATACATAAAAGCGCATACACATAAACAAAGTATTCACTGAAAACAAAAGTGATTTCACGCACACAAACATATGCACGCACAGGGTTACACAACACATGCGCGCATGCAAACACGCATACACGCTTACAACATACGTGTACATCATAAGTATTAGCCTTAACATAATTTGACACACGTTCGATGTTTCGACAATTGGAATAGCTCTCGGTGACAGGTAAACGTTAAAAACAAACATTTGCGAAACATATTGCGAAATGTAATGTACCTGCATCATAAGAAGTATTTGTTATAATTTTCTGTTTAAAATACTTGAAATAGATGATAGATTAATGCGTCACACCTGATTGCAGTTTTGCCTTTCCCACTCAATATGCGCCTGTCGGAATTATATTAAGCCATCATATTCACATTGTTACTTGATGTTACGACATTTATATTTAAAGTGTTGATACATTATTATATATTTCATTAATGGAAGTAATAAAAATTATGTCGCTAGCGATGACACGTTTTGTATATATCAATTCCACAACAGTATTTAATTATTCACTCAAGTTAAATCATGCGAAAATATTCACAGGAGCATATTCTTAAGCTGTCGCTTCTTTTGCTGTGGTAATACAAAATACATTCTTGTTTTCACTGCTTAATTATAATGCATGTTTGTAACATATACATTGGAAATTAAATAATAATATTAGTAATTTAATAGTTACACATAATATTAACTACTTTATACACATTCATTTCGTAGATCATCAGTGATAATAGGTTTTTACAATAGGCTTCA
>OZ024865.1:48535754-48560754 GCA_964017155.1 Oasisia sp. SBJ-2009 | reverse complement strand
AGAAGTCGGTTAACATCAACTGGTCACGTGAAGGGAATGGGGGATAACGAAAGCAGTTGGTCAGTGTCTTCACTGTACGTTGCTCCAGTTTACAGATTTGATTGTGTCTAAATTCGCATGGTCTTAAAAATACTTGGCTATCTACAAGCAATGGGGTACTTAAATATCACTTTGTAATCAACGGCAACCACCACCATATAACCCATAGTCATGCATAATAATAATTTGATCACATCATGATATTCCCCTAACATCGGATCTCATAAATATATCGTGGTATTATGTGGACAAAGAGCTTCAACAAATTGTTTTTTGTACAGCATCAGAGAGCACAAGTGTACGAGTTAATTGCGCCAGTACAACTGGCTCCATTCATACAAGGATAGCCTATGCATTCGTTGATATCTGCGACAGAAAACATTGCCGTTTCAAACTATGCTCAAACACCATGCTTCTTTAAAAATCATTATCATCATCTATGTCAACTACAGTATCAGTTAGCAATATGTTATTTTGATACAACTGAAATACACGTGACACAGATATAATTCCGTATATAAAAACGTACCTGTGCCAGTTTTCTGAAGCAACGACTATGCATATTTGACATCACGATTTTGCAAGAGAAGGCTACGTCGCCTAGATTTGACGGTGACTAAATTCGCACGGTTTTGCGAGTATTTAACAAGATTTAACAAGATTGCCACTTAGAGAATCAACTCTAGATGGCAGGTGGACAAGGAAGCCGTTTGGCTTATCGAGAGTCCAACCTATCTATCTAAGTATACCCCGCCCGTCTTAGGTATATGTCAATTTTATTTTTAAATATATTAACACTACTAGCACTTACACAATCAGCTGATAATATGTTCCATTCGTTTACTATTCTTTGAGAAAATGAATATTTTCTAATGTCTAGTCTACACTGCTTCTTTGCTAATGCAACTCCATGTCCTCTAGTCCTTCTCTCTTCCTTGACCGTGAAAAAAATATTTCTGTCAATATTTTCATACCCATTCAATATTTTAAAAACCTCAATTTGATCTCCTCTCAATCTTCTGGTTTCTAGTGTTGTTAGACCACATTCTTTTAGACGCATTTCATAACTAATATTCCTGAGTTTTGGTATCATTTTTGTTGCTCTCCTTTGTACTCTTTCTAGCATATCAATATCCTTCTTGCGATATGGCCTCCATGCTTGTATACAATATTCTAAATGAGGCCTAACTATTGTTTTATAAAGCGGTATTATTAGTTCTTTTTTCTTTGTACACTATATTTCGCCTAATTAATCCAAGAATTTGGTTTGCCTTCACTGCTGCAATTCCACACTGCTCTGATACCTTCATGTCAGCACTAATGGTTAACCCTAAGTCCTTTTCCTTTACAGTAGTATTTAGTACAGTACCACCCATTGTATATTGTGCATTTTCATTCCCATGTCCTGTGTGGAGGCACTTACACTTTCCAAAGTTAAACAGCATTTGCCATTTCTCAGACCATTCTATCAACTTATTAAGATCATCTTGTAAATGCTGTCTATCTGCATCACTTTTAATTTTCCTAAACACTTTTGTGTCGTCCGCAAACTTCAACACCTTGCTCGTTATGTCATCATCCAAATCATTGATATATATTAAGAATAAAATAGGTCCCAATACTGATCCTTGCGGTACTCCACTCAAAACAGATTTCCAGTTTGAAACCTCCCCATCAACTACTACTCTTTGTCTTATATCAATAAGCCATTTTTCTATCCAGTTAATCATACTATTTCCTATGCCATGGGCCTTTAGTTTAAGTAGTAATCTTTGGTGTGGCACTTTGTCAAAGGCTTTTTTTTAAATCTAAGTAGATTATATCTACTGGTGATCCCTCATCTACCCACTTTGTGACATCTTCCAAAAAACATAACATATTTGTTAAGCACGACCTCGCTTTTAAAAACCCATGTTGAGATGTGTTTATCAATTTATTTTTAACAAGAAAATCAACCAAATGATCTTTAATTAGTCTTTCTAATAGTTTGCAAATCACCGATGTTAAACTCACTGGTCTATAGTTCTCTGACTTGTTTCTTGAACCTTTTTTAAATAATGGTATAATGTTTGCTTCTTTCCATTCTAACGGAACTATTCCCTCCTCTAATGACAAATTGAACATTGTCGCAAGCGGTATGCTGATTTGTTCTACAATTTCCAGTAGTAATTTGGGAGGAATCCCATCCACTCCTGGTGATTTATTATCCTTCATATCTCTTATTTTCATAGCTACCATTTTTGGGGTTACAGTTAGTTGTCCTAAATAGTCACACTCTCTCCCTTCGAACTTAGTCTCTAGTACTGGTAATGTACTAATATCTTCCCTGGTAAACACCGAACTAAAGTACTCATTTAGGTTTTCTGCCATTAAGAATCCCTTTTTGAATTGCATTGTCCACCTAATATTTCGTTAGATTCGCATTTCTTAAGTATCAAACCATATCTCTGTATTCGGGGACAAGCAGCACCATAACATCTGTAATAAGTATCCACCATCACTCTGTAATCGGGGGCAAGCAGCACCATAAAATCTATAGTCATGCAGAATAATTGGTACACATCTCGATATTTCCCTAATATCGAATGTGATAAATATATCATGATATTAGGTGGACAGTGCAATTCAAAAAGTTGTTTTTGTACAGCATCGAAAAGCACTGTGAATTATTTGTCGTTAGTGTTAAGGACGAACCTGTCTCGCAGTTCGTTCCCGTGTAACCAGCGCTACATTTACAAGTGTACGAGTTCACACCGTCAGTACAAGTTGCTCCGTTCCTACAAGGATTGCCTATGCATTCGTTGATATCTGCGACAGAAACCATTGCAGTTTCAAACGATGAACAAATACCAAGCTTCTTTAGATATCATTATGATCATCTATGTCAACTACAGTATCAGTTAGCAATATGTTATTTTGATAAAATGAAATACACGTGACACGGATAAGTTTCGAAAGCAATGACTATATTTGACATCACAATTTTGCAAGAGAAGGTTACGTCGCCTAGTTTTGACTGTGACTAGACTAAATTCGCACAGTTTCACAAATATTTGGCTATCTACAAGCAATGGAGTCTTTCGTCAGGTTCGCATTTATTAAGTATCACACCATCACTCTGTAATCGGGGACAAGCAGCACCATAAAATCTATAGTAAGTATCACACCATCACTCTGTAATCGTGGACAAGCAGCACCATAAAATCTATAGTAAGTATCACACCATCACTCTGTAATCGGGGACAAGCAGCACCATAACATCTATATTCAAGCAGAATAATTTGTACACATCTCGATGTTTCCCTAATATCGATTTTGATAAATATATCATGATATTAGGTGGACAATGCGCTTCAAAAAGTTGTTTTTGTACAGCATCGAAAAGCACAGTGAATTATTTGTCGTTAGTGTTAAGGACGAACCTGTCTCGCAGTCCGTTCCCATGTAACCAGCAACACAGCTACAAGTGTACGTTTTCTCAATGACAGTACAACTTGCTCCATTCATACAAGGACTGCTTATGCATTCGCCGAAATCTGGAAACAAATTTCATAGTTTAAACCTGTGCTTTTCAAAAGCAAGGTTTTGCGATAAAATGTAAATCAACTTTTTGCTTCAGGTCAGAACATGTTCCAGTCGATTCAAAAATAGCAATGCGCTTCAACAATGCGCTTCAACAAGTTATTTTTGTACAACATCGAAGACCACAGTGAACTTTTTGTCGTCATAGACAAGGACGAACCTGTCTCGCAGTTCCATCCCGAGAAACCAGCGACACATGCACAAGTGTAACAGTTTTGAGTGTCAGAACATTCTTTACAAGTTCCTCCATTCGCACAAGGACTGCTTAGGCATTCGTCGATATCTGCGACAGAAAACATTGCCGTTTTAAACGATGTACACACACCAAGCCTCTTTAAAAATCATTATCATCATCTATGTCAACAAGAGTATCATTTAGCAGTATGTTATTTTGAAGAAACAAAACCAATACACGTGGCATGGATATCAATCCCTATATAAAAACGTACCAGTGCCAGTTTTCAGAAGCAATAACTATGCATATTTGACATCACAATTTGCAAGAGAAGGCTACGTCGCCTAGATTTGACTCTGACTAAATTCGCACGGTTTTTACATATATTTGGCTATCTACATACAATGGAGTCTTTTGTCAGCTTCGCATTTCTTAAGTAGCACACCATATCTTTGTAATCGGGGACAAGCAGTGCCATAAAATCTATAGTAAGTATCACAACATCACTCTGTAATCGGGGACAAGCAGCACCATAATATCTATAGCAAGTATCATACCATATCTTTGTAATCGGGGACAAGCAGCACTATAAAATATATAATCATGCAGAATAATTTGAACACATTTCCCTAATATCGATTGTGGTAAATATATCATGATATTAGGTGGACAATGCAATTCAAAACGTTGTTTTTGTACAGCATCGAAAAGCACAGTGAATTATTTGTTGTTAGTGTTAAGGACGAACCTGTCTCGCATTGCGTTCCCGTGTAACCAGGGTAACATTTACAAGTGTACGAGTTCACACCGTCAGTACAAGTCGCTCCATGCCTACAAGGATAGGTTTTGCATTCGTCGATATCTGCGGCAGAAAACATTGCAATTCAAACAATGCACAAACACCATGCTTCTTTATAGATATCATTATGATCGTCTATGTCAACTACAGTATCAGTTAGCAATATGTTATTTTGATAAAATTAAATACACGTGACACGGATAATTTTCGAAAGCAATAACTATGCATATTTGACATCACAATTTTGCAAGAGAAGGCGATGTCGCCTATATTTGACTGGGACTAAATTCGCACGGGTTTACAAATATGTGGCTATCTACAAGTAATGGAGTCTTCCGTCAGGTTCACATTTCTTAAGTATCACACCATCACTCTATAATCGGGGACAAGCAGCAGCATAATATCTATAGTAAGTATCACACCATCACTTTGTAATCGGGGACAAGCAGCACCATAAAATCTATAATCATGCAGAATAATTTGTACACATCTCGATATTTCCCTATTATCGAATATGATAAATATATCATGATATTAGGCGGGCAATGCAATTCAAAAAGTTGTTTTTGTACAGCATCGAAAAGCACAGTGAATTATTTGTCGTTAGTGCTAAGGACGAACCTGTCTCGCAGCGCGTTCCCGTGTAACCAGGGTAACATTTACAAGTGTACGAGTTCACACCGTCAGTACAAGTCGCTCTATTCCTACAAGGATAGGTTTTGCATTCGTCGATATCTGCGGCAGAAAACATTGCAATTCAAACCATGCACAAACACCATGCTTCTTTATAGATGTCATTATGATCGTCTATGTCAACTACAGTATCAGTAAGCAATATGTTATTTTGATAAAATTAAATACACGTGACACGGATAATTTTCGAAAGCAATAACTATGCATATTTTACATCACAATTTTGCAAGAGAAGGCGATGTCGCCTGGATTTGATTTTGATTAAATTCGCACGGTTTTACAAGTGTTTTGCTATCTACAAGCAATGTAGTCCTTCTTCAGGTACGCATTCCTTAAATATCACACCATCAGTCTGTAATCAACGGCAACCAGCACCATATAATCACAGAAAATCACAGTTAATTGTTTGTTGTCATTGTTACGGACGAACCTGTCTCGCAGTGCGTTCCCATGTAACCAGCGACACAGCCACAAGTGTACGATTTATCAGCGTCAGTACAACTTGCTCCATTCATACAAGGACTGCTTATGCATTCGCCGATATCTGGAAACAAATGTCATAGTTTAAACCTGTGATTTTCAAAAACAAAGTTTTGCGATAAAATGTAAATGCAACTTTTTGCATCAGGTCAGAACATGTTCCAGTCGATGCTAAAATAGCATGCACGTTATTGCTGCTGAAATATGTTACCACAGACGTAACAAGAACTGGCTAGGTAACTTCGTCGAATTTCAATGCTATATGAGATGGCGTTGCCACTGAGATTTCACAGCGACGAATTACAACAGTTTGTGTACATATACATGTATTGGTGCAGTTTACGTTATGTTCCTTCTTGAGGCCTTAGAGTCGTTGTAACTTTCGCTCCTCTTGTGACTTCGGTGTATTGCTACATCTACAGCGTAAGTCAACACATTTTCTAATTGACTTGATATCATGTGTATCGTAACATGTTTACAAGTGCGGGTTTTCGATTTGCTGCGACCTATGTTGGCGACAGCTGTTGCCTCGCGAATTGTCGTTGACAGGATATTTTCGTGTTAAATTAAATAGACATAAATATGTTTCTGTGCTAATACCATGAAAATAAGTGTTGACATTTCAGGACTGAGCTAGGTCATGTTCGTACGATATGTTTCCGTGTGTGTGTGTGTGTGTGTGTGTGTGTGTGTGTGTGTGTGTGTGTGTGTGTGTGTGTGTGTGTGTGTGTGTGTGTGTGTGTGTGTGTGTGTGTGTGTGTGTGTGTGTGTGTGTGTGTGTGTGTGTGTGTGTGTGTGTGTGTGTGTGTGTGTGTGTGTGTGTGTGTGTGTGTGTGTGTGTGTGTGTGTGTGTGTGTGTGTGTTAATACACGTGTACGCACGAAATATAGCCTGCACCACAAAAGTAAACTGCGTGTTAGCCAACCTACCCTGTCTTCGATTGGGAGACATGGTAGTTGGGCTGAAATAGGTCGCAAAACTGTCCATTAATTTGCGTTAAACTTGCAGACTGTTACGATACACTTGTTGAAAGATACAATTGAACGGTTCTTTCACACATATATATATATATATATATATATATATATATATATATATATATATATATATATATATATATATATATATATATATATATACAGTATATATAATTATAATCTAAGCACTTGGTGAAAATGAATGTCTTACCTTGTTGACAGAAGAATGGCATTTTCGCGTTACAGTCAATGGCTTTCCAATAGGATACATTTGTTAGACTGAGACATTCCTCTGATGTCTGAATCGGTGCTCCACTGTCCCAGTTTGTGTAGATTATGTCGCGTCCTAACCAAAATCAATCAAGCAAACCGTATTTGCTTGTATTATTAAATTTTAGTAACTTGTCTTTATATCAATAGGTGGAAACTAAATCCGGCACTAGCCATTTACCACCGTGAAATTTCGTGGTGACCTATCACGTTGTAACACTAAGATGCACCACTATCAATTGGTTGACACTAAACGGTCACAGCATTAAACAGCCACTAATCCACATGTGTCGCTGCAACAATAGCGACAATTCCTGTTAATTATATCAGGTCACTAACAAACCCCAAATGTTATTGTCGTCACGTAAGAGTGAGACTCGATTTTAGATTGGTATGTTAAGTAATCAAACATCATGGTTTCACTTAATTATCATACCTTACTGCTTAATGCTAGATAAGCATAGCATTTCATAACATGTCTGCACCACTGCAGTCGCCCACAAATCTGGAGTGCGATTTCTATCAAGCATCGTGGCATATTGCACAACAAGAACGATTGTTAACACATGTTTTCCTTACTTTTCAGGTAGGCCTTTTCAGATTAATACGTGACTACCAATTTAAAAATGAAAGTAAGGATCGGAAGCGACATCTTTCGTCTTCTGTTGCACATATCTACCATGCAGTACGGATTTGATTAGCTTTAAAAGGGTTCGTGGGTCGTTAAATGATATATCATGTTTTTCTTGTTAAACTCTTTGGCCTTATCCACGATCGCCTGCTGAATGTTCTATTACGGCTATTGTTATTATATTTGTTAAGTTAACAGCATTTTAAACACTATATGCCTGGCATAATGTGTAACTGTTGACTGAACATGCAAATGTGTTACAGTTAAATAAAATATAAATGTAGGGCCTAAGAATAACAGCGACATCGATTCGCGGTGGGCCCGGATTGTCGAAATGTCCGGATGGTTTGATGCGCGAACTTAAGACATATAATTTTACATTTACTGGCAAAAGCTAAGTCCTATAAGCTAAGTTTTCAAAATTTTGTTTTGCTTTAGACATCTACATATTGCTAAAATATGTTTTCGGAATACTTGTGGTATTGAACCTCTTCATTAGCTAGTGTCGATGAACCACCGCAAACTGGTGTTATCGCTCAAAAAATGGCAAAGTACGTATCGGAAAGTGTTACAACGCTTGTTCGATTTGGAGTTTCGGTGGCAGTCTGTGTCTGTATGGGCGACTCACAAGTTTCCAGTAGTTTATTTTAGGTATTCCACGTAAGGTTGAGATCATGAGTTGTACAATGCATATCCTTTTTAATGACAATAAAGTGATTGATTGAAATATATGTATATTTGTTTTTGTGAAGGCAAACCTTTCTGCAGCATTCCATGCCCGTTAAACGCACTTGGCCCTCTGGATAAAACGTATATTTAGTGCATTGCCTTAACCTGACGTAGATATGACCACGTACCGTTTTGCCATCGCCAGCGTACGTTGGAGCCGCCGATCCACCATCTGTTTGTTCCGGCGGGTTGTCTCATAAGAAAATCATAAAACTCCTTCGTGTCGAGCTATCAACATGCATAACACATTAAAACGCTACAATCGGCTTTAAGCGTAGATTTAGATTTTCAACCGAACAACCTACAGGATAACGTTTGCGTCGCATGTGCATTTAAAAGTACTTAGCGAATTTATTCAGTGCAACTTTAAAAAGACAAATCAAATACATGAACATGTGTCTAGACACCCGTCAACAATTCTAAGGTGGATTTGTTTTTTCAAATTGTAATCATGTTACGCACCGTTTTATGTATCGGTAGAGACATAATTATTTGTCGTTTGTCCGTTTGAAACGGAACAATTTGGAAAATAGGCACATCTGTTTCCTCACAGATATTGGTCAGTTTGTACCTCGCGTTTCGAAGTTGCCATCTATAGTTAGTGAGTGTTAACAATAACCTGGACGATAACACATCTGACATATCTCTGATGTCTAGCAATGATGTGCGTTAGGCACATAACACTTTTCTTCCAGATAGTGCATTGAATCATTGCAGGGCATTAAATGTGCAACGACGCTTATATGCTTTTGGGGGAGGGGTCGGTGTATGCTCTCTTAAAATAAACAACCATTCTGTTAACCTCTTGGATCCTGAACACCGATTTTTCGGGTTTCACTGTCTGCCATCTTGATTTTTTTACTTATGCAAATTATATGCTAATTTATTTATCTTAGTTACACATCAATTATTTTATGACTAACACGTGCACAAAACCTTTCTGAATCATACAATATATACTTTTATACACTTTTGATTAACTGTTTTGATTTTACAGCTCATTATATGAACACATGTGAAGATTTGAGTTTCAGACTCTCAGAAATTCAGGGCTTAAGAGGTAAAAACAAATAGTATGCATATGCACTGATGAGTTTTAAAATATATATTATATGTACCTAGTGATCTTATGAAGAAATGATTTGCTGGCAGATGTTGAGGCACCAAGCATCTGTAGTCGTCTGTAGTTCTCATCAGGTGCATATTGTGAAGTACAGGGTGAGGAAACGTCGACGACTGATTAGATATTTAAACGGAACTGATTCAGATTACTAGCAGTGTAAACTCATACAGAGTCATACTACATTCTGGTGCTTAGCACCTCCTGAATTGCTTTCCAATCATAACAAAACGTATCGTTGATGTGTGAGTGAACTTCAATTATATGTGCATTTCATGAGCATAAAGAGTGTGTTACAAATAAAACATAGCACATAAACAAACACATTCATGAACCCAATCACTAACTAAAAGACGGCTAAATATATGCATTGATGTACCCATAGCAGCGTGCACACACATCCCAGAGAAATATATCGACAAACGCACAGAAATGCACAAACTACATCCCGCCATTCTAAATTACGTTATGAGTTAGTAGTATAGTATTAACAGCGGCGTGGTTGTAGCGCGGAGGGAGGGTAGGAATGGAGGAAGGGGGAAGGGAGGAAAGCAGGAAGGTCAAATGTCAAGGTCAAAGGTCACGTGATAAGGGCAAAGGACAAATGTCACGGATAGTTGATTAACTGGTGACGACAGTACTAGTTCGTGACCTGTCCGCTATAGTCACCACCAGTTCATCAACTATCCGCTAGCGGGCTCCACGTTATTTTTGCATTTTGACCTTGTCGTGTGATCTTTGACCTTGACCTTTGACCTTCGTCCCTCCCTCCGCGCTTCCACCGCGCCGCCGTTAATTGAGAATCACATACTATACTAATTGAGATTACTGACCCGTAGCAAGCGTCCTCCGTCGTTGAAACAGCGTTCACGTGCTTGATACCAGCTTGTTACCTTATCAGCATTGCTGAACATTTTGAAGCACTTCCCTGCAGCGTCGATACAGGTGTCGACGTTGTTAACTGTGATATATTGAAATGATAGAGTCAGTATATGCTAAATCCGCAATATATTATATTAGTCTTTCCAACGAACTGCGTAGAATAGTAATTGTTGTTACGGATATCATCAATATAATGGATATCAATATATGTGGATATACAGTGCCGGTAAAAAGTCATGGGACCATGCAAGATATCAGGCATATTTTCACAATTGTATTCATTTAAAAATACTAACTAATACAAAAGTCCAACCAAATTGATTATATACTATTACAAACTAATTATAGATAATAGTTGTACAGTTCTCATGTACAAGCAACACTAATATTTTGTGCAGTGGCCCTTGGCAGCAATAACTGCAGCACATCTCCTCGGCATCGAATGTACCAGGTTTTGGACAGAGTCCACTAGGATGGCCTGCCATGCAGCATGTAGCAGCTGCCATAGAGCCTCCAGACTACCTGGCTTGCTTCTCTCTACCTTCCTGAAGGGGACTTCCCATAAATGTTCTATGGGATTCAAGTCTGGGCTCTGGGCCAGCCACTGCAGGACCTCGATGTGAGAGCGCTCAAGGAATCTCGTCACCTTGTTTGCTTGATGGCAAGGAGCATTGTCTTGCTGGAAGACAAATGCTTCACCCTCGCCATAAAGCGAAGAAGCTGAAGGCAGCATGTGGTTCCTCAGCACCGTCACGTATTGGTCTTGCCGCATGGTGCCTTCACACCGGTAGAGTTGGCCGACCCCTCGCTCAGACCATCATCATAAATAAACATTCATTCATTCATTCATTCATTCATTCATTCAGGTAGCCCCTCCATGCTTTACTGTGGGGCCAATGCACTGTGGGCTGTACCTCTCATCAACCCTCTGCAAAATAGACCACTTTGCCCCACAGAAAAGCTGAAAGGCACTCTCGTCTGACCACAGCTCTGTGTCCCATTGCTGGACTGTCCAGTTTTTATGGCGTCGAGCAAACTCGAGCCAACTTTTAATGTTCGCAGGCCGCAACAATGGCTTCTTCACCGCCACACAACCATGAAGCCCAGCTTAATTCAGGCGGTTCCTTATTGTCGAGGAAGATACAGTCACTCCCTCTGACTCAGCTCTGACTCCATCCTCTGTCGCAGTTGTGGGGATGTGAGGCGGCGATCGCTGAGGCTATATCGAATGAGTGCCCGGTCTTGTCGTACCGACGTCTTATTCGGCCTTCCACTCCACAGTCTGTCGGCCACTGATCGACCCTGTCTCTCCCAGGCGCTTCTTGATGCCATACACTGTTTTTATATTTACCTTTAGCTGCCGGCTCACCTCCCGACAGCTAACCCCATCTCCATTAGCACCACGGCCCTCGTTCGCAACTCAGTGCTGGTTTTTCTGTAAGGCGGCATCACTTAAAATGAGCAAATAAATTATTTATTATTGTTTAATTAAATTTATATGCATAATTTATAAAAAAAATATATAATAGATATTATTATGGAATAATAAAAAAAAATTCTATATAATTAGCTTTATTGCATTGAAAATTTGATTTATTCACTACTTTTCTTAATAAATATTGATAATTAATAATAATAAATTAATTATGAAACTAGGTATCAAATATTGCTCCGGTAATACACCACCAGAGTACCCTAATATCGCCCACGTACAGTTTAGGTAGTCAATTGTGATTCATTAGTCCATAGAAAGCAGATAACACTTAGTGATGTAATTGAGGCCTACCTTGATCTTTGGACGGCAATCCTGGGGTGTTCTTATCAAGTTAGGCAAAAATGGCAAAAACACAGGCAAAACAACACTCAAAATAGGATATATAGTCTTACTAGTATCAGGCGCATCCAATTAGTAGCAGCACTTCGTTTGCCAAGTTGATTTTAATGCTGCCTCAGAGCTTAGCAATAGAGAAACAACAGTAAAATCCAATGGTCCCATGACTTTTTACCGGCACTGTATATATATATATATATTAATGCACCCTGCATTTACCGAGAGACACGTACGTGCCACTGTATACCTATCTCATGTCTCACAACACAACATGCTGCCTCACGGTCAATTGGGTTTTCGAGCTAAGCATTCATGCGAGACGGCACTGAACCACGTGGTGCATAAGTGGGCGTCGGCGATTGACAAGGGACTTATTAGTGGTGTAGTGCTGCTTGTGGTATGCTGGTGTTGCAGTACCTCAGGTACTGCAACAACTCAGGGAGTTTGACGCCCCTGCCATGCAAAGTTGTAAACCACTGCCTTGTGGTACAGGTTCTTGTCAGAACCGAAGGCTAAGGGAGCAAACCCTAAACAGAAAACCATGTCACTGTGGCAGCATCAAGGGCGGTTGATGTATGGAACTCCCAACATCTCTCGACCAGCCACTGCAGGGACAAATAGTTTGCGCCTGTCTTGACATGTTCTTGCCGGTGTGAGACCTCTATTTGTTCCCCGAGAGAGTGTCGCTAGTAACTTGCAAAAGCAAGCGGCACTTCAACACTTTTTGCAAGCAGCTTCCATGAAATGTACAACTGTATGAAACTCCATACCGGATCGGCCGTCGCCCGGGTTACCAAGGACCGCGCTGCTCGACCTCATCTTCCGTCGACAGTGGAAAATCAGCTAGGAAGAAGAAGACAAAGAAGACAACTACTGACAATTGGACAATGGAACGTCAGGACTCTCCTCGACCGAGATGGAGCTAACCGACCAGAAAGACGTACGGCACTAGTCGCAATGGAACTTGCCAAATACAACATCGACATCGCCGCCCTATGTGAAACAAGGTTCTCAGAGTCTGGTAGTCTCGACGACTTGGAATACTCTTTCTTCTGGAGTGGCAAACCGGAAGGAGAAAGAAGGGAGGCAGGAGTGGGCTTTGCTATCAAGAAGGATATCGTCACAAAGCTGACAGAAATGCCACGGCCAGTAAGTGACAGAATCATGACGATGAGACTACCTCTGAGCAAGGACAACTTTGCTACAATTATCAGCGTGTACGCTCCAACAATGACAAACCCAGATGAAAACAAGGAGGCCTTCTACAACCAGCTGGCAAGTGTGCTCAGTGGCATCCCTCGTACAGATAAGCTACTGCTGATAGGAGACTTCAATGCGAGAATAGGAAGAGAAAATGACAAGTGGCCCTTGGTCATGGGCAAACATGGGATTGGGAAATGCAACTCCAATGGCGAGCTTCTACTGGCTCTGTGCTCTGAGTTCGAACTGATAGTGACGAACACCATGTTCAAGCAGAAGGATGAACGCAAGACCACCTGGATGCATCCTCGTTCGAAACATTGGCATATGATCGACTTCATCATCACGAGGTGTCGGGATAAGATGGACATCCACAGTACCCGAGTCATGCGTGGAGCAAACTGCTGGACTGATCACCAGATGCTGAGGTCAAAAGTGGCTTTCAGAATACGACAAAAGCACAACAGGCAAGGGACAAGTAAGCCGACCAAGCTGAACATTGCAAAACTAAGTACCACCAGCCATAGGGAGAGTTTTGAGCAGGAGATAGACAGTGCTCTCGCCCAATGGGAGGAGAAGGAAAACTCAACACCAGATGAGGAATGGGCTGCTCTGCAGCAGGTCGTGTACAACACAGCCAAGACATATCTTGGCAAGCCAGACAGAAAAGACCAGGACTGGTTCGACCCCAACGACCAGGAGCTACAGACTCTTATGAACAGAAGAGACCAAGCCCACCAGAGAGTGTTGCAAACCAGGAGCACCAGGTCCACCACTGCAGCATACAAAGATGCCTGCAGATTGCTACAAAAACACACGCGTGCACTGAAGTCAGACTGGTGGGAAAGGAAGGCAGTGGAGCTGCAGAGAGCTGCTGACAGTAACAACATGAAGGGCTTCTACAATGGGCTGAAGGAAGTGTGGGGTCCCAAAAAGAAGGGATCTGTTCAACTGAAATCATCAGATGGAATGGAGACCTTCTCTGACAGCAAGAGAGTTGTGGCAAGATGGAGTGAACACTTCCAGAAGCTACTCAACGTCCCTGGCGACATAGATCACGAAGCTCTGGACAACATCCCGCAGCGCATTATCAAGACAAGCCTCGATGAGATTCCAACTATGGATGAGATGGCTAGAGCAATCGCCGGCCTGAAAGATGGCAAAGCACCTGGAGGAGATGGAATTCCTGCAGAAGTATGGAAGCACGGAGGAGAAAATCTGTTCAGCAGACTGCACCAACTAATCACCAATGCCTGGGAGGTGGGTTCTGTACCACAAGCATGGAAGGATGCCAGCATTGTAACCATCTACAAGAAAGGTGATCGAACAGACTGTGGGAACTATAGAGGAATCTCTCTTCTTTCCATAGCGGGCAAGATCTTCGCGAAGATCCTCCTCAACAGACTATCTACTCACATAACACCAGAGGTAGTTCCGGAGACACAATGTGGCTTCAGAGGTAACCGGAGCACCGTGGATATGATATTTTGTCTCCGACAACTACAAGAAAAGTGCATTGAGCAGGACCGACCACTGTACATGGTATTTGTCGACTTCAGCAAGGCGTTTGGTACAGTTGGGAGGACCGGGCTATGGCAGCTACTGAGGAAGTATGGCTGCCCAGAGAAGTTCACAACAATGATCGAGGCACTACATACTGGAATGATGGCAAAAGTTAGTGTTGAAGGAGAAGTCTCGGAATCGTTCAGTGTCACAAATGGGGTCAAGCAAGGTTGTGTACTGGCCCCCACGCTCTTCTCCATCTTCCTATCAGCAATGCTCGACGAGGCTTTCCGAGACATGGGGGATGGCATCTACATACAGTCCAGACAGAACGCTGACCTATTCAACGTCGCACACTTCAGAGCAAAGACCAAGACTACTCGGATACTGATGAGAGAGCTGCTATTCGCAGATGACAGTGCACTGGTTGCACACTCTGCTGAAGAGATGCAGAAAATAGTGGATGCTTTCTCCGATGCGTCAAAGAAGTTCGGCCTGAAGATTAACATCAAGAAGACCGAGGTGCTGTACCAATCCAACTCTACAAGAACCCGAGAGGAGGATATCATGGTTGATGGAAACAAGCTGAACTCTGTTCTAGAATTCACCTACCTCGGAAGCACTATATCAAGTGATGGATGCATTGACGACGAAATACAGAGGAGGATGGCCAAGGCTAGTGCATCTTTCGGCCGACTACGCCAGAGACTCTGGAACAACCACCATGTGTCCATGCGGGTTAAAGGCAAGATATACCGTGCAATCGTGCTGTCCACCCTCCTATACGGAGCTGAGGCCTGGACAGTGTACAGACGACAGGTTAAAAAGCTACATGCCTTCATGATGCGACATCTGCGTTCGATCATGAGGATAACCTGGATGGACAAAGTGACAAACAAGGAAATACTAGAACGAACAGGGCTGCCATCTATGGAAGATCTTCTGATCAGAAAGAATCTCCGGTGGACTGGACACCTCATGAGGATGTCACCAGACAGGCTACCGAAGCAGGTTCTCTACTCTCAACTGTCTTCTGGTCAGAGAAAGAGAGGGCGCCCTCGTCTCCGGTTCAAAGATACCATCAAGAGAAACCTAAAGATGAGAGACATAAAGATCGACTCATGGACATCACTCTCACAGCAGAGAGACAAATGGAGAGCAAGAGTCAAGTGATGGAAGCAGTCTTTGTCGCTTCGCGACCGACAGCACGATGAGTGCTGCTTGTGAACAACACGATTTTTATGGATAAATTGGCCATATGTAGCTGTTCACAACAATCGAAGCGACGATTCTCGTCATACCTGTCAGAGAGCAAACAGTTTGTCTTGTTCAAGGGCAAACAGTCGGAGCTATCTGAAATAACAACCGGAGTCCCACAAGGCTCTATTTTGGGACCACTGATCTTTATTGTGTTTATGAACGGCATGCCCGTGAGCACAAGAACAATAAGCAATGTGGACATGTATGCTGACCATTCCACCATCAGTGCCTGCGGGAAGACCGTATAGGAAATCGAATTAAAGCTAAACAACGACCTACAAGAAATATAAAATTGGTGTGACGAAAATAGGATGGTCATCAACGTTGAAAAAACGTTAACATATCTCAAGGGAGATAAACTCCAAGTGGTCGAAAATTAGAGGCTTCATGTTGATAATTTCCTAACGTGGAAGGCCCATATACAAAATATACACAACACGATTGCCGAAAAACTCGGACTTCAGTGCAGGATAAAACAATACCTTCCATACAAAGCAAGGACAACGTTATACGACAGCTACATTCTACCCCACATGGACTACTGCAGCATACTCTCGGGTAATGCAACAACATCAGATCGCATCTACAAACTCCAAAGACGTGCTGCCAGAATAATAACATACTCTGAATACTGGGCTCCAAGTGGCCCACTGTTGGAACAATTGAACTGGCTGCCACTACCGGAGCGCATCAAATACAGACAGTCGCAGTTGGTGAATAAAGCAGTGAACTGGTTGGCACCAGACTATATGTGTCTCTCTCTCTCTCTCTCTCTCTCTCTCTCTCTCTCTCTCTCTCTCTCTCTCTCTCTCTCTCTCTCTCTCTCTCTGCTTTAAGACGACATAATATTATATGCATCATGTTTATAACTAGAAAACAGTGACGCACGATTCCATGAACACTTTTACTAAACGTTTTATTATATATATATATATATATATATATATATATATATATATATATATATATATATACATATATATATATATACATGTGTGATGCTATTTATCTTGTTTTCTAACTTATCAATTAATTGTAATTTTTATTAAAATCAATTGTTCAAATATTCAAAGATTCAAAAAACTTTATTATCCGTTTAAAAACATATTAAAAACGGAAAATTGTCTTTAGTCACACATAAAAAGACAGTAATAAAACAGTGGTGAATCATATCTACAATTGTCAATACAATATAAAATGATAGTAAATTTAGTCATCACTAAAATAGGTAAAGTATCATAATAAATAAATTACGAATAAAAATAGCTACTAAAATAAATAAATAAATAAGCATGTATCATTTCTTTAAATGGGTCTCTGATTTGAGACAATAACATTAGCAATAACATAATACTAAAACTATATTGTTTCTTTATTTTTTTCAGTATATTTATTTGTTATTGTTATTCAATTTATGTATTCACTATATATATATATTTTAACGCATTACGCAATGCATAAGGTAGTCGGTCAAATTGTTTAGTGCATGTATATTTTGTTTTACAATCACGACCCTTAGGGAAATAAAATATACCTTTTATAAGGTCATCATGAATAAATGATGTTTATTATGATTATATATTATTACCGCCGATCAAATATCCACTGCAGCGGACCAACGAAGAATGCCCATTGTTGTAAACGGCAGCTTATCGAACCCGCGTTATTCGATTTATTATCCTAGATATCGCCGCACATTACCCCTCAACTGTGGTGTAAATGTTTTTCGACAAAGTCTAGAGATTTGTGCAGTACATGTGTGTTACAAACTAGTCGATAAGTATGTTGATCAATATATACAGCCAAGGGAATGAATGTATTTATACTAACCGTATTCGCATATGTATGCGGCGGTATTATCAGATAGGTCACATTTTGCGTCAGTCAGCACAAAATGTCCTGCGTCTTCACGTAGCATCGAACACATATTCAACGTGTGGTTGTCGGTAGGAAACTGGGGCTTCCAATCAGGGATATCGGCACCTGAACATATAATAAACTTTAATATAATCGACCATTCGAAACACGTTATCAAATTATACAGACATTTGAGAGAATCATTATTTGAATAAACCCCAATATGTCAGAGGCTCATGCATCGCGTAACATTCTGCGGTGTGGACTTGCCATAAATACTTCAATCCTAGAGACTGATTCACATTCCCTACTGATATAACAAAATATACGTAATAACCGTAGATTATTGATTCACTTGATACAACCTATTAAGTTACTTACGTTGTATCTACTCATTGTGTAAACTGGTACAGTTCTTTGTAATGTATATATCTATGAGTCAATTATATATATCCCAGTGTTATTTGCGATGGTTCATGTAGCACCGACCTGTAAGGCTGTAAACTTGTATATAATCTTTGCTTCCGCAAGTCAGGTTTTGTATGCCACCACATGGCATGTGGCAGCCATCATACATTTTGTCTTCAAAGAAATCGGGCATGCAGTAGCAGTAAAACTCGCCCTACAAGCATAAACCCAATATGAACACGAAAGTGATTGTCCAGGATGAAAATATTTAACATCTTGTTATTTCTAAATCGGACAACAGGAAATTAAGTTTACGTCGGACATACAATGTAAGTCATTTTCAAATGTTATGTTACACGACCGTTGCCTTATCTCTAAAAGCACTCACATTTGCTGAGCAATAGTTCCAGGTTTATTTTCATAACACACACGCTAACACGAGCATTTGCGCGCCAAATACGTTCACACGCCCGCACAACTGCGTCAAACCACGAATACACTCACGGACCGACACACACACACGCACATCCGCGCGTATATATAACCAGACACAGACACTTAGGCACACTATTTATCAAGAACACATGTTACTTACGTCGAATCCTGACAATCCGGCATACTTGTAATTACTATGAAGGTTAAGGCATTTAGCAATGCATTTTGTTGGCGTAAAGTTTGCACTACGATATTTATCCGCTGAATCTTCTAGTTCATTCCCCCTTTCAAAACAGCCTTGGTAGTTGAAGTAATCGCCCTCTGAAATGTATGACATATGTTGTTCATGTCTTAAAGGAAATACAATATGCTGCTATATAATATCACCTCCAGCAAGCCCTAGTTCCAAGTCCACACATAATCACAGATTTTATTTGATAATTTATTGGGAATCACGACTCATCATGCCAGTATACCTCGTTGTAGTCGCCCCGATACCACGTGACCGCCCAGCTATTAAAATGTCAGCTTTTCGCAGGAGAAGCTACGCAGACGTGTTTATAATTGGATTTATGCTGCAAATATTTTTGGTAATGTTGTCGAATTTTACATATTCTGCTAATTCACGTGTAGAAAACGAATTTCAGCTAACGCCTTTTTATTTGCTTTCAATGTCGCAAAATACTGACTACGTGTTTGTAAGCCAAATGATGGAATAACGCTTACATATGATACACCGCTTGTAGCGACCAATATTAGTTGTTTGTTTGTTCGGTAAATTATAACAGCTAGATAAAAGAGAACATAAAACAAATCATAAATAAATTTAGAAGATAAAATCTGTAACGGCCGCGTCAAGTGCTGCTGGTTTTGCCTAATCGTGCTTTTTTCAAATACTAAATAATACTTATAAAGATGTATATCCTGTCCAAATTTGCTGTGAAACACAAGCAAATATGATAAATATTGGCTACTAGGCGGGCTGAAATACTTGCATCACAATGAATAATATGCGATATAACGAATCAAACAAATTAACAAAACGTCGCTACAATAAATAAGTATAAAATGTCTACATAAAGAAATATAAATTTGTAGAAACAATCCATGATTGTTATACTAAGATAACAAAGGAATAAAAATATATAACATTTTTAGCAGGCCTATATGTAAAAGAACATATAAAACAATATATTCACACGCTTGTTATCCTTTTAAAGGGATGATCCTAAAAAGTCGCTACGAAAGTTGAAAACTAATTAACAATTCTTTTGTATGTGTGTATGTATGTATGTGTATGTATGTATGTATGTATGTATGTATGTATGTATGTATGTATGTATGTATGTACGTATGTACGTATGTTTGTATGTTTGTATGTATGTATGTATGTATGTATGTATGTATGTATGTATGTATGTATGTATGTATGTATGTATGTATGTATGTCCGGATGTACGGATGTACGGATTAACGTATTTACGTATTTACGTACAAGATATGGAATAAACGCTGACATGTATTTCAGATGCACATGGTGTGTTTACCTTCGCCCCAGTGCCATCCTGTCTTCAACAAAGAGCCTCCCAACCAAGCGTCTGTCACATTCTTGTCTTTCATTATGTTTGCGAGGAATGAGTTTGTAGAGTTGGAATCAACTATAACCATGTATGCTCCATTTTGTTCGCATAAATTCTTCGCAGACTTGAAAGAAACCATGTCACTGAAATGTCAGATGGTGTTATTAACCTTTTGTTTGATAAGTCTCTTATGATGATGTAACAATACAGTCGCTTTATTAATATTCGTAAACATATTCATGTATATTTTACACAAAGCAGAAATTCGTATTGTACATTAACAAAATGGTTTCATTCTGATACTGGATATCTTAAATTCATTATTACCCAAAAGGTATATTAGCATTGCGTATTAAACTATAAATGGTGTATTTTACAACAACGGTGTATTGTATCACAGCAATAGGAAAGCTAACTCGACAGAAATTCAAAAAGGATAATACGATTTGTTTCATAATCAAATTAACGACTTACGTATATAATTTGAAGCACTTGCCATTGTGGACCTCGTATCCGGTTGTGCAACTTGTTGCTAAAGAAAACGACAGAATTACCACAATACTCAATAATACTGTCTTAAAGTGTCAATGAATTTAATAGGTTTGCGCTCCAATTGACAGTTTCTGTTGTCGTCAGTAATATAGCTTCAACCGATAATTCCGTCTCGGTATACAGAAAGATGCGACGTTGCGCTACGTTTCTTAAGGTTCCTCAATTACATTCGTCCATTGCCTCGTCCAATTTATATTGCCTCGCCGTTTTGTAGATTAGGATAATGATCCAAATAAAACATATTCTGAGTCGGTAGAATATAGGCGCTTCTCGCGTCACTGAAGTGTGTGTGGAGTGAGAAAAAGAGTCAAGAGAGGTGAGTTCCGAAGACCTGTGAAAGGTAAATAATTCAGACCGTCACTCCCCAGTATTCTACTTGCCAATGTGAGGTCACTCCGAAAATAACTGACGAACAAACGTAGTAGGGGAAAGTCCCTAACGTGCACCCCTTCCCCAAATAGCCCCACCCCTACCCTAGCGGATAGAATCAGCACAATGCAGGCGTTGCTTGTCACATTCGACAGATGTCGTTATTTGACTCATACGCCGAAAATAATAGCACGTTCGCGATCACCTTGAGACAACACGACTTCCGGAGAGTTTTATGACATGTTTAACCTTATTTTGTGCATTCACTGGAAGGGTCGTCAGTGCACCAAATAATAGTGATTATTGCTTACCATGACACTGTCAGTAGAACAATTATATGACCGAACCATACGCGAATTTATAAATATTATTTTGCAAATGGCTGATTTAGTGTCACTAACAGTTTTTCCAAAAGCGCACCTCCCTCATGTCCCCAAAGTGTACCGCAGCAAAACTCATAAAATGTTGGTTCAGTTTGGGGACATTAAAAGTGTTCGTGTATATTATAAATTAATTCATTTCTTTAGCATCTATGATGCATTTCTTGCGTTCTAGATACAAATTGGAATGATACCCTCTGTATAATTATATCGTAAACTAATTTCACTATATTGTTTGACATGAATGGACTTAACAGAAGTTACCGTACTGTAATGTCATCTCTATTGTTTTTACCAACATGTAACAATAAATCTTTAGCTTGGACTAATTTTTGTTGGATTGCCTATGCAATTGCCAGCATTAGATGACCGTGACACTAGAGGTGCGCTTTGAGGAGAGGCGGTGGGGCGCTTTGGGGGCACCCGTCCTCAAAACGCCCCGTTTTGTTCTTTTTTTCTTTTTGCAATACTGCTTTATTTTATGAACATTACGACGTTTACTGTAGGTATAGTGATGAATTAATGTTCCCGCGTCGAATAGTGCAAATAAATCGATGTTGTGGTAATTACTTTTCCAAATAATAGCACATAAAGCTTAGGCTGTGCGCTTTAGGGACTTTCCCCTAGTGCTTATACACACTATTTAAAACCGCATGTATATCATAAGCTAGACCCCGAAGTGTGGGCAAGGAGTACGTTTTTAGGGACGAATGATCATAACGATGTTTGGATATGCCTACGTCCCCAGAAAAAATCTGTGAAAGCGTAACAGGACTCACAGCTTCCTTTGAGAAATCACTCTTTTTCACACTAACCTCATATTCACGACAACACATATTCAGTGAAATTGTTAGAGGGTTGGCCAGATCGGTCCCGTTATACAAAACAATTTCACATGTGCAATCATATGATCTCATATCAACGCATTTGTGGAAATCCATCAACTCTATGCTACATCGGTACAAACCTAAAGTACTACCTGATTTATCCACATTGGAAACATTATGCAATTTGTTTTCGAAATATTTCACAGATAAAATTGCTACCATTCGATCACCTTTTGTCAGTAAGGATTTTGATTGTCATGTTACTGAACAACCGTTTATTGGCAATATAATGCAATGTTTTACACCTACTACTACTACTACTACTAGGGAAATTCGTACTATAATCCCAAAGTGTCGAAATAAATATTGTGATTGTGACCTTTTTCCAACATTTTTACTAAAAGGTTTAATTGATCAACTGATTCATTCTATTACAATTACTGTTAATATGTCAATGAGTTGTCTCTGGTGATTTCAAGCAAGCTTTGACCAATCATCTTATTGAAAAACAAAATCTTGAAAACATGAACTAAAGAAATATCGTCCTATTTATAGTCTGAATTTGCTTTTCGATGATATTGGAAAATGTTAGAAAATCGTCATCATGACCATATTTCTTCAAAGCACTTGTCAAATGATCTACAATTTGCATATCGATGATTTCACTTAACTAAGCTAGACTGCTCTTCTCAAAATACATAATGATTTAGTATGCAACATGGATAACTGAAAATTGGCTGCGCTTATCTTGCTGGATCTTCTTTTGCAATGCTTACACACATTTGGGGATTTCTGACACAGCCGTCTGTGGTTTATTTCGTATTTGTCAAACCGATACTTAAGAATTAATATATCTTGTTCACGGTCGTGCCGCAAATATATTGCATTTGGAGTTCCACAAGGATCTGTCCTTGGTCCAGTTCTTTTCAGCTAGTACAGAACATCACTTAATCGAGTCATACTAACCATTACATAAATCGTCACTTACATGCTGATGACACGTAACTTTATATATCACTTTCACCAACGGATATACATACACCTATATCAACTGTAAATTTATTGACATCTTGTCGTGAATAGAATCAAGTAAATTGTAGCTTAATAACGATATAACTACTTTTCAGATAAAATACTTGGTAACGATACGTCACCATCATAAACTGTTTGAAATGTACGTGTTGTCTAAAGTTGTAATCCTGGCTCTGCAAAAGAGGCCCGTAAAAATTTTGAGGTAAACGCCGTTTTACATGTGATTTGTATTCTACGTATTCGGATGCTTTATGTATTATTTATTATGCAATTATAAGGGTAAACATGATAAGTATTGTACTTCTTTTAGCTTTTTTCAACAAATTGTATTATATGCACTGTATGTATAATGTAGTAGTAGGAATTGTTGTTGTTGAAATAAATTTCAAAAAAATATATCGTTCTATTTCTAGCCAACAACGCACATACTTAGTTAATCTGCTATATTTCTCCGAGATCATCCGTTTCCAAAACAACTTATTGTTCCTAAAACTAAGCCGATTATTGGCAAACATGCTTTCTCTGTGGCTGCGCCAACAATGTGTAATCAACTCCCTATTGCAATTAAATCTTCTGAAGCGATATACACCTTTCGTAGGAAATTGAAAACATATTTGTTTGAAATTGCTTTTCCACCATAACATTCCTGCGGTTCCATGCTGCAATTATGACGTTTGCCAGTCCCCGTGTATAACCAGCTAAACGATTTCTCTGAGCTTGAATATTTTAAAGGATTTAGGCGCTACAGAAGTTTTAGAAATATTATTATTTAAAAATAGCATTCATATTTACCGCTAGTTTACCATACGTCCGCAGATGAAAGTGTCCGTTGCTTGCGAATGCCTAATCCCTGCATTTACTAAAAAAAAGGACACAACAGAAGTACGTAAATGTATTATAAAGTGTGACCCACCTAGTGCGTTGAAGTGTGCAATCAACAACAGCAGCACCAGACGACCCAGCGGTGATAGTTGACTCGTCGCCATCACGTCGCCCTGAACAAAATCAGCTGTTACAAGCATCGTCGTCTGTGTGTGTGTGTGCGTGCGTGTGCGTGTGCGTGTGCGTGTGCGTGTGCGTGTGCGTGTGCGTGTGCGTGTGCGTGTGCGTGTGCGTGTGCGTGTGCGTGTGCGTGTGCGTGTGCGTGTGCGTGTGCGTGTGCGTGTGCGTGTGCGTGTGCGTGTGCGTGTGCGTGTGCGTGTGCGTGTGCGTGTGCGTGTGCGTGTGCGTGTGCGTGTGCGTGTGCGTGTGCGTGTGCGTGTGCGTGTGCGTGTGCGTGTGCGTGTGCGTGTGCGTGTGCGTGTGCGTGTGCGTGTGCGTGTGCGTGTGCGTGTGCGTGTGCGTGTGCGTGTGCGTGTGCGTGTGCGTGTGCGTGTGCGTGTGCGTGTG
>OZ024865.1:48520754-48530754 GCA_964017155.1 Oasisia sp. SBJ-2009 | reverse complement strand
CGCAGACTGGCGTAGTTGTAAAGGGAGGTGAGCTACTGCCAATACCAACCACCGTGATTGTTTGAGGAATGTAATTTGAAGCAGATCTCGACATTTGTATAACAGAATGAAAAGGATCGTAAATATTGAAGTATTCGATAGTTTCTACAGTGCGTAGGTTCATTTTCATTTCAAAACCATTATAACAGGGTTGCATTAAAAACACTGCCAATTCTAACCAGTACTTGTTAGTATGACCTTGGGCCTGCAATCACAAGTAGTCATCACTGATCGTGGTTCACGATCCTCTGTCTATGAATACAATGTCGAAAGATGGAAGAATACTTACTTTCTGCAACTGTTTTCGACAACACCGTGTTCTTCACTAGATGATGCAGTTGTTATCGTTCGTAGTCAGTTCGTAGTCTGTAGCGCAATCTGTCGGTAAGATGAAGTATCGTGTCGTGTATACAGACACGAAGTATGAGTCAAATGTTCTGACACATCACCAGTCCCGGTGATTCGCCAGCCGTTGTCACAGTCAGACTATGTCCCGCCTATAAGACGACAATCAGCAATCATTGGCCGGCCAACACAAACACGTCATAACGTATCCAGTTTCCTTTTCCTTTTTTCTTGACATCATTATTCAAAAGTATTGTGTGTGCCTTTTCAGTCGAGGCGCGCATTCAGTGTTCTTGCTGAATACAAATTGCGTTTACTCTTCTGAATAGTATACATGTTCACGTGACATAACACATGAGACAATGAAAGGTCAATGATCCTAACTAACCTATTTGTTACAACTCTAGGAACACCAAAGGAACATTAGTTTGTAGCGCAATATCAAATCCTGACGACGGATCAAAGCAAAACGCTTTAGATTTTATTGTAAGACAGACTTGTTCAATCAAACGCCATCTCAAATTTTCTGGGAAGAATTTGGGCATTGCTGCAATTATTGCATGAAGCTTATTTGTAGACAAATATCCATCAATGAAGTTGGCCGCTGAGGATTCACAGGCACTGTGTGATCGCGGCTACTGGGTGGACACGTCCCCATTTTCTGTTACCAAGTTGTGGTATAAAATGGTTACATGTATTCCTTCCTTTCTAGATTATTGTCGCTACGTGTCTCTCACCACGCTTGGTTTATTTTGTTTGATACGTAATGCGTACATATTGTGCTGGTTAATGCAACTGGTTATAATATATATGTTTGCTACTTTGAGGCAGTCCAACCTCTCTGCACCTGTACCACACCTGTAGCTATTTTAAGCTTGATATGCTGCGCAACGCCAGTTAGATACGTAATATTACCGCCGTCGTTTTGAGGGAGTGTGCCTTTTGATGTAACAATATACGGCTATTTATCACACTGTTTTTGTTTTTACACCATTGTTGTTTGTGCTCCGGTAAAGGAGAGTAATTCATTGTGGGGATCTTCCGCTGTTAAGGTGTGTGTGTGTGTGTGTGTGTGTGTGTGTGTGTGTGTGTGTGTGTGTGTGTGTGTGTGTGTGTGTGTGTGTGTGTGTGTGTGTGTGTGTGTGTGTGTGTGTGTGTGTGTGTGTGTGTGTGCCGGCGAGCGAAATACACACATTCACTTATTATAATTCCTTTGTCTAGGCACATACTTTGACCGCGCAAACCGATGCTTGTAGACGCATTGACAATGCCATCAGTTGCATTATAACGAGCCCTTTCAACCACAAAGCCTAGTGCAGTGCAGCCGAAACTGGCCGTAAGAATAATAGTCGCACATTTTTGAACAATACTCACAGGAGCTTCTTATGAGGCAACAACAGTACAACAGTAAACAGTTTACCTGTTGGATCAATTACTTGCACAGTTCACACGGTACCTCGCAAGTATAGCAGTTACTTGAAAACTCGACGGTAACAAAGCCGCTGCTTTGTAAGTGTAATGATGAGAAAGAACTGCCGCTGCGTGTACAACCGCTCAGACATCATAAGTTATGAGCTTGCTAAGTGCAGAAATAGGCTACTATGTAAATGTGACTGACGTTTCACTGACAACATAATTTGTTGTAATGAAGCTCGACAATACGTACTGCGACAGACGAGTGATGATGAATGTGGCGAGGACTCGAACGTTGAAGGCTGTCTTCACGTTACCATTGATATGGCGAATCAGCAAACCAGTGGAATCAGTATCGTAGAAAGGCGCCAACAATGTGGATATGCACAAATGTCTAATTATCGTCAACCTGCACATTCAAATTACACCCATAAAATGCAGCCCAAAGAAATCGAGTCCTGTCTTATCTATTCTCCTGTGTGATATCGTTGCATGAATTGTAGTCTTTCTGACTTCGCTTGAGGTTATTCAACCTTCTTCAGTCTGACGCTGGTAGCATATCCTTTGTGATGTTAAGTTTTGGCAATGACGTTAGCAATCGTCCCTTGGACGGTGGTGGAAGGGTAATTAAGCAAGTGTTCTCACATCATGAGCAACAATGAACCATACTGAAGATGATTCGTTCATAATGCTGCTTTGCAACGAAGATGAGTATTTTTAATGGACGAAAGTCTAGAGATGCTATGTGAGCTAACGTTCTTTCCAATATATGGGAAATATTATAGTTAGAAAACAAATTAGTAAAAACAAATCCGGGCGACGTTTTCCCTACGATGCTTTACTTTCTCATTGGCTGGTTTGAAGATCTACACCTTGAATTATTTTCGTAAAAATGTTCATCAAGTTGGCAGTATATTATTCATATATATATATATATATATATATATATATATATATATATATATATATATATATATATATATATATATATATAATACTTACTGAATTAGTGTTGCGATATTTTTGGACAGCTTACGATATGTATTTAAGTATGTATTTTGATAATACAGTGCGAATCATAATTTAAGATTTTGATTTGTGTTTGTCGCTGCTAATGCGTCATGCGGCAGTTATGTAAGAAGTACAAAGTACTAAAAACTGTGTTAATTTCAGGATAATAAATTGTACTGAACATTTTGTAAAGTATATAGTACTTTATATATAAATATATTATATATTATATATATATATACAGGTATATATATACAGGTATATATATATACATATATATATATATATATATATATATATATATATATATATATATATATATATATATATATATATATATATATATGTGTGTGTGTATATATATATATATATAATTTGTATAACCCAATTGCACTCGAGTTGGCTGACACCGGCTAGTTCATGTTTCACAAAGAAGAAACCTACTCACTGCGATGAATTGTAAATCCACCTGGCGATCAAATAAATTACTAAATTTACGCACACCATTTCCTCGTAAACTTTATTTCCGTCGTTATTCCACGGTGTTTGAGTGAGGTTAGCCATCACTTCTTACAACTCGATTCCTGGAAATTAACAACAATAGCACATACAACAACATATTGACATGTCACTGAGTGGTTTCACTCAAATTGATCAAGTCTCATTGGTGATGTCCGTGGGAGGCAAACGTCCACAGTGGGTGTACAATGTTCGTGAGGAGTGGTGTGTTATGTTCTTCGTGTGTTATGTCCGTGACGGATTATATCCATTATTTGTCCGTGATGGATTGTGTTGTTTGGTTCGGGACTTATATCTGGATCGGTACAATATCGGCAATATATTATATATGTTTTTCGTACGTTCGCTAAGATAGCACATACCAATCATCAGTCGATGTGGTGTACGAGAAGGATATACTCATTATTGAGCATGCTTTATTTAATTTGGTAAAAACGTATTAACACAATACTACTTTGCCAGATTGGTACACTTTATTACGTTAAAACTGCAATCCTATTCACAGGTAATTCTCTTTGTGGAGAAAGTAATTCGAGTATCGAAATAAAAAAGACGTCCATAATATCTTCTGAATTTCACACAGTGAACGACATAAATGACACGTCATCTAATGCCATGTGTATTATATAACTCTGTTTCACCTGCGCCATTGTCTTGTCTTTGCCTGCAAAACAGATCTAGTTTCGTACTCTGACATATTTAACATTTGATAGCCAGGTGGATTTACAATTCATCGCAGTGAGTAGGGTTTTTTCTTTGTGAAATATGAACAACTCGAGTGCTATAGGGTTTTATATATATATATATATATATATATATATATATATATATATATATATATATATATGGAATAATATACTGCCAACTTGATGAACATTTTCACGAATATATATATATCAAGTTGGCAGTATATTATTCACACAAAAATCAAGGTATAGATCTTCAAACCAACCAATGAGACAATAAAGCATCGTAGGGAAAACGTCGTTTTTTTAAACTATGATATTTCCCAAATATTGGAAAGAAAGTCAGCTCACATAGCATCTCTAGACTTTCGTCCTTTAAAAATACTCATCTCCGTTGCAAAGCAGCATTACGAACGAATCAACTTCAGTATGGTTCAATGCTGCTCATGATGTGTGAACACTTGCTGAATTACCTTCCTACATAAATTAGTTAGTTACACGTATATACGAACGTATTTTTGGATCATGATGTCTGCTATTGCTCAAGTCATTCACACATTGTGTGAGCTACTGCTGCATGAACAACCGCTCAGACATCGTAAGTTATGAGCTTGCTAAGTGCAGAAATAGGCTACTATGTAAATGTGACTGACGTTTCACTGACAACATAATTTGTTGTAGTGAAGCTCATTGTATCTGCTTCGACAATACGTACTGCGGCAGACGAGTGATGATGAATGTTGTGAGGATTCGAACGTTGAAGGCTGTCTTCACGTTACCATTGATATGGCGAATCAGCAAACCAGTAGAATCAGAATCGTAGAAAGGCGCCAACAATGTGGATATGCACAAATGTCTAATTATCGTCAACCTGCACATTCAAATTACAACCTAAAATGCAGCCCAGAAATCGAGTTCTGTCTTATCTATTCTCCTGTGTGATATCGTTGCATGAGTTGTAGTCCTTCTGGCTTCGCTTGATGTTAGTCAGCCTTTTTCAGTCTGACGCTGTTATATATATTTATATATATATATATATATATATATATATATATATATATATATATATATATATATATATATATATATATATATATATATATATATATACATATATATATATATATATATATATATATATATATATATATATATATATATATATATATATATATTGTGTTACAATATCCGAAGAATAGAGACGCACATTTGGCGAATAACTAACAATGATTATTTATTTTTAAACAAACAAATTTAACAACAACAATAACATAATTATGATGACAACAGTGTACATTGCTAAGTAAGTAAAAGGAGGAACTGTTCACATTAGATAACGCACAAGCTGCGCTATGATAATCATAAACACAATTTAAGTATACTACTGTTTGCACTCGCATAACTATTTATCAGTCTATCATGTTTTGTCGTATCTCGCAACCAGCGTTTCAGAGATGTTCAAAAAGATCTTGGCACTACCAGCAGTCGGCTTACAACATTTCATTTCAAGAGACCATGTACCATCTACCCACACTCATGCACATTCGCATGCATGCACGCCCGCGCGCGCACGCGCCTCCCAGTGCGCGCGCACATACACAATCACACACACAAAAACATACACACGCGCTTACACGCATACACACGCACGAAGATGTGATGTGTAGGCCTACTTATTTCTAGATAACAAATAATCGCATCATTCACACATATTAAAAGAAATATTAAATTGTAAATTAATTTGCCTCCGTGGTTTTGTTTAATTACCACTTTATGGACCGAGAGATCTGAATGACTCCATTTTAAAACGACTCGATTATTTTAGTTATTACTTTCGAACCAAATTACTCGCTTTAAATAATGGTTGTTGATGTACAAATTGGAACCACATTTTATCCGAAAAAATTTTTTTACTACTGATTCATCTTTCATCATTAGATTAATAATAAAACTATTGCAGGACATATACTATGGAAATATTGAGGTAGTTTTTCAGCTGGGACAATTTTAAAATACTGAATTTGCAAATATACTTGTACTTGTAAGTAGGTATGTACAGTCTACCATCAGAACTCGTGATATTTTATCAGCATAAATCGCCATGCTTTGCTACTTCGTATGCTATACACCTGGACATACACCTGTACAATACACCTGTACGTACTACGTACCCCTGGCGGCGAGTGTGAAAGGCTCCTGCTTCAGGTCCGGGCACTCAACGACGGTCACTGTCGCACTGGCGAAGTTAACCCGTAGTCCGGCCTGCAGCACTGCGGGGGGGCAACACCACTACGTAGTGCATACGGGTATTTGATGTAAGACCACAATAATGTTCATCCACCATTACCCGAGCGACCAAAGAGTACCCTATAAAAGCAGCATTATGCAGGTTGTCTGAATTTCTGTGACCACCTATATAGTGTGAAGTGAATAGAAATGATGTTTTTGTGCAGCGTGGCATCAGAGCTGTCAAATTATGACAGCTGTCAGTCGGTGCATTTCTGCGTATTAACAGTTGCCATTTTGCTTGGTGGTGTAATCAGGGGCAATACGTGGGTGGTTTAAACAGAAATGTAGGGGTGTAAGGTTTGAAAGACGGGAGCCTGAGATATTAAAAGTTCACGAATTGTTCACTGAACCTCTGTCTATGGGGTGTAAATAAGCTGTGAAATTGTCAATAACAGATCTCATCAAGATTAGTAGGAAATGAAGGAAACCTGATAATGGTCGCCTATGGAAAATGTAAATGTGGTCTGACTCCATTTCACGGTGGGGAGAGAGAGTGGGAAACGGCGGATGGAGCGTACGGGGAGAGTCGGGGAATGAATTGTGAATCGTGGGACACAAATACTGCAAAACCAAGTGTAGTTTATGTGTGGGCGTGCATGCGTGCGTGCGTGCGTGCGTGTGTGCGTGCGTGCGTGAGTGCATATGTATGTTCTATGATGTATGCATGCGTGCGTACATATGTGCATGCGCATGTACACTAATGTGCTTTGGAAAGGGTCTTTTGTGTAAAGTTTTTGCAAACATATAATTTAAATATATATATATTGTATATATATATATATATATATATATATATATATATATATATATATATATATATATATATATATATATATATATATATATATATATATATATATATATATATATATATATATATATATATATACATAATATTAATGACAACAAGAAGGTTATTAAACCTTTATCAGTGGTTTCTCTTTTTTTCATTTCTGAAACGATTCCTCATCGGTATAATTATTTGCCTCAAAATGCCAAATATATCACCCTTGGGACCTCCGTTGTTTTCGCCATTTTGTGAACGGTTGACTTCATCCCACACCCGCCTAGATTATTTTGTATTTTTCAAAACGAAAGCAATTGTTACTATAAAATAATGTACTAGCATTCAGGCTCCATCTGCCAGTTTTTGTAGGTATTATGTGCTTACTACTGTAGTTTAATTTGAAAAGCCGAGTTATTCTTGGTCCTGGTTTTAGTGGATCTTGTACATTACAGGACGTAATGTCCATGTACATTTCAGCCACGGATGTACTGGACACGACCACGCTCGGAAATAATTTAGTGACCACACGGTCTTCTCTCGTAAGGGACGAGGGAAATGTTAGAACAGATAAAAGTGTGATACGTTTGCCAACTTATAACGCCAAGTAGTTGTGCAACGCGTTATAACAAAGGTTACGTATCCTCAAGCCCAGTGGGCCGTCAAGTCTCACCGAGAAATTCGTATTGGAACGATCTGTTCATGACCTGTTCATGACCTGTTCATAATTGCAATCCAGGAACTCTTGCTAGAATTGTTACTACAATTATAATCAATATCATGGAGATTTCCTTTTGTTTACAATGTCTCTGTAAGCTTCCTAAACACGAACAGATTGTATAGTTGACGTTATGCAATTAATAATTTGTTATTCTTATATTACTTAATAAGTACGCCTCGTATGCCAATCGCTATGTTGTGATGAACATATAAGTCTTATGTAAGCATACACATTATATACAATTATCAGATCATGTCATCTCACAAACACGTTTACAAGTCGTGTCAACCGTATACCCCTACGGCTCTTGTTGTTGAGAAGGTTATCCATGCTTAAACAGTTGTTATTATCGGTAGGGAAAGGTGAGATAAGACGGTCAAGATAACGACACAAAGACAGGGAGAAATAATACATCTATAATATAAATATGCTACATTAATGGCTGTCGTTGGGTGCATGTCACCAGTGTACCATTGATGTCGTCATTTCAAGACGGCATTTTGTGAATCCGTGACGCCCCCTACAATTTCCTGAGAAAACTATTCCAGATAGAACCACTACACATAAAATTGCCCAGTGTGACATTGGTGTAATCATTTCTTAAATAAGTCCCTTTCGTGTGCGTGTTGTCCATTTGTGGGACAAAACGCCCACTACCATTTCCTGAGAAAAACTTTATTCCAGATAGCCCCAAAACATAAAATTACACTTCTGATGATACACCGCGACATCTATCAGTCTGATAAGATTCAGCTTTGACATAAAATAAAAATCTAAAACATTCAGTACTATTTATTTCTTTTACTGTCGTTCACATATCTATAGGATATGCGACTTTGTTTTGATTGGGCATTTACCAGTATATTATTATGTTTCGTAAATTGAAATGGACCTGATAGAAAGGTCGATCCGTTCAGTAGCAGACACGAGTGTTTTTACATCGCGGAAATAACATTCTACAAAATCAACCAATAAAGGTAGCCTGCGTGTGGGGGCCCAAGTGCAAGTAGTGACGACATTTGACCTTCAGTCTTTTACACATGTTGGAGACAGATGGACGGACAGGTTATCTAACAACATCCATTCAACGACTTCCGCTAGAACTTTTTGACGCACGTGCTCTCTATCGTCCGCCATGATTATGAGCGAAGTACAACGTGATCAAACACGTGACGACAACAACGACGTAACCAAATGTCCATGAGGCAGTAGCATTTGCTTACAAAATTCTCCTGTGGGAATGTTAATAATTATATATATTCTTGCAAACATAAAAAGGTTTGCTTCAGGGTGTTTATCAAAAATAAAATGTCATTCTCATGTTTTTTAACATTTGTTTATTGTTTTTAAAAGCTCGAAAATGCGGCTAAACAACCTAGAAACCTAATTCATTTTAGTTCAAAGCATTCTTTAATTTGATATTCAATGTCTGACCAGACAATGTTTAGTTTATATTCAAAACTACCAAAGAAATGATTAATTCAAAAATAGCATGTAATAGCCGATCTAGTCACCTTAAACAGGAACACATCCTGTGACACAAGAGATGCATTGGCGAGCTGAGAGAATTATTTCCACTCAAAACTTCCAGTCGGATGCATGCTAGTTTGGTGGACGATCGACACGGATGAGTGACTCGCCCATATTGAAGTAGCCGAGGTACTCTGCGTCATCAGGTGTTGTGTCCGTGTAGAAATGACCACCGTCTCCATGGTTACTGAAGCAGTGGAAATGTTGCAGCCGCAGGTCTAAGTTCTGCAAAAAATAGTTCTTTCTGATGTAGCCGTGTCGCTTGATAGAATGATAATTGTTCACGTTTTACATGTTAACTACTTCAGTTTAAATGCGCATTATAACGTACTTCGCGGCACGCGGAAACGCACGCACACACAGGCACACAAGCACACACGCACTCACAGGTAAATACACAAGTAAACACCTATAGCATTATAAACCGAGAATAAGTCACTTGTTAATCCACTATTTCTGCCGTACGCGAGACACGAAGTTGACGGAATCACACACGTAATCTTCTAAAATCATCATTACAAGTGCGACAAGAAGAACATAGAAGACATTGCAGAAGAAAAGAAGTTCTGTCCTGAGACCTCGGATGTCAGATGGTTGGGCGGTGACGCAAGACATCATTACAGAGGGCACTGGACTTGTGACATGGTGGCACTGAGACAGAGC
>OZ024865.1:48515754-48518254 GCA_964017155.1 Oasisia sp. SBJ-2009 | reverse complement strand
TGTAGTGTGTAATGTAGTAAATACAGTGGAACTTTGGAAATTATACAAGTTTTTCAGAAAGAACAAACCATAATACCAGAACATGAATGTTTGCTCTTCCTTTTTCAAGAAGCAGAACTCCACCAAGTCCTATGAGCTTCTCGCCATATCTCGCAGACAGCGACGTCCTCATACATTGGATGATGTCCTTATCTCCCGTCCGTTTGGCTGCTTTCACCTCCAGCACCTACCAATCAGATTTCCCGTTACAAAGAAACAACTAATCAGTTGTTTGTATTTAAAACGATTACCTAGGTCAAACACAGTCCGGATATAACTATAAGGTGCCTGTGAATCTAAACGTGTTCCAGCAAGCATATCTTTATGGTTAACTTTTATGCTTTCCTCCAAGACGGCTTCACATTGTGCGCCAAACGTTCAGGGATTAATCTTCAATTACACGTATGAAACAGTAGGAAGGCTACATTTTATATATACGTCGTAAATGGAGTGAGTAATCTCAATATTTCTTCAACACCGCTGAAAAATTTGAATATGTATACAACTGTATTTTAGCTACTAATTATGATTCTACCATTGTGAGCGGTTGAATCACATATCACGTCACACAAACCTTTCCGCATTTTCCCTCAGACAGGAAAATGCTTAAAGCCATGCAACACTCTGGATAGCGACATTTCTCTAGGACCCAACGACTTGAATCCTGCAAAAACAGCTACTTTGTTGAAAACGTGCCACATTTTAATCAGAAAAATGCTGCATAGAACTAATAAGCATGTTTTTTCGTAATTTATCATAACATATACAGCCGATCCCCTACTAAAAAGTTTACACCTTGCAAACATGCTCCTAATAGTTAAACACATTTGCATTTTTCTGAGCGTTAATTGAACTACAAAGAAGTAGAATGAAAGTATAACAAACATCGTACCTCCGCGTCCACTTTATAGTGTACGACTCGTTCGCTCCCTCCGTCACTAAGTTTGACACCAGCTACAGGTAAAAACAAAGATGAGTCATAACAATATACTCGTCTGTGTGTGTGTGTGTGTGTGTGTGTGTGTGTGTGTGTGTGTGTGTGTGTGTGTGTGTGTGTTTGTTTGTGTGTGTGTGTGCGTGCGTTCGACATGTGTGTGTAACGGCGTATGTGTTTCACTGTGCGCGCGTGTGTATTGCTTGTGTGAATATGTGTGCCTGTGTGTATGCCTGCTTGTGTGTGGGGGATGACAGCAAAAGGAATACACGTGTGTGCCAGTGTGCGTCCCCTGTCTCTTTCTAAAACACACCATGCCCGCACGCACGCACGCACGCACGCACGCACGCACACACACACACACACACACACACACACACACACACAAACACACACACGTTAATATTGATAATGTTTGCTCACTTCACAATTGAAGCCAAGGATATGAGTAGGTCCACCTCCAGCGCCCAAGACAAAGGCTCCTGGTGACATTCCGGCCGCTTGGGCCACCTTATTGATGTCATATATCTGAAACACACGTGTCCCACACGACAATAACATACAATGCAACAACAAGATTAATAGACAAATACCCATATCTACGTTACATATCAGCTACAAAAAATCAAATGAATAGTACATTCGCAAGATGGCACCACTTACCACCGGAACACTGCTAGATACGTTGTAGCGCTTACATTTTTACGTTTATTCGCATGCGCGATATATATAAAACCATTAATGTGCAGCGAAAGGACAATGCATTTATGCCATAAATATTACGGGTTGTTCGTTAGGATGTGTCTAACCTCTCAGCAATTTTTTTGTCGGAAATTATAACGAGGCGAATAAGTTTTGAGGTATGTTTTGACAGTAAGCGTAAATCACAAGACTGAAGTGCGCCATAATTCGTGACAGTGATTTAAACAAACGTAAGATGTTATTCTACCACGGACTTATATATGTGTATATCAGTCCGTGATTGTACCGAACAACATTTTAAACAACTCTTCACAGTAATCATCACAGGATAGTTAACGAACAACCCGTGGCATTTATACCAAAAATGCTTTTTTCGTTTCGCTGCACATTGATGATTTTATTTTTATCGCGCATGCGCAGAAACGTCAATAGGAACATTTATAACGATCGCAAAATGTAAGCGCGACAACGTTCATGTTTGTAAATTGTCTTTTCTACAAGATTATGTTGACCTATTAAAAATTCAAAGTTCAAATATATAAAACTTGTTTGCAAATGTTTCACATCATCTGGCTTACTTTATCTTTCTGTGTTGTTGGTAACGCGTACGATATTCCACCGACTTCAGCCATACGAGCGGAACCGCACAATCCTGTAGTCAACAAAGTGGTTCATTTATATACACACACACACACACACACACACACACACACACACACACACACACACACACACACACACACACACACACACACACACACACACACACATACATATATATATATATATATATATATATATATATATACATATATATACATATAC
>OZ024865.1:48441268-48515554 GCA_964017155.1 Oasisia sp. SBJ-2009 | reverse complement strand
GGAGGGAGGGAGGGAGGGAGGGAGGGAGGGAGGGAGGGAGGGAGGGAGGGAGGGAGGGAGGGAGGGAGGGAGGGAGGGAGGGAGGGAGGGAGGGAGGGAGGGAGGGAGGGAGGGAGGGAGGGATAATCCACGTTTCAGAGATCTTCAAAAAGACATTGGTTCTTCCACCGGTTAGCTTACAATATTTTATTTCAAGTGGCCATATGCCTTCTATCCACCGTCATGCACGCACGCCTGCACGCCTCCCCACACACATATGCACGCGCTCACACACTTACACACATGCGCGCGCATGCACTTTAACACACAAGTGTGCGCACACACAAACATGTGATGTGTAGGCCTACTTATTTCTAGATAACAAATAACCACGTCCTTCACACATATTAAACGAAATAATTAATTGTAAATTAGTTTCCCTACAGGCTTTATTTAATTACCACTTTGAGATCGCGAGGTCTGAATGACTTTTTTTACACCAATCGATTATTTTCGTTACTATGTTCAAACCAGATTAATCGATTTAAAAATGGTGGTTGGTGTGCAAATTGGAGCTACGTTTTATAAAACAAAAAATCGTTACTATTAATAACGATAACGTCATTAGAATAATCATTAAGCTATTGCAAGTCATGATATAATGTGGACATTTTGAGGTCGTTTTTTTTTTCAGCTGAGATAATAAAAAAATACTGAACTTGCAAATAAACTTGTACTTGCAAGAAGGTATTTATAGTCAACCATCAGATTTCGTCATATTTTATCATCATAAATCGCCATGCTGTGCTACTTCGTATGCTATTCACCTGGACATACACCTATACAGTACACCTGTACCCACTACGTACCCCTGGCGGCGAGTGTGAAAGGCTCCTGCTTCAGGTCCGGACACTCAACGACGGTCACTGTCGCACTGGCGAAGTTGACCCGTACATGGGCATCGATTGGTGGGGGACGAGGGGGACGCGTCCCTCCATTTTACAGCCAGACGGGGACAGCATAGGAAATGTCCCCACCTTTTTCAGTTCAGAAAAACAATTTTGCGGGCATATCAAAACGGTCTTTTGAGCCAAAATTAGCCAATGAATATTGTATTCAGTCATGGAGGCTATATTATAAGAAAGACATCGATAATCTTGAAAGAGTTCAACGGAGGGCAACTAAACTTATTCCATAACTTAAACATTTATGCTATGAAAGACGCATGTTAGAATGTAGATTGACGACATTAGAAACTAGAAGATTAAGAGGAGACCTAATATAAGTTTTTAAGATATTGAATGGATATGAAGATATTGACATTTTTTCAAAATAAAAGAAGATAGTATGATAAGGGGGAATAAGGCAGCGTTAGTCAAGCCATACCGTAGGTTAGATAAAAGAATATTCTCCTCCCAGAGAACAATAAATTATTGGAATAAATTGAGTCATGATTGTGTGAATGTCAGCAGTGTAAATGTTTAAAAATAAAATTGACAATTATCTGGCAAGGGCGGGCTATATTTAGGTTGAACACTTAATTATTTTAGAAATTATTTTAATGCTGATTAAATAATTTATTCATATAATTATTTTAACTAATTAAGTATTATAACAAATTGTTATTATTGTAGGACATTTTAGGTATTTGTATTTGACTTATATGTTTTTAGAGACAACATATACTTTTTATTTTACTTATGTATTTTTTAGAGAAAACGTATTGTAATTATTAGCCTTTTAGTGGCATTTTATAATTTTGTATATTTATAATTTGATGTATAATTATAATAATTTAGGTACACGTTCTATAATTTAGTGGACACTCGATCAGCCATAGGCTTCCTTGTTCACATGCCGTCTGGAGCTTGGCTCTGGACGGCAACTTGTTAAACCTTCTTACTAGTTACTACATCCGGGTATTTCACGGTGGGTAGACAGATCGTTGGAAGAAACACGTGAAGGCGAGACAGATTGGGAAACGGCGGGTGGAGCATAAGGGGGGGGGGACGGGGGAATAAAATCACGCACCACGAAAACTGCAAAAATCAAGTGTAGTTTGTGTGCGTGCGCGAGTGCGTGAGTGTGTTCTATGGTGCATAAGTGCATGCGTGTATACACTCATGTGCTTGCGAAAGGGTCTTTTATGTAATATTTTGGCAGATATATTTCAAACTTCAAAACTATTACATAAATCTAACATAGCTCGAGTATACCGAATAATTCAGGTCTCTGTTATGAATAACCAGGCAGATCTTTACAGTTGATTACCGCACTCAATAAAGGACCCATGATCTGCTAAAATCTGTTTTCGTTATTTTTCAACTTAGCTTATTGAAATTATAGGGTAACATCAGTCATGATATTACATGTAATCTAAATAGGTTATCTAAAATCTGATTATGTCATAGTGTAGCATATTATCTTGTGGAGAAATGCTGAAAATATCAGAGGATTCTGTTGATAAATAGCCGAGTTACACCGAACAAGAGATTGCTCATCGACATAAATAAAATTACTGAGAAAACGGGCATTGAAGTTTCTCAACATTCCAATAACAAATTTCACAGGCAAAAATCGAACTGCTGTTATAACAGTTCACGCAAAACTTCTATAATCGATTGTCTTTCCACTGATATATATTGTTCATCATTTGGTTGCGAGAAAATGTGTATAAACATTAGGTGAGACACCAAAATTATGCCACAGTCCTCACTAAAAAGTTTGAACTGCATAACTAACTAAAACTACAAACTGTCTTTCTCCAGATCATTATAAATGTTCATCTGAAGACAGTTCAGAGTTCTGGATTGGCCCTAGAATCATCCAGCGGCATAGTCACTGGCCGAAGCTTCAGCCTCACGAGTGAACCTGCGGGCCCGCCGTGCAGTCTTCGTCGATGCTTCAGTCTGCCGCTCCGCTTCCCGCATTCTCTTCCTGTTCCATGTCCATGAAGCGACACAGCTTGACGAGACCTGCATGGCCCACGTCCATGTCCATGGTTGCGGCCACAGTCTGGCGGACAACAACAAAAGGCACGTTGCCTGCTTTCTCATCGTCGACTCGGTCGGACGACAGCGTTGAGTTCAGTACTGCCCCATATGTGGTGCAATGTCTCGAGCAGACACCCAAGGCCGAGGCGACGGTCGATGGCACGGATCTTGAGTGTTCACTCACTGTACTTGGTACATGCCAAGCCTCTCACCAGTGCTGACATCATGCAGCAGCGAACAAATGATGTCTCGATGGGGCGTTGACGTCGCTCAGCAGCACTGATGTGTGCACGCAGTGGCAGGCCCTGTCTGTACCCAAACTTTCACTTGGTTGCCGAGATGGGGCTTGTGGCTGTAGACGTTGATGGCTGAGGGGGCTCCAACTCAGAATCAACCTGCACAGAAAATAATTTGTTAGTATATTGTATGTCTGACAACTAGACAAATATAAAAACTAACCCCTGGTCTAATGAACGACAATAATAAGTGACATCAATATAACAGGCACAGGTTTTATGGTTTGACATTCATTATGGAGATAATATCAATCAAACTATATGTCACAATATATGTGATTATGTATAACATGACAAGAATCATTGTATAACATACATCACATATATGTGGCATAGTATAAAAACATAGACATAATTGTCTGCATAATGTAAACATACAGAAGATTACAGTGCCACTGACAGTAACAGTCACTGTCACAATCAGTCACAAAGTCAGAGTGTGATCTATTAAATTAGCCTAGGTCCTCGCCCTAGCGTTATGGCATCTTTGAATACTGGTGTCAGGGTAATATTCAGCCCATGTTATCATAAGTTGGCAAGACATTAGTTTCCGTTCCAGAAAATATTACGAACGATATCCTGATGCAAATGTTGATTGTTTATACGTACGTGAAGTTGAATTGGGTCAGCGCTGGGTCCAGGCACGGCGGCCACGGCGGGTGCATCGGCACTCACTTCATCGTCGTTTTCCTGCTTTTTTTCAATCACTGAACGTGCCAAACTCAACTGTCGGCGTCTAGACAGCGGTTTGGAACGAAACCGCCGCTTGGTTTTTCCGTGTTTTACAGATATCTTCGATAAAATGCAATACTACGAGCGAAGCGAAACGAACCTAAAATGGCGAACTGCGACAGAAAATTTCTGCATGGCAGGGCTATCCCGGCCAACAGCCAATCAGCGCGCTCAGCCTGGGGGATTCCGTGTCATTGACCAATCGTAGCGACGCTTACTCGCCACAGGATCTCTTCTGGGTCAAAATGCTCGAAATGTACCAAAGACATTGCAGAACCATTGCTACCATGATGCACTGCGAAAGTGAAGCTACACGTGGATGTATAATATGCTGGGGTGTGGGCAAAGATGGCGGAGCATGCGGCCGTTGAAAGTGCCGTATGTTTCGACCGTGGTTACGTAAGATTATCACACTAAGACAATAGGCCTGTTATAAATGTTAGTTTTTATTGCACTTGGAGGTTTTATTATTATATATAAAACACACATATCGATAGTTAGATAATAATAATATAGTAATATAATTTATGAAGAAACAAATTAAACGTAAAAAACTTGAAAAAATCGGTATTTTTAGGAGAGCGTATCGCCTTCAAGGTTATTTTCTGCCACAGGCCTTATTGCATTTCCCCGACTCCTGTTGTTACAAAACTAGAGAATAAAGCGTATATAGGCCCTACATTTACGTTCATAACAAGCGTCGTAAACATGTATCTGTAGTTGAAGGAAACACGTATTTATGCATTGCACACGTGGACAGTACGATCGAGAGGCATTCACAGAAACAAAGCGCATGCGCAGACGACCATTTTCCAAATAAGTCGCAAAAAATATTCACATCCTGTGAAATTGTAAAAGGATTAGTGTACCAACTCAACTGAATGCTAACTACCACCAGGCCAAAACATTACGTAGCGTTTGCCCCACCCCACATGGAGATCGTTTACTTTTGGGTGAAATTGATTGTTTTCACGCGCGATAATTACTTTAAACGTGTGTAAAGAAATGAACTGTTCCAAAGATCCCTGCTGATGCACGATTGGAATAGTAAAATATATTAGAAAATATAACTTTGCAATTGTATTAGAATATTTAGTCAACTACAAGCCACTGTTACGCATACACGCATTACTATAAATCCAATAACATTAATGTGTACATGTAACACAGGGGCATTCCCGCTAACAAAACCTTCCATTCCTCCTAACAAAATAGGCAGTTCTACTGTCTGCAGAATCGCCCACAATATGTAGGCGATTGTCAGGTTAATAAAACCGCTGTTGTTTATATCGTTATGTATACGTAATTCACCTTCGGCAACTTCTGTCAGTGGTGGACAGTATAACTCCGTGGTCTGTACGGGAATATGTTTGTCCATTTCCGCTGCAGTGTTTCACAACTTGACTCAAGGATGTGCTCTGTGGAATGTTCCTAGGTAAAAAAAATCATGCCCAATGGCCTTCGAAAACTAGCCCAAAACTAACCCAAAAATCACCCCAAATAAATAATAATAATAATTTAATTATACATTTTAAGAGTTGCCAACGACACACCCCACCGATAAAGTGTGACATTTATTTCAAGTATATCACGCACAAATTATTTATCTAAAGGTGAGTGGATGATTACAGCATACCTTGCAGTTGAGCGCCATCTATAGGTATACGGTGAAATGTGCATTATACATAATAACGTCACAGAATTCCCCACATGAATGACCCTCTGTGTGGTCTCATGTATGGTCTATATTGCCTTACACAGTCGCTTTTGTATTTGTGTCTACTTTCATCAAAACAATAATTAATGACCTACTTGGCATAGAAAAATGGTTGTAAGTGCAGATAAAGCATATTACTTTTACCCCGTCTCGACCTCCACAACCCGCGGGCTTCATGCATGGACCACTAGATTATAACAATAAGCTATAGAGCTCTTCTGCATGGCTGGCTGAACCATTCCCGCAAGCAACGGGTCGCTGCGCTACGTTAGTACACGTAGCGCTAAGAAAATTCTTTTTTCCCACATTATGTCTTGCATGCGTCACAAAACTATACTGTGTAATGGAATAACTGTTTACTGTTAGTGACTAAGTAAATCGATTCGAAACAAACGAGCTAAACCACCGATTAGTTTACTGTAGCGCGAAACAGTTGACGCTTGCCAGTGAAACTTCGATATACTCGCGAACTGATAAAATTAATTGTCTATTTTGCGGTACGCAGTTTAAACGTGCTGAAGTGAAGTAAAACTTCGGTAATCTTCCAGTTAACTTACCCCAATAATCGAAAATACCTTGGAAAAACCGTTTTGAAAAGGCCTTAATAACTTAGGCAAGTTACCTGGAAGATTTGATTAATGATACGGATTGATACGGATTCTTACAACATTTTAGGTCAAAAATACGGATTGCCATCCCAAAAATGTGGCAAGTCTGTCACAGTATTTATTATGAGACGTAGTCGTGGAATCATAGAATGTTACGGCTCTTAATGTAACACGTGTCGTAAAAATACCACTTTTGAAACTAGCCCCCAAATAGCGGCGTGTGCGTAAACAGCCCAAGAAACCATAATCAGTAACTGCTAATTGTGGTACTGTGTACGCGCTCGGACATGGAATGTTTAAAACCGGATAAAAAATAAAAATACATCAATAGAGAACTACACCACCAGAAAACTATCGCTTGAGACGGTCTCAATGCTCAGTTTTGGGCAATTATTGACCGATCTTGAGGTCAGATCTTTAACTCGACTGTGTCGACTTCGACCCCCGGGGAGGGTGGATAAGGATACAGGAAGATAACTTCAGACAGGGGCGTCGATCGGGTTTTTAAACTGTCTTGTTACACGTTTGAAGTAATTATCGCGTGTGAAAACAACCAATTTCACCCAAACGTCCCATAGATAACCCACACACAATACATGACGCAACACTCAGAGCAGTACCAGCAACACACCTCGGCATAGACATATCAAACAACCTCTCCTGGAACCCACACATCAACAAGAGAGTCAATAAAGCAAACAGCAAACTTGGATTAATTAAAAAGAAACTTAAAATCTATTCCCTTGTCCATCAAGAGCTATGCCTATAGGAGTCTGGTCCGCCCACACCTCGAATACTGCTGCCCGATGTGGGACCCATGTACCCCCCGAAACATCAACCAACTAGAGAGGGTTCAGCACTGGACAGCAAGGTTCATGGTCCAAATTACAGCTGCGAAACATCTGGATCCACCTTGGCCTCTGCCCTCTCCTGGCCAACCCTAGAACAGAGATGGGCTGAGGCCAGACTTTCCACCATGTATAAAATAACAAACAATCTCTTAGACATCAATCCCAATCAATACCTCATGTCCGGACACAGGCAAACAAGATCCAACCACCCATACAAATACAGACAAATATCCACCTCACACAACTACTACAAATACAGCTTCTTTCCCCGAACAATAGCCCAGTGGAACAGACTTCCACCTAATGCGTTCACCCACAACAGTCTCGACGCCTTCAAGGGTGCATTGCAGGACATTAACCTGACAACTGCACCCTTCAGGCACCTCCAATAGACCACACACACCACCACCCCTCTCCCCTCCACACCCAGTCCCTACCACACCCCTACCCTCCCCAATCAGTGACTTGCACTTTTCCCTATCCACCCCACCCTAATCCCATATTCCCAAACACAAACACTCTTATTCCACTTCCAGATAATATGAAGCCAGCCATCCTGAAACCGACCATCCATACTAGTGCGTGATGCCCCAGTAGGGGTTTTAATTGCACTATAACGAATCAGAATCAGAACGTAAACGATCTGGGCTTATGGTTAGGGGGCAAACATTACGAATTGTTTGGCCTGGCGGTAGTTAGCATCCAGTTGAGTTAGTACACTAATCCTTTTACAATTTCACAGGATGTGAATATTATTTGCGAAATGATTACATGGAAAGTGATCGTGTGCGCATGACGCTGTGTACCAATGCAATATAAAGCGTTTATGTGAATGCCACTCATACTGTTCACGTGTGCAGTACGTGAATAAGTGTTTTCTTCTACTACAGATAGATCTACATGTTTTCGACGCTTGTTGTGAACGGAAATGCATATCAGATTCATTCTCTATTTTTATAACAATAGGTGTCTGTGAAATGCGATAAGGCCTGTGGCAGAAAATAACCTTGAAGTGCGGTAATCAACTGTAAAGATCTGCCTGGTTATTTATAACTGAGGCCTGAAATATTCAGTATACGCGAGCTGTGTTAGATTTATGTAACAGTTTTGAAGTTTAAAATATATCTGCAGAAACTTTATATAAAAGACCCTTTCGCAAGCACACGAGTGTATACACGCATGCACTTATGCACACACGTATGCACACACCATAGAACATGTGCATGCACTTACGCACTCACGCACGCACACACACATGCGCGCACGCACGCACGCACGCACGCACGCACGCACACACACGCATACACACTCGCGCACACAATCCCTCCCTCCCTCCCTCCCTCCCTCCCTCCCTCCCTCCCTCCCTCCCTCCCTCCCTCCCTCCCTCCCTCCCTCCCTCCCTCCCTCCCTACGGCTTCGTGTCATGCACCTAATAGAGTTTATACAAAGTAACAATTTCCACATATACTCAATTTTTTAACGTCAGCGGTTTACTCAGAATGTAACTTTAAAGTCTAAAATTCTAACGAAATCCACGATGGTCTAGACGTCGCCATAGGTGAAGGGTTAAATTGGCTTGGCCATTCAGTGCGCGGCATTCTATATCTCGGTCAACTTCCGGCGACGTTGTTAAGGGTCAACAACTTCGAGTCTTCGACAGTTCGTTCAGTTGGCGTGACATCTAGCAGCTGCTTATAGACGAATATATCTAAATCTGTGGTTAAATCTATGGTAAACTTTAGTAATTATGCCTTCGTGTTCGGCATACGGTTGCAATAATAGTTGAAACAACCGGTAGTATTACGAATACGAATACGAATACGAATACGAATACGAATACGAATACGAATACGAATACGAATACATTTATTTCAGGTAAAAACCCATATACAATCGGTACATACATTAGAACATCTAAGTAGCTTAATTAAAGAGCCAATATGTTAAAAAAAATGAATAGATAAAAAAACAATAAGGTTATGAGTTAGATAAATGTAAAATTGTAGAAAAACAGATAAAATAATGAGCAATATACAGGATGTGATTGTAAAATAAATATGCAATTAATTTATCCAAATAAACACCTTTTGAAAAGTAAGTTATATAAACAACTTACTGACTTTAAAAAATATATATATATATATATAATAAATACTAATAAAGTTATATGCGAGAGATGGTGACTATCTTACATATTTACTGTATACAATGAATTGGCCCAGCTAATCCACATTGGGCCATTTACTATTTCAAAACAATTGCACATAGCCCTAATCAAGTCATTACCTATGTCACAAATGCGTCTTTTAAAACCATAAATGTTCTTACGTAATAGGGCGTCAAATGTATCAATACCATTATCAGCAAACATGCCACTCGCACTGTCCCGTCGGCTATATCCCAAAATCCGTCTATGCATATTGCTGTAGGCAACTTTAGCTTTCAAATATGAACCCTTATTAAAGTTAACCCATAACTGGCAACAATAAGTTGTGCAACAATACGCATGAAACAGACGTAGTTTAACACCCACGGAACAGTGGTGAAATTTTCTGATAATGCTTTTTTCCCACATTATGTCTTGCATGCGTCACAAAACTATACTGTGTAATGGAATAACTGTTTACTGTTAGTGACTAAGTAAATCGATTCGAAACAAACGAGCTAAACCACCGATTAGTTTACTGTAGCGCGAAACAGTTGACGCTTGCCAGTGAAACTTCGATATACTCGCGAACTGATAAAATTAATTGTCTATTTTGCGGTACGCAGTTTAAACGTGCTGAAGTGAAGTAAAACTTCGGTAATCTTCCAGTTAACTTACCCCAATAATCGAAAATACCTTGGAAAAACCGTTTTGAAAAGGCCTTAATAACTTAGGCAAGTTACCTGGAAGATTTGATTAATGATACGGATTGATACGGATTCTTACAACATTTTAGGTCAAAAATACGGATTGCCATCCCAAAAATGTGGCAAGTCTGTCACAGTATTTATTATGAGACGTAGTCGTGGAATCATAGAATGTTACGGCTCTTAATGTAACACGTGTCGTAAAAATACCACTTTTGAAACTAGCCCCCAAATAGCGGCGTGTGCGTAAACAGCCCAAGAAACCATAATCAGTAACTGCTAATTGTGGTACTGTGTACGCGCTCGGACATGGAATGTTTAAAACCGGATAAAAAATAAAAATACATCAATAGAGAACTACACCACCAGAAAACTATCGCTTGAGACGGTCTCAATGCTCAGTTTTGGGCAATTATTGACCGATCTTGAGGTCAGATCTTTAACTCGACTGTGTCGACTTCGACCCCCGGGGAGGGTGGATAAGGATACAGGAAGATAACTTCAGACAGGGGCGTCGATCGGGTTTTTAAACTGTCTTGTTACACGTTTGAAGTAATTATCGCGTGTGAAAACAACCAATTTCACCCAAACGTCCCATAGATAACCCACACACAATACATGACGCAACACTCAGAGCAGTACCAGCAACACACCTCGGCATAGACATATCAAACAACCTCTCCTGGAACCCACACATCAACAAGAGAGTCAATAAAGCAAACAGCAAACTTGGATTAATTAAAAAGAAACTTAAAATCTATTCCCTTGTCCATCAAGAGCTATGCCTATAGGAGTCTGGTCCGCCCACACCTCGAATACTGCTGCCCGATGTGGGACCCATGTACCCCCCGAAACATCAACCAACTAGAGAGGGTTCAGCACTGGACAGCAAGGTTCATGGTCCAAATTACAGCTGCGAAACATCTGGATCCACCTTGGCCTCTGCCCTCTCCTGGCCAACCCTAGAACAGAGATGGGCTGAGGCCAGACTTTCCACCATGTATAAAATAACAAACAATCTCTTAGACATCAATCCCAATCAATACCTCATGTCCGGACACAGGCAAACAAGATCCAACCACCCATACAAATACAGACAAATATCCACCTCACACAACTACTACAAATACAGCTTCTTTCCCCGAACAATAGCCCAGTGGAACAGACTTCCACCTAATGCGTTCACCCACAACAGTCTCGACGCCTTCAAGGGTGCATTGCAGGACATTAACCTGACAACTGCACCCTTCAGGCACCTCCAATAGACCACACACACCACCACCCCTCTCCCCTCCACACCCAGTCCCTACCACACCCCTACCCTCCCCAATCAGTGACTTGCACTTTTCCCTATCCACCCCACCCTAATCCCATATTCCCAAACACAAACACTCTTATTCCACTTCCAGATAATATGAAGCCAGCCATCCTGAAACCGACCATCCATACTAGTGCGTGATGCCCCAGTAGGGGTTTTAATTGCACTATAACGAATCAGAATCAGAACGTAAACGATCTGGGCTTATGGTTAGGGGGCAAACATTACGAATTGTTTGGCCTGGCGGTAGTTAGCATCCAGTTGAGTTAGTACACTAATCCTTTTACAATTTCACAGGATGTGAATATTATTTGCGAAATGATTACATGGAAAGTGATCGTGTGCGCATGACGCTGTGTACCAATGCAATATAAAGCGTTTATGTGAATGCCACTCATACTGTTCACGTGTGCAGTACGTGAATAAGTGTTTTCTTCTACTACAGATAGATCTACATGTTTTCGACGCTTGTTGTGAACGGAAATGCATATCAGATTCATTCTCTATTTTTATAACAATAGGTGTCTGTGAAATGCGATAAGGCCTGTGGCAGAAAATAACCTTGAAGTGCGGTAATCAACTGTAAAGATCTGCCTGGTTATTTATAACTGAGGCCTGAAATATTCAGTATACGCGAGCTGTGTTAGATTTATGTAACAGTTTTGAAGTTTAAAATATATCTGCAGAAACTTTATATAAAAGACCCTTTCGCAAGCACACGAGTGTATACACGCATGCACTTATGCACACACGTATGCACACACCATAGAACATGTGCATGCACTTACGCACTCACGCACGCACACACACATGCGCGCACGCACGCACGCACGCACGCACGCACGCACACACACGCATACACACTCGCGCACACAATCCCTCCCTCCCTCCCTCCCTCCCTCCCTCCCTCCCTCCCTCCCTCCCTCCCTCCCTCCCTCCCTCCCTCCCTCCCTCCCTCCCTCCCTCCCTCCCTCCCTCCCTCCCTACGGCTTCGTGTCATGCACCTAATAGAGTTTATACAAAGTAACAATTTCCACATATACTCAATTTTTTAACGTCAGCGGTTTACTCAGAATGTAACTTTAAAGTCTAAAATTCTAACGAAATCCACGATGGTCTAGACGTCGCCATAGGTGAAGGGTTAAATTGGCTTGGCCATTCAGTGCGCGGCATTCTATATCTCGGTCAACTTCCGGCGACGTTGTTAAGGGTCAACAACTTCAAGTCTTCGACAGTTCGTTCAGTTGGCGTGACATCTAGCAGCTGCTTATAGACGAATATATCTAAATCTGTGGTTAAATCTATGGTAAACTTTAGTAATTATGCCTTCGTGTTCGGCATACGGTTGCAATAATAGTTGAAACAACCGGTAGTATTACGAATACGAATACGAATACGAATACGAATACGAATACGAATACGAATACGAATACATTTATTTCAGGTAAAAACCCATATACAATCGGTACATACATTAGAACATCTAAGTAGCTTAATTAAAGAGCCAATATGTTAAAAAAAATGAATAGATAAAAAAACAATAAGGTTATGAGTTAGATAAATGTAAAATTGTAGAAAAACAGATAAAATAATGAGCAATATACAGGATGTGATTGTAAAATAAATATGCAATTAATTTATCCAAATAAACACCTTTTGAAAAGTAAGTTATATAAACAACTTACTGACTTTAAAAAATATATATATATATATAATAAATACTAATAAAGTTATATGCGAGAGATGGTGACTATCTTACATATTTACTGTATACAATGAATTGGCCCAGCTAATCCACATTGGGCCATTTACTATTTCAAAACAATTGCACATAGCCCTAATCAAGTCATTACCTATGTCACAAATGCGTCTTTTAAAACCATAAATGTTCTTACGTAATAGGGCGTCAAATGTATCAATACCATTATCAGCAAACATGCCACTCGCACTGTCCCGTCGGCTATATCCCAAAATCCGTCTATGCATATTGCTGTAGGCAACTTTAGCTTTCAAATATGAACCCTTATTAAAGTTAACCCATAACTGGCAACAATAAGTTGTGCAACAATACGCATGAAACAGACGTAGTTTAACACCCACGGAACAGTGGTGAAATTTTCTGATAATGCTATTTGACCTAGCATAAAAAGTCTTAAAATATCTCCGTCATCTTTCAGGTCATTGCATATTATCACACCTAAATATTTTGCTTCTTTGACATATGCAAGCTTGTTTAGGTTCATATACATATCTGAACATTTCAGGTTAAAACCACGTGGTTTGAAGACCATACACAACGACTTGATAGGGTTATATTCAACATCATTTTCAAAGCCAAACTTTGCACATATGCTCAGCAAACCCTGAAGCCCACTAGGACTGGGAGCAATAACACATATGTCATCGGCATAGAACACATGGTTAGTACAGCAGTTGTGTATGTGACAACCTATACCAGCACTATTTAGCATATTGCTCAGATCATCAATGTATACGATAAATAAATATGGGGACAAAATCCCACCTTGTCGAACACTATTCGAAACATTAAAAAACTCTGATGTTGTTGAACCCCATTTGACACAGAATGTTTGGGTTCTGTACCAGTACAACAGAATACGTATAAGTACAACAGGCACACCTCGATTAAGCAATTTTCTAAAAAGCGTCCAATGGTTGACCCTGTCAACAAATGCTTTTGACGCGTCTAAAAAGCATGAATACACCGGACTATTGTTACTTTTATAGTATTGAATAACATTTTTTTAAAGCAAATATACAGTGGTCAGTAGAGTGTCCCTTCTTAAACCCAAACTGATTGTCAGTTGTATTAAGATATGGTGTCAACATTTCTAGCAATATAATTTCAAATATCTTAGAGGCTACAGTGACAAGCGCTATTGGTCTGTAGTTATTTACGTTGCTCGTATCTCCAGACTTATTTTTTATCAGTTTTCATAAAGTCATCAGGTAGATAACCATGGGAAATCACTCTATTATAAAATATGGACAACAGTATAGTTATGCGCCTATCTGAATGAATAAAGTGTTCGGCAGATAGCCCATCGTTACCACATGCTTTTCCACATTTCAACTTATCAATAGCATTTTTTACCATGCAAGGAGTTATGACTAAGTTATTTGCATAACACAAATATTCATGGTTATGTACACACTCTTTCACATTTTGCATATTTACATCTGTGGTTACATTGTTTAGTAAGGATTCAAAATGTGTTTTCCACATGGCCATTGACATTTGTAGCATTTGGTATACCTTTTTTGTATGTTTTGGATACGTTTTTCCAAAAACTGACTGCATCTTTAGCTTGCATGGACTTAGCCATGGCATCTGCTCGCGCCATATCTTCGCGTTGTTGGCACTGTTTAAGCAGATATTTAAAATGTAACCTAGTTTTCCGCATTAGTTCACAGACTGGGCCATGCTTAGGTTTTCCCATATCACGCCATAAAATATAGTAGTATCTAGCTTCAGTGTGCGCTTCCTTAACATAATCATTCCATCCAGGTACAATGTAGTCTTGGCACAATGTTTTTTTGCATGTAGTAATCGTTTCAAGACTAGATACCCTAAGCGCATTACATATATCATCAAATAAATCGTCAATATCAGTTATATGCTGTCTGTTTGAACAGTTATGATTTGAACAGTTATGATTTGTGCACGTACACGAGTCTGAAGTGGGTATTCTGTCTAGATGAACAGCACTACACTTTCCATATTCTTTGATATTACAATATTTTGCATTAGACCATCTGAAGATAGGAGGCATTTTGTCGGCGTGTTTCTCATTATTAACACATCTGTCTGCAGTTAGAACAGTAGAGATCTCTAGTCCTACAGGGAGGTGATCCGAACTAGGACATTTATCTAATATATATAAATCCGTGATCATCGAGTTTACACTTACATACGTATGCGTATTGCTAGCTCGACCAAAAATCTCATAATCTGAGATAACCAAACCAGTATTCTCACACATAGCAATTAATTCAGATTCAAAAGGAGTGTTAACAGCAGCATTAAAATCACCAGTGATGACAACATTGGTCGTGTCCTTTTCTTCAATTATACATGCAATTTTACCCAAGTAGTTACAAAATTCCTCAAAGTTGTCAGATGACTGGTAAGGCAGGTATACATTTAAAATAAACAACTTGCCATCATTTGTATCAATGTCAATTCCAAGTAATCTGTTATCTTGTAAATCACAAATAGTACAAGCATGTGAAATCGATTTTCTCCATAAAACACCTATACCACCAAATGGGCGTCCAACTTGTATACCGAGTTGGTCATTCATAGCGCTGACCGCATATGCTTCAAATGCTTTATGAATAGAACGCAATAGAGAGACATCTTCATTGGAGAGCCATAGCTCTCGCAAAATTATGACATCAAACTGTTCACAAAGAAGTAAAATATCATAAACAGATGACTTAAAACCATGACAGTTAAACGTTACCATTTTCAATCCATTAAGTATTGTGTGATTGAATGTTAGCTAGAAACAATGCAATCTGGGTTTCAAACATCCACTTATTCAAGGAAAGCACGGACCATAACGCCAGACGGCCACACCCTAGAGTCTAGCAGTAGGTGTTGATCACGAGGTGGCAGTCGAACACAGAAAGACGAGTAGGTGTCAAATTTCGTTCTCAAAGGTTCACATGACACAGACAAGCCAGTCTCTCGCTTGACGTGTGTGGCCAGGTCTTTGGGGTTGGTCGAGCCAAAGCACTGGATTCACGTTGGTGATTTGCGGGCGTACCGTTTGACACTTTGCTCGGTCCATTTGAGGAGAAATGCTTTGATGTAGACATGTATCATCAGTTGATGGGTTGATTTCAGCGATAACAATAATAGACAACTTTATATTTACCGTCATCAGCATGTTACGCGCGTTGCCGAGTTGCAGCCATTTCATGACAACAGCCAAACCCTATACAGGGAATCTACGTGGAGAGCGCCTCGATCACCGTCGTGACGTCATTCTTCGTCTAAGATGGGGTAGCGCATAGAATTTGGATGGCTGGGTGTTTAAAAATATTTTTCTGGTAAACCGCTGGCGTTACAAAATTGAGTATATGTGGAAATTGTTACTTTATATTAACTCTATTAGGTGTATGCCACGTAAAAGTTAAATTTGTTTGTCCTTTAATGTTAACTGTTTCCCCAGCAGTGACGTGGTCAACGGCCCTACGCTCTACACAACAGTCACATGCAATCAGACAACGCGGCGTGATTTAGACATCATGGAACGATGGACGCTGTTACAACCGATAATGTAATAATCGCCCGGTAATGTAATAACTACCCGATAATGTAATAAAATCAACCGATAATGTAATAACCACCCTATAATGTAATAACATCAACCGATAATGTAATAAACTTGCTAACCGATAATGTAATAATTTTCAACCGATAATGTAATAAACTCCTCTTGCCTGATAATGTAATAACTTTCGCCTGATAATGTAATAACGTACACATTTCTCGTAGGACTTAGTCGTTTTCGTGGATTTCATGTTGGTTTCTTGTACTTAGTCGATTTCGTCGATTTCGTCGATTTCGTCGACTTCTTCTATTTCGCAATACCACAACCTTTGCTAGCGGAATCAATTTAGATTACATCCAATATGCTGGTTCCAATTCGGAAGTCATATTTATCCCAGCAGGTCAGGATTTTGAGTTATACATTCTCTTTCCATTTATTAATGACGGGTTGGTGTAATACAACTGTGGGCTTCATTGATAACGAAATTGTCGGCCCAAATCCTGGAATCGATGATCTCACAAGTATTCCCTTTCCATGCTATAATGTCAGGGTATCGAATGCCCACAGGCGTGGGGTTTGCTGGTTCAATCCTAGTGTGAAACCCAGATGAAGAAATGGTTTCTTAAAGAATGTGTTATGTATATATTTTAGTACGATGTTTGTAATTCTCCCGTGATGTGCTCAAGATACATACATACATACATACATACATACATACATACATACATACATACATACATACATACATACACACAAATATATATATACATATATATATATATATATATATATATATATATATATATATATATATATATATATATATATATATATATATATGTATATATATATATGTATATATATATATGTGTGTATATTTACGCGATGAAAAGCCGAACTAATCGGCGGCAGATTGCGCAAACAGATAAACATGTAATACATATATTGCAAAATATATGTTTGCATTGTGGTCGAACTGCCTATGTATGATTTCGTCACAGTTATTCTTGGTACTTTATTGGTACAGTTATTCTTGATACTGTTTGGTGTTCATTTTTATTTCGCGTTATATAGATGAACGCATACTTACCTAGTGTACTTTAAGCATAGCCTAAATGAACCGATTTCGAACAGGTGAAACGGTGTTATTGCAGGTGACTGCCTTTTGTTTTAGAGATATTCAACTAGTACAAATGACTACCTGCTATGATGAAGTATGCGTGCGTGCGAACGTGCGTGTGTGCGTGTGTACGTGCGTGCATGAATGATTGAGTGCGTCACTATACTTAAACAAGATTTGTGTTTATCTGTCTGTAATGTAAGAACGGGGACATAAAGATATAATATTCCCATAATGTAGACCCGATTCTTCATAAACGTATGGGTTTATACAATTTGAGTTTTAATATTAGTAGCCTACACCTTATATAAATATAATTGCCGTGTTTACGCTAATACATGACAATGTGGTAATTACAATGGTATACCCTCGATATTTGGTGTTCTCTACATAGCAATTATTTAACGAATAATAGAACGCAACCACTGTCTTAAAAATGGTACACGTGGTCACCCACTAACACAGAATACACACGCATCCTCGCACAAACTAAGAGTCCTGTACATCACGTACTAGCACTGGGAGCTCTGTTGCTGTTTATCGGAGTGCAACTTTACATAACCATGATATATCATGCCCGGTACCAAGGACAGATGCCTGCATCGACCCGTCTTGGAATGCAGGCACAACTAAATATACCGCGCCATGGTTTCCTCCTTACATCAAGAAAACGTCGGCACAACGTTTATCTACCGCCGTACATCGACCGTCATCGCTAACAGGCCATTGGGCGTGTTTCTATGTGCGTTTAACAAAAAGGTGATAGAAGTCGCCTAAATAAAAGACAGCAACCGTTCTTCACGAACGAAGTAAACTCTCAACTCTTGCTCTTAACTTTAACATGGTGTATTTTTGTTTTGCAAATAGCCTTATAGCGTACTAATAATTATCAAACTGGAAATGTTCTCTCACTAATAGGCACAGATTCCTCATGACACTGCTAATTTTAATTAACTGTCATACTGTTAAAACAGTTCTTTTTATTGTCTTGATAAACAAATCCAATGTATATCGAATGCGTAACGAGAATTAAAGATGGTCACACATTATTTAATAAATAATTTACATCAGGCCTAATGACACTGCCATAGTAACCAGATTAGCTTTCAAAAGGCTGATGTTGGTGTGATTTTGCGAAACATTGCATTGGTATTGTTTGTCAGTAATATTTACATATTGAATATGTTGGCAAAACGCGATTGACAGGTCAGATAATTAGAAGGTCTTCTCACGGACCGTTTATCCATCGTATATGTACACACACACACACACACACACACACACACACACACACACACACACACACACACACACACACACACACACACACACACACTCACGCGCGCGCGCGCGCGCGCGCGCGCTCGTTCACATACTCTCGCATTAACTTCCTCATATGCACACGCACGCACGCTCATTGGCTCACTCGTACTCACTCCGTCACTCACTCATTTACTCACTAATTCACTCAGTGAATCACCATACGCACACTCATAATGCACACATACACGCCCGCACGTGTACCAGGATGTCATTATATAACTATGTTTTGCCACATGATGTGTTAGCGTGTACATTTAGCTACATTACCATAACATTTAATCTATTCACCTTTTCTCGGACACACTATGATGATCAACCTGTCTTGGAACCCAGTTTAAGTTCACGTGCTGTCGTTATAATATGTCAACGGCGGTGGGCCTGTAAGGTTTATCGCCGGTTGATAAATTACCTTCATCGCTACCACGTCGTTGGCCCGGCCTGCTCCACATTACCTTCGGTGAACAAACTTGACTGAAGACGTCGCCTAAATACAGGACGGCACTCTACACCTCTCGAGCACAACCGTCCGAGACAATCCGTAAAATATATTCTATAGAGTAGGTTCTGCAGAATATACTTTAGAATTATGTAGAGTTGATGTAAACAGACTATTCTGTACAATGTTATGGAATATTCGATACATTTTTATTTAATAAAATGTGACTAAACGCATTCTATACATTTATATAAATGTCTTGTATACATTCTGTGTATTTTTAGTTATAATTATATATAATATTAAATACAACAATAAGGTTGTTAGACCTTTTTCTGTGATGTCTCGTCTTTTTTCATTTTTTTAAACGATTCCTTATCGGTATAATTTTTTCCTTCAGAATGCAAAATATATCATCATTGAGACGTCCATTCTTTATGTTCATGGTTGACATGAAAATACCCACACCCGCCTGGATTAGTTTATATCATCCAAAACGACAGCAAGTGTTACTAATGTACTGGCACTCAGGCAAATGGCGGTTAGAGGTCAGTCAGTTTCTGTGGGTATTATGTGCTTACTACTGTAGTGTAATGTGAGACGCGGAGTTATTCTTGGCCCTGGTTTTAGTGGCTCATGTACATCACAGGACGTAATGTCCACGTATATTTCGGCCACGGACGTACTGGTCACGACCACGCTCGGACATAATAATATTATTGACCACACGGTCGCCACAGAACAGTGAATCTAGGTTATCTCGTAAAGGACAGGTACAAGTGTTCGGACATTCACAAGTGTGATCAATTTGCCAAGTAGTGGCGCCGTACGTTATTAAAATATGATGTCCAAAGCCAGTGGCCCAATACCCTTTCTAAATACGCTATAAAACAGACGTCATGACCAATAAATTCGTATTAGAACGACATTTTCATAATTGCAATCCCGGAACTCTTGCTAGAATTGTTAAAATTATAATCAATTTCATTGAGCTTTCCTTCTGCTTAAAATGTCTTTATAAGCCTGTTAAATACGAACAGAGTGTATAGTTGACATTATGCAATTGTTAATTTATATAATATGTTATGATGGAAATGTAAGTCTTGTATAAGCATACATAATATACAACAGTTATAAGATCCTCTCCTCTCATAAACATGTTTACCTGTCGTATGAACCATATGCACCCACATTTATTTGTGTGTGAATGGACTGGTTACTCATCGTTTCCTACGGCTCTAGTTATTGAGAAGGTTATCCATTATTAAACAGTTGTTATTATCGGAAGGGAAAGGTGAGGTAAGACGGTCAAGGACAAGAAGAAATAATACATCTATAATATAAATATGCTATATTAATGGCTGTCTTTGTGTGCAGGTTCCCAATGTGTCATTGGTGTCGTCATTTCACAATTATGTCCCTTCAGTGGGCGTTTTGTCCATTTGTGGGACAAAACGACACCTACCATTTCCTGAGCAAAACTTTATTCCCCAACACATAAAATTACACGTCTAATGATACACCGCGACATATACCAATATGCTAATTTAAGGTACAGCTTTGTTGTAAATAAAATATAAGATTCCGTACTATATATTTAATTTACTGTATATTCGTTCGTCCACACATCTATAGGATATCCAACTTTGTTTTGATTGGGCATTTACCCGTATATTATTATGTTTCTTAAATTAAAAATAATGGACCTGACAGAAAGGTCGATCAGTTCAGTAGGAGACACAAGTGTTTTTACATCGCGTAAATAACAAACTACAAAAACAACCAATAAAAGTAGCTTACGTGCGTACGGGGGCCTGCCTACGTGCAAGTAGTGTTGACATTTGACCTTTAGTTGGAGACGGATGGACTGACAAGTTATCTAACAACACCCATTCTCCAATATTGCACGAACGCACGGGCACGCGCACTCACGAACAGATGACTCATAAAGATCGAACTAAGTTTTATATATATATATATATATATATATATACATATACATATATAATATATATATATATATATATATATATATATATATATATATATATATATATATTATAATATATATTTATATATAATTATATAATCTCTCAATATACTTATATACATAGGCCCTAAATACATACATGCATACATACTTACGCAGGGCCTGGATATAATTTTATATACATGCACACACACACATAATGTAAAAGTCATAATAACATAGTATTATAGTCAACTAATAATTCGCACAAGGACAGTGTTCGCGTGACCACAAGACCCGCATTGTTTTCAGTGTTTCATCCAATAGTCGGTCAACCACCGACCCACATGAACGACAAATATCGCCTGACAGATGGTTATTGGCCATCGGTGGCGTTTTATAACGGCCTCGATGAGAGAGATCTATTTATAGAATCGACCTTGACACAAACCGCGGAAACGTGATATTATAAATCACCTCGCCTTTGACCAGTTCTAACAGGTTCTCAATGGCTAGGCGTGTTCATATCCCAAAACATGTTATGCACGTTCTTCGCCAAGTCGCTACATGCGCGAAACACCGTAATGGTCATACGACGATATGTGTTGTCATTTGTTTATTAGTACGCCCGTTCGAATTTAGGTCACTGCCCTGGGCCTCGCGCGCCACTTGATGAAGTAAACAAGTTGGCCACGTGACCGAGACAACCGCATTGTAAATACACGGACCAGTCACGCCGAGTTAGTGTTATCAGGAGAAGCAAAGCAGACGGTTGGATTTGAAAGCGACTCGCACCACAAGTTGGCAGTCAGTTTCACGGGTCGACGTGCGCTGTAGAGTTAGCATCAGAAGCACTTTTAGTGGTCGTATAGCGACAGCGTCCGATAGAAAGTGAGGAAGAAACTCCGGCCGGGGCAAAGCGTCCCCGTGCCACGCCGAATCCCTGACTGAAGCAAGAACAACACCATCCTCATCGCACCGGGAGAGTTAGGGAGGCGTCTACGGTCGAACGATCGTATCTCAGGGATCAGGTACCCAAAAACTGTCGCAGATACGTGGGTCGACATTTCGGTGCGAATGTCGTATCTGTTTTACTTGTAACCACCTTCTAGTCAGGCCATGCAAGCGAAGGCCAAAGGCGAAAGTTCCACGTTTCTCGCCCGCACGTGATTGTTGCATCATAATCTCCGGTATCACATTCCATCCTTCGACGAGGACAGTCTGGAATCGGCACCAAACTTATCATTGACACTATTTCATACGACTAGCAAACCAAAAACATGATGTGCCTACGACATCTAGTGCGGTGCAAACTTGTGGGTCTGTGCAATGAGTCGACTCAGCGGCCAGTGGCTGCCAGATTGTACACCAACCTGGCTCTACAGCCAAAACCTCGTGCCAAACAAGTGGACATGAGTCGCATCATGGCTGGTGCTGATTACATGGACATAGATCAATTCCGCGTGTATCCGTGGTCAATCTCGGGACTCGAGAGTTGCATTCTCGTCCAGAAGAACGACCTCAGTGTTGCTTTCGACATGGGCTATGCTTTCCGAGAAGCTGTGAAGTGCCAGCATGTGCTCATCAGGTATGTCATGTCAATTATTTGTATTCGTTTTGTTAATATAAATTACAAAATAAAGTTATAAACACGGTGTGGGTCATTCTATGCGAAATCAATCAAATGCAACGTGTAATTACAACTGAAGATATCTAAAATCAAGTATGTAATTTTTTTTTTAATGTGTAACATTTAGTGTAGACCTAGACCATTTTTAGAGAGAAAATAATTGAATGAATTCTTTATTGAGATGTTTGATGGCAATCGTTCATCTCCTTAAAATTCAGTAATTTCCATGGTAATCAAAACTAATTATAATAGTTGAGATCATCATCTAAAATATTACATGCTGTCATAAAACATTTCCAACCAAATATTCACATTTGGTATGTTTATGTTGTATCTTTTTTCATTCCTTGTCTTTTCATAAGACAAGGAATTAAAAATATTTATGCAACAATAAATGAAATAATTCTCTAGTGCTGATTAAATATTTTTCTTAAGGAAATAGTAACAAAAATGGACTTTACGGTTTATGTAAAGTAATGGTTCTTTGTTATCCATTTCAGTCATGGCCACATTGACCACATTTCGGGGTTGATTAGCCACGCAGCCAGGCGCCACCTGTGTTGCATGCGACCAGCTACGTACTACGTCCCTGGTGCACTGATCGAGCCACTCAAGATGGTTGCCTCGGCATACGCTCAGATGCACGCAAACGACAAAATCAACGACATTGATCTGAAGGCGCTGGGCTTGGACGATGAAGTTAATGTAAGTATGATGGGATATAATTTACTGAGACCATGAGACAATTTTTCAGTTATGCAACAGGGTTCTGCCAATGTTACATTAATTGTTTAACCGATGCTCAGAAAGGTTAATTAAAATACCGTTCTGGACAAGAATTATGTTAGCTATAAATGAGTTTTAAAATATATTTTGTTTCCATTCCTTTTCCTACCTTCCCCATTGATTTATTCCAGCAGTGCTCATGTTGACCACTTAAAAATTAATCTGAATAAATTGTGGAAATGTCAGCAAATAAATTTGTTTACAGTTGATACAATCTAGGACTGAAGAGCCTATTTTCTTCAAAAATATCAGCACACATTGGGTTCCACTTAAATAAATAAATAAGTGTATAAATTTGGTAAATGATAATTGTTTCGAAGAAAAAGCTAAATGATGGTCTCACTGGGAACATTAAACATACTGTACACATTTGCTTAAAACCAACCTGTGTAGAAATAATATTTTGCAATACCATAAACACGCAATTATTTTGTCTATTTATCCAATAAGTTTTCTGCTACCTTCGGGGTCAATAAACACAGTAGTTTGTGTTGCAACCTTAATTTAATGTCCCTCTTCATTGTATATACAGAGCCCGGGAGAATTGGGCCATGTTTTTTCCCCACTGGCCTCTGGCATCCTGTTTCCCAGAACTAGACGAGTTTAACACTGACAGATCTGTTGTAATTACATCGTACACATTCCCCATATTGTACTGCAGTGTGGCATCTCAATGGTTGGCCTTGACACATGTCATGTTTTTTGACAATGTTTCCACTGATTCTGTCCAGTTTTTATCCACATACACTGATGAAAGCAGCTGAAATAAATTGTCAGGCTCTGCAGAAACATATAGACTTCTTGTTTAGAAATAAAGTGCCTCGAATATTCAGCATTATCTGTCAAAAGCAAGGTGATAGAAATATTTTATTTTTTACTTTATAATGTTTTAGTATTCAATTATGGCATGTATACACAGAGTATGGGTGTTTAAAAAATAATTTATTAAGACTGTAAAAAGTCTGTACATACACAAACAGTTTTATTACTACTGTAAAACTGTACATGAACAGTTTTATTACTACTGTAACACTACAGTTAGTTTTTAAATTGCGATTTAGTTGCATAACAGAAGTGTGTATGAATACAATGTAAAAACATCTTTAGGTTCAGCGTTGTACCCAAGTAACCCGGATGCCGTCTTGAAAACATGTTTTATCCCCTTATGTAAGAAAGTAAGAAAAGAAAATATCTTTTTTGGGTCTTGACAATTGACACTGATACTGCTAAAGTGTTATTTGCATTTTCTAAATTCTCAAGAGTTGTGACTCAATGTTATTAGTGTAACTGCAAGAATATTCATTGTAACTGGAAAAATATTCACAAACCAGCAAGCTACTGGTAAACAACTTCGTAAACCATCCCTTAAACCTCCTAGCTGCTGTATATGTTGGATAAACACACTTAGATGTGTCTCTGATAAGCCTTACCCCCAATGACCTGTCCCCAAGGACCAAATATGGTGTTGGTGCGTAGATTTTGTGGTCAACAGAAGCAGTGAAACTTATCTGTTTTCCAGTTCACATGTTACTGAAGGCGATTGTTGCTGTGTGCTATCACTAGTTTTGTGTCCTCGTTTTTTCTGATGGTTGTTTAATGCTAGAAAATAACAGTAAATCATATTATGAGCTGCTGTGACTAAGCTGATAGGTGTAGGGTGAATTTTATTTGATTGTTTACACAGGTATTACATTTTAAATTTAACAGTAACTGTTCTGAAACAACAGACAATCAAATTTATTATTATTATATCTAATACAAAAATAATTTCATATAGTGCTTAACATGTTCTTATTATTTGTATATCAACTGGTTTTAACCTGACATAAATGTGTGACAATTCACATTCATAAATGTCTATGTACAGTTAGTAGATGGGATCATGGTTTGAACTAACGAATGTATATTTTTATACACTTTTCAGTAATTTTTTTATTTGAGACAGTGGAAAATTACAGACATTCTTCAATCTCATATAACCACCCACCTCAGTCTACGGTCTGACAACAAGTCTGTGTTAATCCTTCAAAATAGACTGAGACTGTGCCATAAATAAGTCTTCTTTTTCATGTGTTAGTTGTTAACACAGTTTCCATTTCTGTGGTTATCCATCAAAATAGACTGTGCCTTCCTTTTGTCACGTTTTAGTCATTAACACACTTTCTAGTTGTGCCAATGCTGTGAATGGAACATTATATAACATCGTATCTGCTATTTCTGTCCCAAGCAGACATCAAAACATCTTTCTGCACGTGTTAAAGACATTACTTCCCCTCAGCTGCTTGTGGTTTTATCAAGGTCTATTTTAGTTTTTACAAGCTATGCTACTTTCTGCGTGACTTATCTGTAACAGCCTTGCCTGTATCTCCTGTTGAGTGGATGTCCTGGCATTCTGTGGCACTGATATTTCCCCCCCCCCTGCTTTCTAGTGTTCCTGTACACTATTACAAGTTGTTTGAAGACCTGAGATGTTCATGGCTTGCTATTTCTTCAATGTAGCAATCTATCTCGGATATCAGACATTTTTATTAGCCGGAGTAGCTAGGAAATTGAAATGTCAAAAATGGTGTGAAACCTGTAGTTTTAGGTCAAAGCGAAGCATGTATTCGCATGGAACATTTTCCGGACATTTTCTTAAGTCTGATTTTCCCCCTAAAAAGTGTTTTATTAATTAAAACAAGATTACCTTGTTTGTCAAGTACACTTGGTGTTTGCTCCCAGAATCCTAATTATTACCTTTAAATTACCCACAACCAAAAGGCTAACCCATTGGTATTTTTTTTTATTTTTTTTTATTACAACATCAAGTAACGGAAAAATCAGACCTTTGATGGAGCTAGTTGTTATTAAATATTGCATGATTTATCAGGTGTTCCAGAATAATAGACTGCATGGCTGTTCCATTTTCATAAAGAATTTGTTTGGTCTACTTTACTTGTGTGCATTCGTTAATAATTTTTGTAATTATTACTAAATTACTACGAGGCAGTTGAAAAGGGAAAAGTGCAGATGAGAAACAAGAAATATATTGATTTGGCCTAGGACATAACCATGCCATAGTGCCATGGCTGCTTTGAAGCCATGTCAGGGTGTATTCACTTATACACTGTATTATGTTCTAGCGAAGAGGCATCAACAGCTATTGTTATTGGGGCCATATTCAGTCCCAAAATAGATACATTGGTGCTTGTTAGTGGCAGTAAAACCTGAGCAAATAGACATACTGGAGAACATTCAGGACTAGGTTTCGTGGAAATATGGGTTATGCAACATGGAGATACATCATTAGCAATCACAGTGTTGATAAACAATGAAGGCAGCTGGCATTTGTTTGATTGCTGCCCACCTGAGTGAACACTTTATAATGTTACACAATGTAATTTTATGTAAAATGGTAACTTATGACATTGAACATAAACAACTGACCATAGAAACATTAATCAAAATGAATTGAAAAATATAATAAAATAATTTTGAGTGCAGTGATTTTATAGTTTATTCAAAATTTCAAACATTTTACCAGGGAGTGTAAACACCAAACATTGCATTGGAGTCACCTAAATAATATGACCATCCGTGATTCCAAATTACGGACACTCGGACAGTCATTCAGTGTTTCTATGGTATACTTAAACTTAAGAAATATTCCCTGTACAATTCAGTCAACTGACAATTCAGGTTATTGTGCTGTGGTTATATAGACTAGGACTAAACTCCTACGTAGGGAAATATCTGTGAGACATAACCTGCTTGTGAAGATGAAGTCAGCAAACATTACATGAGACACAGACCTGTGATAAACAACCATTGTCAGTGATTATGACATAGCTCTTGTGTTAATTGAACATGGATCTAAAAATACTTATATGGCACAAATCAATGATCGTTTCTTGTCTACTTGACACAACGAAGCGTGCAATCAAAATAGATTGCTCGCTTCTATGTAATCGCAATTATGAATGGTCGCTGTGTCTGCCAAAGTAAACCACTTTACAAACAGTGCGACTGTCTAACTAATACCGAGATAATTTATCGTCCACCACAAATAGGTGACCGATTTCCATGCGAGACAACAATTTTGAATGGCTGTGCAAACAGCGTGTCCTACGCATAAAAACATAATTGTTCGTTATATTGAGAGTCGTTATCTGGCATCAGAACACGTGGTTTGCTTAGCAACACTTTAGAGCAGATCTCAGAATTCAGTGCGTGTGCACGTGTTACATGTTAATCTCGACAAAATACTGCATGCTTTGTATGAAACCTGGTTATGTCCCAACTGTGAGTGTCTGGCAGGTTGTATGACCCAAAAATGTAATCAGTTTTCTGGTTCGATAAATGTGACTCATCTAGATCTATTAGGGGTTTATGGGTCTTTTTATCGTGGTGGCCCTGAACTGGGTAGTTTCCAACTTTCCAGTTGTGCTAGCTGTCACTATGGGCTGTTGACGTGGGGATTTATGCTGTTTTTGCCATCAATTGGAGACTCCTAAACCATAGCTCATGTCAAAACATACCGGTATACATTCCACACGGGGTCAGCCTAACCTTTCTGTATAAATCAATACCAGCTGTCTTGCCATGCCTAAGAGTAGCACATATACATACATCCTCTTGTACAAATTCAGTATCACACATCCCCACTGATCGTTTGTTCCTAAGCCTCCTATCACACATTGGGTATGATTTTTAAATTGGTGTTTTCATTTTAAAAAGTTGGCCTGATATTAACATTATTCTGTCCATCCATTTCATACATATGAAGGTATGATTCCCTGTTAACACAATTAGCTACAACTGGAGTTGTTTGTATTAAATCGGTCAAGTTGCTGAGTGCATTAGATGTAGTGCTAAGTTCGAGTATGTTGATATCAAAGTAAAACTTTTTGCAAACAGAGATCCAAAATGGATGCAGTGAGTTTTGGATTTCATTCATTTGATTTGGTTTAGAAATCTCTGAATGGGTTCAGAGCAAAATATATTACGAATACAAATACATTTATTTCATGTAAAAACCCATATACAATTGGTACATACATTAGCACATCTAAGTAGCCTACAAAAGATCAATATAAATATCTTAAAAAATGAATAGATAAAATTAAATAAGGTTATAAGTTAGATAAATATAAAATTGTAGAAAAAAAAATACAACATATATATATATATACAAAATGTGCGTAGCGTGTGCATTATCCTAAAAATAGTTAATTCTAACTATATTTGAAGAAAAAATCACATGACTTATCAAGATGTTTCGTTCTTTACAGCTGCCTGGTGGTTACATCGCGAAGCCGTTCAGCACCAACCACCGCGTGCCCAGCCAGGGCTACCTGCTCTATAAGCAGTCTAAGCAACTGAAGGCGGAGTTTGTGGGAATGCCCTCGGCCGAGATAAACGCCCTACACAAGAAGGGTGTGGCAGTCCATGATGTCCTGCTCACCCCCGAAGTGGCTTATACAGGTGGGTAGGCGGGGTTAAATGGGTTGAGGGCGGGGGTTGGGGATATATTTGATAGATCGATGTCATCATGGGCCATATATAGATCTGTGTTCACTGTTCAATAAATAATGTCTCTTTAGTTTCTTGTTTCTACCGACAATTTTACTTGTTACGTGTGTAAAATATTCAGGGAGTCCATTATAGTTGAATTAATTTATTGTTTTAATTGTGTGTAGAAATTTAAAAAAATACTTCAAGCACCCATAATTAGAACAGAAAAATCCCAGTATTTAAAAATTATTATTTCTTTTTATAAATATGTCATTTATATATCCGTATAGATATACACAGGTAACACCTGTAGGTAGGTAGAAAAACAGTATCATGCTGCATGTATGTGTGTATGCATAACTTCCACCAGAAACAGCACCATCTTAATTTTTTGGGGATATTATTTCAGGTGACACAAACTTCGACGTGTTCTTGAACCCGCCGAATCCTGATCTGCTGCGAGTGAAGCTTCTGATCACGGAGACGACGTACATTGACGACTGTGTGGACCAGAACGGAGTGACCAGTATGACACGGGCTCGGAACCGGGGACACATCCACATACAGGTAACTGTCAACATTAACTGATCAACATTCCTACCTGTGTGACCATTATCACAGCGTTGATTGTGGAAATATTGCAGCATATAAATAACACCCCATATAAATTACACCCACAAGATTTAAAAAATAAAAAGTCCGTAAGAGGGGGCTGTAATAATAATTTTATTTGTGAGTTTTAATTATAATTTTATCATTAAGAAAGTCAGTTAATTAATCAGTTAAATAGTGATTGCATTAGCCTGAAGAAAATTGTCTATCTTAAGATGTATTGTTTTTAATACAGATAATAAAGTATTTCTTGATTTAATTCGTGCATGCTCTGTACAGAATAAATATCATATTCAGAAGTGCATAAAATGTGGCTTTGATCAGATGTAACTAATGTAGTAAACTGTGCAGCCCAAACTGTTTCATAACATGAGTTACCGATACACCACTTCTTTCTAAGTGTGCCTGTATTTGTATAGTAGAGGCGTTGGTGTTATGACAGCTATTATATGACACTCGTAAACACATTTGAACTGGGCATTGTTCACCCAGAGGCTTTTGATAACCATGAATGCCTTGCCCCCGCACACGTGACCTTGCCCGCACACGTGACCTTGCTCCGCCTTGACCTATTCACCTCTCATCTGTTGACGAACAATGTCCACTCGGACCAGTCCAGTACCAAATTACCCCCCCAAGGGTAGTGTAGATAAACATGTTTACCCCACTATGACTGCACGTGACTCAATCTCACATCTGTACGTATCCATTCCCGGAAACGAATCCGAATAGAAGAAGTAAACATCCTGTTAATTATGATGTGGTATTTGGACTATGTTCATGTAAAAAATTATTGAGGTTGATATATATCTGGTTTTGTAAACCGCGGACGTGCTCAAATCTGTGTGCCCCATAGATGTGTCCTCCGGTGGCTGGAAACAAACACAAGGACGACTCGTAACTTAACTACCAGTAGCTCTATTCAACTAGTTTTTTAGACCTCCGTGGTCTCTGCCTTAACTTATGCCAGGTCATCTGTATAAAAAATTAGTATAGTTTTTTTCTATTTGGACTGTGTTCATGTAAAAGGTTGTTGAGGTTGATATATAACTGGTTTGATATATAGTTACTGGTTTGGCACGCTGTGGACGTACCCAGCTCTACTCAGCCAGTTTTTTTGAGACCATGTTGTTTACATTATGACTTATGGTAACACATCTGTACAAAATGTTTTTACTTTTCGTGAAATCAAGGACGACTTGTGACTGAAATAGCTCTACCCAACTAGTTTTTTGAGGCCATCTTGTTTTCATTATGACTTGTGCTAGCACATGTGTGCAAAATGTGTTTAGTTTTCGTGAAATGTTGGACAGGAATTAGTAGTTATGGAAAGTAACAAATGCTAACTATTCCACAATTCATTTAAATATGTATCTACGACATTGCACATCCACTAAAGCTCCCTGTGATATAAGAAAAACCGTTGACGATGAATATTGACGCCAAGATTCAATCATTGTGTAAACGTTGTATTTTGATGCGCCTTTTGGATTCCAAGGATTTAGATGCAGTAGAAGCTACGTTATTATTGTGTTGTTGTTTTTAACCAACTGAAAGATTTTAACAGTTAATTTATATTCACTGCATTTCAACTCAAACTCTGTCTTCTTCTGCAGGAGTTCGTGGACAACGAGCATCTGTTTCGTAACGTTGGCAACCTGCTTCTAGTGCACTTCTCCGACAAGTACTCTGTCGGGTACATCCACGAGCGCGTGTATGGCCTCCTCCCCCCCAGCCTCCAGGGCAAGGTTCATCTCGGCACCTACCTCAAGGACAAGACGAGTTAGACACATCTCACCCGAGAGACTGATTGCAGAGTTGGCATTCTCGCGCCTTCGTCGGCCGTCTTTGTATTGTGTGTTGAAGATATGCTTCAAAGAAGCTTCAGTGGATTGTTCTTCCGTTGTCGTGATTGTGTCTCTGAGAAGAGATCCTCTCTCGTGTGACAGATGACAGTTGTTAAGCGCGAGATGAGTTGAGCTTAGATGAGAGGCATTTTGGCCGATGGACCACTGTTTTTATTTATATAATTCTACGTTGGAGTTTCATCGTCGTTGTCATCATCGTGCCAGATGCTGTCGTCAGTGGTGCGACAACAACAGTTGCTGGTTTCGTTTGCTCGCAACATACTGAATTGCATTAAACTGTTACTGAACTGTGTAAAGTGCCGCTTGATTACGCTGAAACATTCCGAAAGAGGACGAATGGAAGGAAAACGTGGCCCAGACTTGGGGCCAGTTACATTCAACTGAATGTCGTGAACTAGAACTTAGAAGACGCGTGTTCTTCAACAGGGTGTATTCCACCTGCAATGGGAATATAGACAGTAGTACGAACATATCGTTCATGTCAGTGAGTGTTTGTACAAGACAGTGTGCAGAAACGTGGACCAGTTGGCTAGGGTTTGTGTACACGTTTGCTAAACTGCTGAGTTTCCCTTCGTTGGGACCAAACGTTGTGATGGTGTATTACTACACGGACTGCAGACCAATACGTTGGTCTCTAAACCATCAGTATTGTTTTAAATGTGCACATTTTATTATATTTCATGTATATTGCACTGTGTAGGTACCATGATGTGTGAAGATTGCTGCATTCTGTTTTTCAAGGGTCATAGCCGTGTCATGCTAATCTGAGTTTGGTTTGATTACAACTGCAAACACAACTAATTGTAATCAATCACACAAATAACTGCAATGGAAAATCGAAGCAAAGTTAACTGTTTTCTGCATATTTTATTTTTACCCGTACATTTTCTTTTGTTACGATCAGATTTTTGTATTACTCAGCCTGAGTATTACGTAGTCATTAAAGTGTTCAGTAAAACCAAAATTGTGATGTTTATGTACACAACTTTGTGAGATGAGAAAAGTTTCATTTCTTGTGTTATTCAGAATGTGAGCATTGCAGTCAAACCCAGCCTGGATACTGGCAATGATCTTGTTGACACTAACGGCTTTTTGTGAACACAGTTTTATGTAATCCTTTTTTTTCCTAATGCCAATATATGTGTCTTATCAGATCAGAATAAGTTTAATACTGATTTGTGCATCAAGTCTTTCAATCCACTGCCTTGTCTAACAGTTATTGACTTCAGCTGTTCCAAACTGAGACGTTATCTCCAGTTACTGATCATTTTAACATAAGCTGTATATTTCTTTCTTTAGTGATTATTTCAACAAATGCTGTGTGATTGTACAGTTATTATTTTAGCAGATTTGTGTAATATTAATTTGGTCAGCTACGCAAACAGCAAGAGTTCAGCTTGTGACCTTTAAATTATTTTTGGAACCGTTTTTAAATGATCAGTAATTGGAGGGGGTGTTTCAGGAGTATGTTTGTTTATAATATGTTGAAACGATTACAAATGACTGTATTTAACATGTAATAAAAGTGAAAAATTTCAATTGTATTGTTAATTATTATCACTCTTCTCTTTTTATCTCTTTCTCAATTTCTGTCTGTCTGTCTGTCTGTCTGTCTGTCTGTCTGTCTGTCTGTCTGTCTGTCTGAGCATTGCTTGGTTGTTTGACCTCTCTATTATGACAGGCTATGTCTGTGTAAACTGTGTTGACATTGCAGCTATGACTAGATCCAGCATTGTAGGGTTTGTAACCTATCTAGTCTGACCAAGTATGAAAACGAAGATTTGTTAGCCCCAAAATTACAGGTTATTTAGATCATGTTATTGTAACCAAGCATAACTGCATATTGTGTTACCATTTTGTAGACTGGACATGGGGGAAAATAAAAAACAAATCCATCTACTTACTGAATTCAGTGCAGTATATAAAACAGTCTCAAATTCAATTTTTGTTTTATATTTAGCATTGGGGCAAACCACCATCCATCAATCCATGATGTGGGACAGGTGATTTTTTTCTGATCCAGTTTGCATTAACCCTTTTTACTGATATGGTGGCGTCAATGTTGCAATATATTTCTTTATGGTGTGTGGTGACAATTGAGCACTGTGTAGAGCTTAATCTGTTTGGGGATTTGGTGAGCTTGTGTAACCTCCCCTTAATTTGTTTATTAATAAAAAATGTAAATAAAAAAATAAAAATAAATTAATATATTAAATGATATTTGTATATTATAGTTAATTTGTTACAGTGCCAGATCCACAATTGTTTGTGGTTCTTTGCAATACATCAGATGCCATTATCATTAAACCATAAAACTATTAGTACTAAAACAGTCATTTAAACTAATAATGTACAATACAACCGAGTCAGCAGTAACAATAGCCCAATATAAATCACTTATAAAAAGGTTAGATGAAGTCCGACATTCTTGCCACTGCATCACTTTGCAAAACAACATTCCACGTGTAGTGTGGAGCAACTAGAATTGATGCCAAATCATTCTGACAATGTCGTCTAACACAGAATCCCCGCACCATTAAGAAATCACTTGGACCCGGAAACTGCCAGTAGCAATCTCCAGTGCAGAGGCTTAAAGGTGGAGGGATTAATGGAGAGATAATCCCCTGAGGTTTTAGAGATGAACAGTCAGAAGGCTATCAGAGGTGTTACCAAGGCGACAGTTGCAAAATAGCCAGATTATAGAGGACACTTTGGCTCTGAATCCCACCTCAAATGTCACCAGGCACAGAAGGTGGGTTGACAGTGTTTGCTGTGTGATAATTGGCAGGGAGGTAGACCTGGTGGGTCCACGTCAAGAAGAGAGACAAATAGAAATTACCTGAGAAAAGCTAATAGTAGTTTATTTCACTCTCTCGGCAATCATAGAGATTGAAATGGGTATGTAAAACATGCAAAGTATATTTGCTAAAATAAAATTTTCAAATAATATATAATTTTAGACATTAGCATAAATATAAATTATAATGTAGAGAATATACGACATGTATCTATAAAACGAATTAAAATTATTTAAGACAGTAAAACATATTTTATGTGATTATTTATAAATAGTTTAAAACATTAAAATAAATAGATCTAAAAAATTCATTAATGCTTTACAATATTTTACACATATCCATATCAGCAAGCACGGAAGTTTGTTATGAGTCACTGTGAGTTCTTATGATCTTCACAGCGGCAGACTTGTCAGAAACTGTGAAGAGGAAGAAGAGCAGAAAGATAGAAAGACAATGTCATGTTTGCTGTATGATAATAGGCAATACAGACACGCTGGTAGTGCCACATCCAAGCAAGGTAGAAAGAACAGTACCTGAAAACTGCAGAAGGCTTGTGCCAGTCCGTGGGAAGATAAAAAGAGAGCCCAGCAGAAACATGGAAAGACAATGCTTAATAAAGAAAACAACCACTGTTTAGAAGGTCGTGTACAAGCGTTCTTTGAACCAACTGCAGCCGTACACAAGTATGATACCAGACAATCTAAACTATTTTATGTTAAAAAAGCGAACACCACCCATAGACTACTGTCAATTAGTGTCAGAGGTATACACATATGGAACGGTCTTGCAAGTAATATAACACAGTTGCCAAGTTTACAACAATTTAAGAAGTCGACGTTACTTTCTTCGTATTTATGAACAATTAACATAATGAAAAAAAACTTACAAGTCATATGACTTCTGCTATGTCCTTTTAACAACAGCACCGATATTATATTGTATTGTCGTTACCATTATTTATTGTATTATTTTTCATACTATGTTGTATATTCCTGTGTTGCTGTTGTTAAATAAACTTTCATTCAAGAAGGACACAATGTTAAGGGGCTGAAGGAGGAAGAGGGGAAAGAACAAATGGTAGTGACAGCCACACTCCCGGCCAACCCCCTGAGGAATAATAGACAGGAAGAATTAAAGGCAACAAAATAGAGGCAGTCAGATCTGTCATAAGCAAAGATTACCCGGTAGTTTTATTTCTGACAGATCACTTTGTCTTAGCATCATCTGATTTTCACCAAGCTTTTACATATGAGGGAGATATTGACTGAAAATGGCCTCAAACCAAAGTTTAAAATATTGCAACAAAACTGCAGTATTTTATTCTACAGTAGAAGGAAGAAAGCATGACATTCTGCAATGACTATCTCACTGTATAATATATATTTTGCCCTTTTATTAAAATGTTAGAAGAAATGATAGTTAGCAGAAATAAAAATTAGATATGATATGACAATGAATGTTCTGAAAAATAAACGTAACATCAAGATTTATTTAAATTAATTCTTGTTGGTTGATTTGACTTAACCTTGGTCAATCTGGCCCTTTACTGTCCTCCTATGTGACACACCCTACGATTTGCTCCTATATAGAACATACTACTTTGCCATTGTGATGCATACATTATAATTTTAATAAAACCCTTCTCTGGAGTTGGGACCACCCCCACCGCACCCATTTACCCCCTTTGGGGGCATTTGTTCTTCCCCCTGTTAGAGATACTAGGCCAAATGGACCAGTCGCTTTTACACTGTCTTCTAAGACTCAAAAACAAAGTAGGGTGAAATGAATGAATTTGCCCAAATTAAGTTCAAAATGTCTGCAGTAAGATAACCCCAATTTCTGGTCATTGACAGTCTGGCTCTGTAACTTGAGGGCTACAAACCCCAGTTTTTGTGTTAGAGTAAGTGCTTTGATTAACTGATAACTGATAAAGAATCGATAAATGTCTGGGTCCATTTTGACCGTAAACTCATTCACGTAGCTGAAATACTAACGCACGACATTCATGAATAGAAACGTGACCTGGTAAAATATAATTGACTGAAACAAAGCTATAGAGCCTGACGCCCTAAATGACACAGTATCTAAACTCAGAGTCATATTGTCTATGACCCACTTAAAACAAATCATACAGACTTTATGGCAATTGCACAGGAAATGTGACACTCTACATTGATTAGATTCTAGATATTTTCCCATGACAAATTCAATACAAAATTAATAAACAATTTAAAGTTTATTTTCCACATACAGGTATGCTAAATACAGTTTACTGAGGCTACTCCATTATGAAATATAGGATGTATGACATCCAAAAATACTGCTCTCAAAATCCCACAAATTGGATGGTATAAATATTTATTCATATAGTTATAATATATTTATGGTTACCTAAGTATCCTGCGTACAGTAACAGTTTTAATGAAATGTAATACTCATGCTAGCAGAGGTCAAATAATTTATGCAGAGCATAAATTTGATTTATGAAGCATACAGATCAGCAATATACAACAAACAATATTTTATGTTTTACACAAATCTTAATACCTTTTCAAATCTTTAAAATGGACGGTCTCATTCATTGCAATTGCAGCCCAACCCCTCTGTGAGCAAAACCTTTGTTATTTCCCCAGCTTTGCTGATTGTAGTAGTCTATTGATTGCATGTAACAGTGTTAGGTATAGACTCTATTAACATTATGTAGTCATTTATTCTTATTGCTGATCGACTTATATACAAACTCTCAGACTGTGTTCTCTGTTATCAGCAAACCAGCTAAAATTCCTTATCAAGCAACAAACATATAAAAGGTTTACAATACATTACTTAAAAAACCACATGCATGGTTTTCTGCTGATCTAAGACATACAGGAATATACTACAAATATGAGGCCAAAGAATAAATGTGATTATTTCAGTAGTGCAAATTTATCCGATTTAAATATAACATCATGTATAGTGTGCCCCAGTAGTAAACATTGATATATACCCAAACCAATCCACTTTAAAATATTTCAGTAAGACAGAATCATTGATATTTTGGCCTGGCCTGATGTGACCAGTCTGCTGCATTGGTAGCGATTTCAAAGAATCAGTGTCACTTTGGACCTGCATTTGCCGATCGAGTCCATTTGGTGTCGTTTCCTGCCTCCAGGGATGCTAGTGAGGGGCATCAGGTTACACTTCCTGCATCAGCTCACTTCATTGACCCAATTCCTTGACTGAAAAAAGCTGCCACATAAATTGGCCTGATTAAAAGTGTGGTCTGATTAGAGAGGCTGGCCAGATATACATGTGTGGTTCTTGTAAATGTATTTATGTATAATATATGTATATATTTGTATACATAGTATATAATTATATATAATTACATAAACAGTGTGTATCTAAATGTATTATATATTCATATTATATATTTATCTTTATATATATATATATAATATATATAAACAGCAGGTATCTAAATATATGTATATATATATACATATAGTTTTATATATATAATTATACATAATAATCAACAGACATCAAGTGTTATTTTCATTAAACACTAGTGTATTAATATATAAAATACATCATTCTTTGGCATTCAACAAGAATAATTTTTCCAAAAAGGTTATAAGCGAGTTTCTTTTATATAAACACTTGGCCAAACCTGAGGAAGTTTACAGACCACTTTGGACTGTTACAAATGGACAGGTAATGGAGTATAGGGGTGACCACTTTCAGGGTGTATCCGGGGGGTTCTTGTGGCCAAAAATCCCCCAAAATCCTGCACTATTATGGTCATAATTTATGCTTTGAGAGGTCTGGAACATGCAAATTGACATTTTAGTCAGGTAGTAATGATAATTATCAAGATGAAATAAATGCAACGTGTATATAAATTGACCATGTTTGCTGAATAACATTCACAGAAACCTGAACATTCTTGTTTGGTCATTAAGTCAACAACAACAAAAAATTATGTTATTTCAACCGTTCTGAAGCACAATTTGCCATTCACACTAACAGGGATATTCACACGACATTGCTATTATTGAAGTTATAATTTAAACATTATGTTTATTTGCTGTAGCGTGGAGATAAAATATTCAGTAAACCTATGCCTGGATAGCCCTGGGTTTGCTACAACATTTAGGTTTAAAAAACACCACCATCTGCAAGCTGGTGTCTCTATTGATTTCAGGGTTTTTACTTGTTTGGTTTACATGAAAAAAAATTCCCAAGATCGGATTACCAAACAAAAACAATAACATTTTATGAAGTTTTATAATAAGTGTTACCATAATTACTATATTATTTGCATACCTAAACAATTACAAAAAGAATTATTTTATGTACCAGGGTATGTCAGCTTTTCAGACACCTAATGTTTTTATATGTTCTTATACATTCAGTGGATATTGACTGTATATTTTGGACAACAATTATATTTTGTGTGCGCTGTAGTTAAGAATTTACTTATGTTAATTGTATAAATACACACAGATATTTGGGTAATTATTATTATATATATATATACCTAGGTATTCAAACTTTTTGGAGCCTGAACATGTAACCTGACAGTATCACCAGGAATTATGTCCTATATTATAGGACTGTCCTAAGGTGATATCTGCTTACTGTCAACTGGTATGATTACCTGACTGGCATCAGTTGATGATACCATTCACACAACACAAGATTACTTCACAGGAAACAAGATTGATTTCACCAGACTATTTTTATCCAGAACCAAAGTGCAGATAAATGTTACTGGCTGACATAATGTGTTATCTAAAAATAGCTCTATTCTCAGACAAGACAGAAGCTCATGGGTTGGCAAGTTACAGATAAAGATCACCAGCACTGGACTCCACAAAAGATATCTACCCAGGGTAGGGTGTTCTACTCCACACTGCGACAGGGATAGTGTAGGTCACTTACCCAGCAGTGGTCTGACCCACTGGACACTTGCTCCATGACATAAATGTAATAAAAATCATATTTTGATAACAATTTAATATTTATGCTTGGTCTGTCATCCCATTGGGACAGAATCCCAAACTGAACCATTTCATAAGTTTTATTTAAGAATATTGTGCTGTCTTCTCTTTGACTGTAATTTATACTGATTGTGTTAACTTCAATTATTCATTTAAAATCGATATTTATTTATTGATAACTGACAGTATATTGTGAAACTTCTTTCTCACCACTGCCATAACCAGTATGTGGGTGAGTCGGAGGTATATGTGGCATGAGACAGTTTGAGTCATGGTTATTTCACAGCTGCTGATGTAACTTCCATTTATGACCACACCACAAGTCAGTGTTCTCTGCTACAAGACACTTAACACACTGTCCTGTGTGTTGACACGTGGAACACGGGCTCCACAGTCTCAAGATTCACGTGCAAGATATTTCCACAGTTGTGTGAAAGAAACAGCCCAAAGTATGAAAAGATACACTCGAAGCCAAGTCTCGGCACTGCAAACACAACAACATGAGTGAGAAACTAGCTGTAGCCAGGTCAGCCTGACACAGGTAAAACCTCTGCAGTCAACATGACTCAGTACAGAGATTTTAGCACCTGTGGGATGTTTCAATCAGCAAAGTTGGCTGGTATTTTTACGACTGTTCGCAGCGTAAACAAACTGCGACTCAGGCCCAAATGTTGTGAGGCGGTCATAATGATCAGTATAAAGAGATCTTCTGATAGTTATCATCTGAGCGCCACGTGATAGACACGCTGTTGTTAGTGGTTGACTGCTCACCGGCTGTTCTTATTATTGTCGTGTCGACTGCTCTGTATTTAAGACCCTTCAATTATGTCAACGGCTGTCACTGACAACATAACTGGTAGTGTGAAAATGAACTATAATTATGAAAATCCACCAATTCACCATGCGTTATGACAAGTGTGTAGGCTTTCTAGTTTTTGCACTCATCTTTATTTGTTCATTTTACAGCAAGTTTAAATCTGTTTTATAAAACAGCCACATTTTCTTGCATCATGCACACATATACACACGTGCAAATGTTCACACACTCACACATGCACGCACGCACGCACAACCATAGCAAACTGTCTATTACAAGCCTATTTAACATTATTTCTGACCAGAATTACTATATCCATCTACTATTCTGCTGCGCATACATTTAACTTCACACTGCTAGTTCAAAATATTTTCCATTCTCATTTCAAACAACAAAACATTGTCACACTTAAAGCAATACTACCAGGTATATCATGTGCACGTAGCATTTCTGTTCCCATGGCAACCATCAAAGGCACTTGCCAACATCAATGTTTAATGATAAAAATATAATAAAACCTGAAATATGCAAACCTCATCATTACGAACAGCCATCTACAATGGTCACAATAATGAGGTCATTGTTCATGTAACCTCACATTCTGTCAAATACACTGTATATACAAAATAGACGGCATATCATTTGTACTTCAGGGTGGTTATCTAGAAGTACTATTTTGTTCGTTATATAAAGGTGAAGTGGAACCTAAATAATCCAGAAATCGGGACATCGTTTCAGGAGCACAATTTCCTAATTTCTATACATGTTATTTGCAGGATTCGTTTGTCCAGAAAACGTCTTAATTCAGACGTTTCTGCCAGTGACCAAATGTACGTTTTATCAAGGTTCTACTGTATCCTGTCTGTTACGTAGTCTGGATGCACACAGAAGACAACCACCACTCATGCTGCCCCTTGAGAAACTAAAAGCACAATTCAAATGAACCCGTTAACCCCAAAACTAAAACCAACCAGAAAAGACCAACCAACTTAGTCATTTTTTCAGGTGACAGCAATAAACATTAAAATGGATGAACTTTGCAACTGTAGCTTCATTTTGTCAGTTGATACTTTTTTATTATATTAAATGTTTCTTACACATACTACATAAAATATGCAATCTGTCCTGGTACCTTCATATCACCAACCACAATCAGTACAATGGTCTGGCATGGACTTTCATCATTGTGAGTCAATAACAACTACATCTGACAGGGCAGGTGATGTGCCGAACCGAAATTATCCTTCTTCTCTTCTGAAAACCTGGCGGCCTTCGGAGAAGAGGTAGCCCAAATATGACGTTGAGAAACTCAGTCAAAATGGGCCCTGGACTTGGCTGGTGGCAATATCAGACAGAGACAGAACTGTGGAAAAATCCACTATGTCCCCACGATAAGTGGTTGACATATTGGTGAGCAAAAACGTTATTCTAAATTGCTTCCAATTTCCACTGTGAGGGCATGTACTCACAACTGTTGCAAAAAGGTTAAACAAATAATTTAAGACAGTCAGACTGCATACAAATTACACGTAAACACACACCACTGGAACAATTGGTATTCTTCAAATCAGTGGGTGCGATGCATGCTGGGTAAATTATGCAAATTCGATCAAGCTACTGCTAATTGTTCTATCAATAAGTGTTTAGATGTTACAGATATTTGACAAAACTTTCCATGTCCCCATCTTGAGAAATTGTGTCACTTCCAAATTTATGAAATCATCCCCCATGACACAACCATAAACTGTGTACTTAACCTTGTTTTAACGCGCATGGAACCAAGTTTTGCCTGGGACAGAGGCAATAGCCTGGCAGTTAATCAATGCTAAAAAATTCACCAATTCAATTTGCATATCCAGTAAAAGTGCAGTGTAATAATAAATGAATTGAAACTCCTCCAATGTGTATTGTTTCACGACTGGGAAACTATGATGCCAATTTAGGAGAAAAACATGTAATTGCTCTTCCTTGAATGTAGAAATATCTTGGTTTCTTGGTTTATCATATTGTGTAAATTTATCACTCAAGAAAACTTTTATTTTTATCCATATAACTGATGTAGTAGGTGGTATGACAGTCTGCTGAAGATGGCTGAGAAATACAGCTGGAATTATATAGAGAAACAAATTTCTTGAAAGGTAAATATACTCACTTAATACCTCTTGTCATATCACTGTCACAAAATTACACTGTAATATCTGTAAATATGGTCTATGAAATGCCCTCTGTGCTTGTAAAAACACTATTACAGTGAGAATTCATTACACCAGTGCAATGAATCTACCTTCATCTTAGTACAACTGTTTACTGTACATCAACAAAAATAAAAACCAGCCTTTGGAATTGTCCAATCTAAACGACACCCACACATACGACATTGACTCAGTCTTGTTGAACTTCTATTGTCAACTTTTCATATTTGCGTCGACCTTCGAACAAATCATCCTTTCGACGTCCTAATCCGTCCCCGTAATTGTCTCTATCTGTGTCTAAATCGTTCCTACGGCGTCCTAGCCGATCTCGAAGATCACGGTGTTGACCTCGGCGATCTGATGGCCTTGGTGCAGGAGGGTCGTCACTGAGGTCAAGGTCATCTTGTGTATGTGACAGTCTCTCCGACCCGACAACCTTCCCACGTCTCCGACTCTCAATCATGCTTCGTGCGTCACGAGCCGACGCAACTCGACTGACAACTGTTGCGCTGAAACATACAAAACAATAAAGTTATTAAATAAAATCATTATTATTGTTGTTATTATTAGTGATGCCATTAAACTGACAACCTCTGCAATGAAACAAAAAAAAGTTTAAAATCATTACTATTCTTTATATTATCACTGACGCCACTCAACTAATGGCCATTGAAATGAAACAATAAAATTATTATTACACTGATGGCCATTTCACTGAAACTGACACAATAATAACCTTATTAAACTAGCATGTATTGGATGGGAATACCAAACCATCCAAGGCGACATGTTTGGAAGGAGGTGTAACAACAGTTTATTCTGTTAGCCAACTAGTCTGGCTATCATTGTGGTTATAATGTAATTAATGTTATTATCTTTATTATCTGGTTATAATCTTTCGCTGATGCTGAGAACGTGTAAGAGAAGCTGATAACTGACACATCCGTCATGCAATCTGTTGCCTAGCAACAGGGTCCTTCAAACTGTTATTAATGGAAGTTGAACATGTGGAACATTTTAACACAGAATCGTATGTTTTGTCAAAATATTCTAGATCTTGCCACCAGAAGTAACGTAATGCACATATATAACTTTATCATTCAACACTACTGGCTAAATGATGGATCTCGTGAACATGCATACATATCACTGTGACATAAGCCTATCGTGATGTATTGAAACCCTGAATTAAATTATTCATCGATTCAAAAGCATGTAAAAATTCCAGATAGCTGCCAGTTCCATGGCAATGACATTCCAGAGGACAAGGTCGTGAGGAATAACCTCCCATGGACAAGGTCAAGGTCACGAGGAGTAACACACAGAGGACAACGAGAAGACAACAAGACGTAAATGTTTACGTCAATAAAGTAATTATATGGTAACAAATAATTTTGCTAAGAATACATATTTAATACCTTTGATGCAGTGGCATTTGTGATTGCAAAACAGTACGATCAGTCCTACTTCTACGCTATCACTGGACGAACATCTCACTAACACCTGTCAATAATATGTGATGACTATACAATTGGTCACACAGCTGTGTACAGCCTCCTGTACTGAGATATCAACACAGCCTACATCAACAGTGTCCTCACCTGATGAGAGTCATAACACAGCCTACATCAACAGTGCCCTCACCTGATGAGAGTCATAACACAGCCTACATCAACAGTGCCCTCACCTGATGAAAGTCATCACCTGCTACCTGAGTCGCAATATACAGTCCACTACATATCTAGTGTGCCGCTGAAATTATCTGAACTGGCCACTTTCTAGATAATGGTCACTGGTCACTGCAGTTGATGTGTTAATGTATACGCAATAGTGTCTCGTGGCTGGTCAATGCATATTCTGACAATATAGGTTTAGTTAACGATCCCTATTCCTTCCCATTGCATGAGTGAACACCTCTCTTCCCACTCATCACCTTCAGTGAATACCTCTCTTCCCACTCATCTCCTTCAGTGAACACCTCTCTTCCCACTCATCTCCTTCAGTGAACACCTCTCTTCCCACTCATCTCCTTCAGTGAACACCTCTCTTCTCACTCATCTCCTTCAGTGAAGACCTCTCTTCCCACTCATCTCCTTCAGTGAACACCTCTCTTCCCACTCATCTCCTTCAGTGAATACCTCTCTTCTCACTCATCTCCTTCAGTGAACACCTCTCTTCTCACTCATCTCCATGAGTGAACACCTCTCTTCCCACTCATCTCCATTAGTGAACACCTTTCTTCCCACTCATCTCCTTCAGTGAACACCTCTCGTCCCACTCATCTCCTTCAGTGAACACCTCTCTTCCCACTCATCTCCTTCAGTGAACACCTCTCTTCCCACTCATCTCCTTCAGTGAACACCTCTCTTCCCACTCATCTCCTTCAGTGAACACCTCTCTTCCCACTCATCACCTTCAGTGAACACCTCTCTTCTCACTCATCTCCTTCAGTGAACACCTCTCTTCCCACTCATCACCTTCAGTGAACACCTCTCTTCCCACTCATCTCCTTCAGTGAACACCTCTCTTCCACTCATCTCCATTAGTGCACACCTCTCTTCTCACTCATCTCCTTCAGTGAACACCTCTCTTCCCACTCATCTCCTTCAGTGAACACCTCTCTTCCCACTCATCTCCTTCAGTGAACACCTCTCTTCCCACTCATCTCCTTCAGTGAACACCTCTCTTCCGACTCATCTCCTTCAGTGAACACCTCTCTTCCCACTCATCTCCTTCAGTGAACACCTCTCTTCCCACTCATCACCTTCGGTGAACACCTCTCTTCCCACTCATCACCTTCGGTGAACACCTCTCTTCCGACTCATCTCCTTCGGTGAACACCTCTCTTCCCACTCATCTCCTTCAGTGAACACCTCTCTTCCACTCATCTCCTTCAGTGAACACCTCTCTTCCCACTCATCTCCTTCAGTGAACACCTCTCTTCCACTCATCTCCTTCAGTGAACACCTCTCTTCCACTCATCTCCTTCAGTGAACACCTCTCTTCCCACTCATCTCCTTCAGTGAACACCTCTCTTCCGACTCATCTCCTTCAGTGAACACCTCTCTTCCCACTCATCACCTTCAGTGAACACCTCTCTTCCCACTCATCTCCTTCAGTGAACACCTCTCTTCCGACTCATCTCCTTCGGTGAACACCTCTCTTCCCTCAAATCTCTCTCAGTAAACATCTTTCTTCTCTCCCATATCCATCAGTAAACCCCTTTTTTACACCCATCTCTTGTTCTCATTCACTCCACTTTCACCAAATCTCTTTATTAAAATGGTCAGTTCTTATTTAGCACAGTTTCTATCCTGGGCCACTAACACCTCTTTTCACTTTCTGTGGAAGTTTTCAACAATGTATTGTGCAACAAAGTCAACATTTTTGAAGGCTGGCGGTAATCAAAATACACGGACACCATCAACGGATTTTAATCAACTACAGATTAAGTTACATTTTGGCAATAGAACTCTGTTGTTTACATTTTGTTTTCTCAGAAACTATAAATATGTAATAAGTGTAACTTACGCAGTATGGCTCCTAACCCTGCGACTGTTATTGTACTGACCTCCTCGACACAGCAAAACCATAATAATTATTGTTCTTGAATTCAATTGATTTCATATGGACAAAATAAAATACCATAAATCCTGCATTTAAAGCTGAACCTATAAATTAACTAAAGCCACACCCTAACTGTTGAACTAATGACTTACATCAATGTTGTTTATTGCAGGCAAAACCCTATATAAAGCCCCACCTACCAGGTACGCTATGAGGCAGTGAACTCTATGTTACTCAGAATCCGCCACCTCACCGAAGATAAACAAGTGGTTGACCTTGGCAGTGTCCCTTGTGGACTAGAGAGACACGGGAGAAACTATGAGTCTCCAGGCACCTACTGCAACAACTGCTGACCAATAACATGTTCTGTTTACACACAAGATTACATTTTTGTTAACTGACCAATGAATCATTTATTTGATTTTATCTGAATATTAGTAAAACAAATTTTGTAAACAGTGATTGTATTAAAAATATAAAATGTTATATTATTTAACAGACTTGCAGCACAACTTAGTCTAAGAATAATAGTTTTTTTGGTAAATCGCCGTAGAATCTAGTTATAATTTATTCTAAGTCAATAATAACGATTAAAACTGATTACATATTTGTAACATCTTAAAACTCCTTTTTCTTGATGCACATTAACAACAGTTCATTTGGATGTGTGAGATTTGATTTCATTAATCATTACCTGCGCAGATGTGTAAACATTTTTATTTACAAAAACGGCATCTATTTTCATCAACGATAACAGTAATACTAAACTTGCAGCAGGCCAAAATTAGTCAGTGACCTTAACAAGATCCGTTGAACATACATAGCAAGAAAAACACTTCCACCATGTCGATCCAGGCATCTGTAATCAAATCTATTTTAATAGACAACAACATGATGTATTGATTAACTTCACCTTGGCCCACACAACTCATAAATAAATCATTCTATAACCGATGTAAAGTATTACTATGCACTTATGTCCTCTAGGGTAATAAATACTCAGCTGGACAACAAACTACTGTAATTAGTGGCAGGTTTATAGAAGGCATATGAAGACTAGTCCACTGACAGGCGACAGTGTTGATGTAGGCTTCATCTACAAGTGGAACCGTTTTGAACAGTCGTACCTTGTCTGTCAAGGACGGTGTACAATAACATGCTCTAATTAACATACACCTTTCTAGTGACACTTGACGCTGTAACTCAAAACTGTAGTCTCAAATGACAACCTTGACAGATGTAGTATACATGCTGTGCTATATTCAAAGCTCACTGACGAAAGAGTAATGAAAGTTGCATCATGTGAATGGATACATCGCCTACCAGTCACATCTATCCAGACAAATGTATACAGCAACAGCAGAAAATGAACATACATTAGCGAGGAATTTAGCGTACACTGTGTGAAGTTGTGAACACACCTTCTGTACGTTTATAAGAAAACAAAGTTTGATATATTTTCATGACTCAAAAGCAACCTATATACCTAATAGAATGAATATGTTAATATGCTGCAGTGTTAACTGATAGTGGTCACAGTTCAGGTTACATTTGCCTTACCAAAAATGATTTAATCTGGGACAGACAGACGGAGGATGGATAGACAAGTGGATGGATGGACAGTTTTTTAGATTGAGTTTGCCACTAGGTTGCTGTATTTACATCTGTTTAGCATAAACAAGCATTGAGGCATTATTTCCAGTAGTAGACTGATAAGATACTAGTTCAAAATAACCAATAGATTGAGTACTAGTAGTGTTTTGTGTGTGAAATTTGATAACCATACACCAACACACAATGCATTACAAAAACATTCACTATTACTGCACACAAATACGATTCACAAATAACCGGTAATGTTGTGTACTTTGTGAATTTAAATTGTATCACTATAAATAATGAAATAATGAAATAATGAAATAATGAAATAAATAAATAAGTGTGCGTGTGTGTGTGTGTGTGTGTGTGTGTGTGTGTGTGTGTGTGTGTGTGTGTGTGTGTGTGTGTGTGTGTGTGTGTGTGTGTGTGTGTGTGTGTGTGTGTGTGTGTGTGTGTGTGTGTGTGTGTGTGTGTGTGTGTGTGTGACTAAGTGATTTACCAGAGTATCCTCCAACAATAAAAACTCTTGTAAAGTCATGAGTTTTCAACTGTTTGCGAGACACCCAAGACTGTTCTATCCCCGCCAGTGACTGTTCCCAGATGCAATGTACACTCCAGTGTGGTACACTGAATCAGTCCAAAGTGTGACTGAAGAAAAGAACTATGAGTTACGACGTCTACTTCACCAGTCTGAGATATCTCCAGCGCATTTAGCTACGTTAACATGCAGACGCGATGCCTTGATGAAGAAGAAAACCAGCCTGGATGCGAGATTATTATACACTGCATGATACGACAAGCATTAGGTAACTATTTATCTCCCAGACAACCATACATGTCCCGACTCACAGCAGCATTACAGGCTCATGCTTCCTGATGAACTCTCCAGACACATCTCGGCTGATGTGATATGGAGAACTGGTCCAGAGGCTGGCAAATAACCAGTCTATGGACCAAAGGTAATGGAAGTTCTTACATAATGCAGTATCCAGGCTCAGGACAGCTCAAAACACTTTACTCTTCAATTCTAGACAGATCTGTTCAATTGAACATCTCCCCTTACCCGGCTAGCAATCAGCAACGCTTCAGAAAAGCTGAGTGAAAAAACTTGTCCAAGGTTAGACTGATTCATTCGAACAGCATCTCGGCTTCTTTGGAAAGCATTCAGCAATGTATATATAAAGACTATACATTTGATAATATCCATCACTGTCTATAGCTAGAGCCATCTGTACTACCGGTACTCATTGACAAGATGCAACATAGAGAGAAATACATTGCCAATAATTTGAAATGGCTGTTGGAGGAATTGAACCACAAAATGTTTGAGTGACTGTCTGAAACTGGAACAACTAATTGTGCTCCTGTGTTGGTAACAGACTATCAGAAGTGATCATATCTATTGACATAACATGTCCTATGACAGACATTTGTAGGTGTTAACTAGACAATTGTCTTCTTACAGGTTGTCTGATTGATCTCTCTCATTCACCCAACCAGGAAACTCTACCCACTGTGAACAAGATCCTGTGAGTTAAAGCATTAAAAAAAAAATAAGAACATCTACAAAACGACATAAGTCTAAACAAAACGTCCATTCAGCACCGCTAAAATACATGAAATAGATGACAAAACTGGCAGAATAACAGTAACAGCAAGTTTGAATTAAATAATTGAAATTAATAAAATAAAATATATTTTGGATATTGGCTAAAATATGACACAAATGTGTGCATACATATATACACATTACAGAGAGCAAATGCATGCTAGGCTACACACATATATCCTCTGTCTGACCTATTAATTTTTCCCCTGTGGAAGATCACAGCTTTCACTGCCCATTCCAAAAGATCCATACAACAAGGACTGAATGATGTTGGATGGGCTTCAAACTAGCTGCAGGCAGATTGGAACCAGTCCTCTGAACTAACAATGTGGCTCTCTGTCTCACTGCTGCAGTCCACAATACACTATACAAGTTTACATTCGAAGGCTGCTCATCACAAAAGCCATCTTGTAAAAAGCAACCTGAAGTAGGACAAGCAAAAAGTGTATTGACGTGTTTATTATCATTACATAAGCAGCAGTAGACGTGAGTGTTCAGTCAGTGACAGGAAGTCACACACTCCCCTACACTGAGGCACAGGTTACTGTACTGCTGCGTTACTGGTTACTACTCTCGGATAATTTTAGATAAGATTAACCGAGATTTGGTGCTGCCAAAATGCAAACACAGAGAGCTGAGAAACCTTTTGTGAATTGTCAAACAGCTGACTAGTGCAATACAATATAATATAAAGCTACAACTGAAACACCATTGTGCATTACTTTACCATTGGATGATGGACACACTAGAAATCTGAAAGAGGAAGATCTAAATTAGGTGCTAACAATCTCAATCAAGTGATTTGTGGTGTGCATTATTTACCATATACTTGCCTGATGTTGGTCTTGTGTAATTTATAGTTACATTGTAACTCAAAAACAACTTGTACATAAGTGGTAGTTCACATCATAGAGTGTAGGGGAAGTAGGGCCATGCCCGCCCTCTCAGGCATGTCTCAGAGTGCGGATCACGTAATATCTGGTTAGTGGAATCTTGCTAAGTGGCAACGTGTAACCCCCAAATCAACCATTTGCATATACTTTTTGATAGAAATGAATAAGTAAAAAATTATGACATAAAATGTCATTTTCGTAAACACTGATGTAATTATACTCATATGCTACATATTTCGTGCATCGGTGCCTATAATATTATGTAGTCCACTTAGATTCATATTTAGATATTTCAGTTGCTTACCACAAATATTATAGGAAACTTTGATGTGAGATGGTATGTGATGATTATTATTATATAATTATTTAATATTATCACACTTTTATTTTATATCATTCATCGCTTCATCAATGTGCAATAGGCTATATCGTGTTTGCCTCACATTTTTCATGTTGTGTATCATTAGGTCCGTTAAATAAATAAAGCTTATTTGCATGTCATTGCTCACAGACAAAAATAACCAAGATGACAAATGATGTATAATCTATAATATAGAACTTTCCCGTATATGTTGGTCCATACAAAGCCATGCACGAACGGCCGACAAACCGAGATTTTAGTTTGAGTTTGCGCTTTACGTGACTATGCTGTTTTAGCTAGAAGGTCAGTCAGACAAGCTGGGTTGCAGACTTTGACTTTTCCTGTTACAAAACCATGCTGATGTTTGCTTTGACTCTCAAGGAGGTATAAATGTGGACTTATATATGAAAACTTCAAACCGTTCATTTGTGATCTCTGGTGTTTCTTAATTGTACGTTTTTTTCTAAGTAATGGACGTGCCAGTAGCCTACACATACCAATACATTATTATTATTGCAGTTAATAGTCTGCTCTGTGAGACCAGCTGTTGTTTTGTCAATACATACCAGCTGTTGGTATGCCTCTACATTTGACCAAATATTTAAATATCTGATGGGATATGCGATTTCTTAACTAACTAACAACAAAGTAATATGATACTGGACGGGGCCCTTTGCAGGGTGTTTAAAGTCCAACGAGAATTTGTAAGTCCATTACAGGTTACACATTTACCCCCTGTGTGGGATCTTTTACTTCCCCTGGCATAGACACTAGATAGAATGGGCCACTGGATTTTAGTCTCTTCCGAAAGACAGGGAAATGTGGGGTGAACAAAATTGACTAAGTTTAAAAACGGATTGAACCACCATCCCCTCGATTGACAGTCCGGTGCTCAACTGCGCGACCACCGCTCCTCACTTTTTTACTTAAAAAAATTCTACATACGATTTTCGAAGTTATATATATGTGACTCATCTTAACAAAATCGGTCGGATGTCGGTAATTTTCAAAATTGAGTTATTAGTATCACTGGAAAGAGCATAATATCTGCTTTCATATGGTATATCATGCTAGAAGATATCTCGATTCTAGCCGAAGTTATAGCTTGACAAACATGTGTGGGGTAGAAACCTTCAAAGTAAGAAAATGGCCTTCAAAGTTGATGCAAAATATTTGTTAAGTTTCATGGAATGTACCTTAGTTACCATGGACCGATCTTGTTGAAACTTGGCATGTTGGAAGATAATGTCATTCTTAAGACACCGTGTTAATATGAACACAAAATGTTTATTAGAAAAACAATTGCAGATTAATTAATAATTTATGCTATTACCTTCGTTGTTAAGAAAAGCGAACAAACTCTGCTGCTGTTTATGCCTTGGTTAGGATGGACATATCTGGCTGGAATTTGGACAACTCAAAGATAGTATAATTCTCAAGATATTGCATTTGCTTTTCCCAATTCCTCATCCGGAGAATCTGACACCGTCTGTACGGATCGGTCAGCGCGACTTGCGTAGCCGTGCCGTAATCATTCTCACGAAAGTCGAATTCAATATTCGTCTTCGTTAGTGATGTAGTTCGCAAAATTGTCATCCTTGTCATCGTCCGCCACGCTTTCATCAGTCACTTCCTCCAAAAAGTACTCCGGTCGCCTCAATCAAACACTCTATTTGTGCCCGATCACTTGCATCAGAGTTTAACAACTTCGCCACACTGCACGCCATTTTTCGCTTCGTGTTCACTCGCTAACTAGGTCAGCAGTGACGCCAAGTAAATACACGGTGCGCGCATGCGGTTATGCAAATGTTCCACGCTGGACCAATGAGAACAGTTGCCGGAGCTGTTGCTACCATGTGACCCCGGTTTGTTTACCACAGTTGAACGAATAGGGGGTCTATTCCAAGCGTTCTGGAGGCCAGACAATGCATGCATTAGCATAGATATGACCATATATGGACAGATGACGCGTTAAGCTACGCGGTGATACCCGTTATGATAGGGATCGTCCCAAAATTAGTGGCAAAGAATGCGCGCAATTACTGGCATTTTCGGCTTTGTTTTATGGAAATGGAGCGGAACACTTAGCACAGCTCTACGCAAATGTCTTTAAAATATATGAAACAGAGTTAGTTAGATGATAACAAGTGTGGCAATCGATAAAACGAATACTAAAGAATTATTTTCAGGGAAAATCTCAAAATTGACGAATGCCCGATTTTTTTTCACAAAATCGGCATTTACGGAAAATCTGATTTACCGACATCCGACCGCTTTTGTTAAGATGAGTCACACACATATATATATATATATTATACTAAACATAAAGACAAACAATATTTTTAGATACATTATATATCATTTGATAACAATATAACCAGTAAAAAAAATAGTTCATATAGAATGTCATATAAATTAGGCACAGGTGTTTTTTCATTGGTTCACTTGTTATCAAATGATATCTTCAGTTCAGTTTATTACCACGTATCATTACATCTTGCCTGTAAGCTCACACGTCAATTGTTACTGTCAGTTTCATATTATGTTATCTTGCAATTTCCTTGTTTTGCTTGATACATGTTAACTGCCTACTTGTGAAGTTTGGCCTATACGATGTAAGAAATCTGTAGTTTCTTGTTTAAGGCCAACAGTGGTGACACCTGGTGGAATTAGCATAACCACATTCGTCATACACAGTACAGATTGATATACTGTATAACCTAGATATATTTTACTTTGTTAATTCCGTATTTTCATGTCCATAACCTTGGTAACCTGTTAATCTTGTGTTGTTGTAGGAAGAATTTAATAATGTAATGCATAAATCCAGTATTATCTTATTTATGGTAAAGAATAATACACAAGTTGTGCAGTTACACTAATAGCAATATTTTAAAATACATATTCAGTTCTCATCACTAGTTTACGTTAACACTTAACAATAATAATTTTATGATACAAATCAAGTATAAAACAGACAGTTTGCTTCAGGATACTCCTCTCTACGTCTTACAAACAACAACTGTCGCTGTTGACTCTACCAGACAACAGGTAGATTGTTTCACTGGAAAACATGAGCCGTGGTTGTGAAAACTAGACCGACACAATCTCTCCTGGTCTGGCCTCGTCTCTCATCACATCATTTCAACTGTTATAATGGAGGCAGCTACAGGTCACATGACACCAGAGTCACCAGGACAACAACTGGCCGGACCACAGTCCACAGTCCACTGCTACTGACCCTGGTATAACCCCAGAAGACAGACCAGACTGACCCTGACAGACAGCGGACACCACAAACTGACAAATGAGAGAAATGACTGTCCCTGTGTTACGTAGTCAAGGGAGGAGTGTCCAAACAGGACTGATCTACCCAACAAGTTATCTGTTGCCTAGCAATTATTCAAACACAAACTGTCAAAGGTTGACCAGACAGATTACAAGCCACCATTGCGATGTAACGCAATATACACAATTGCATGTGTATATTGTTGTATATTCAAGACAAAGGCGGGAACTCAAGCTTTCTCAGTTGCCATGCCAACTCTGTGGAATACACTTCCTGACAACAGTAAATCTGCAGAATATGTTATTACATTGCCCCGTCACCTAAAAACCTCTGTGTTTAATCTTGCCTATTCCCCCTAGCTCCACAGCACACCCATCCAATTATTGACGACCTTTGCACTGCTTTTGACAATGAGAATGCTGAATCCACTGTATTTTTGCCCCAGTGAGCTCGGATTCTGAAGATATTGGTGCCATTAAAATTACGTTTTTATTATTACTACTTATATTAATGACTGTATGTATTCTAAAAACATCTAAAAATAATAAAATTCTCGGCTATCTGGAAATGTAGACAATTATCCGTGTGAAAACGTCAGTGACTACACTGTGTATGTCTTCAGACCCATAAACACGACAGGCACCTGAACACATACTGCACATAAAATTAATCTTTCTGTAGATTTTTCGTGTGACTGATGAAAACATTGTGTCTGAATGCAAATGCTCCCATGGTGAACAACAGTAGAGACTCCTTGAAAGTCTGTCTCAATGAGTCTCTCCATCGATCGAACTGGGAGTGCCTCACCTCTCACCTCTCCGCGTGGCCCATCAGTGTCAACACTGATGCAGTGGAGTGTAAGGAAAGGTAGCTGGTATATATATACTATTCTATCAGCATGGCCATCCAGAAGTGTGCTCAATGAAAGACCGGAGCCAGCATATCTTCCATCCTTGTCTTGATGCATGTGTATCTGTGTTCATTCTGTGATCGGAGCATCGAGGCTCAGACTGGCCTGAGCAGTCGTCTCTGGACGCCCAGAGACAGAAATCAATGACCTCATGGTTATCATTGACTATGGTGGATGAGGCATGGATAATGTAGTGGTTAGCACATCCGCCTGGCACACTGGGGTTTAATACTCGGTCACGGCAGGCATGGTGTATTTGGTGTTAAAACCTGGATCTCAACAGTGTATCCCTTGTGAATTGGAGAATCACGTCCAGTCTCGGTTTGGGACATAAAAGAACCACTGAGAATGACAAGCACCTGGGTAGTGACCACCCTCAGAGCCAGCATAGAAAGGTCGGCTTGGCGTAAATGTTCTGAAAAAGGCTGACTAGTTCTATGAGATCTCATGAGAGCATAATGTTATAACCACAATACATATACAGTCAGTTAACAGAACCTTGCCTAGTGCTGGAAACAACTAGAACTAGATCATCAGTCATCATGATGTGTGGCATGACAAAACTTGATGGACGTCTCCCACAGTCTGGATTTACTTTGGTAAACTGTGTCAGTAAATCTGTGACAAGAGACAACAATTACCTCTTGGACTTCTTCTGTTCTTCCAGGTCGTCTGCGTACATCCGCATCTTGCGCTTCGTGGGGGGTGGGGCGTCTGTGGGGGGCGATGACGACAGTAGCACCGCCAACTCAGCCTCCGCATCAAGAGCATCTGCTTCTTCATCTGGAGTAAAGCATAATGTCAGCATGATAATGTTTAGATGATACCGAATGCAGGTATGTAGACTTTTAAAAATCATGGTTTTGTAAATTAAATGGCCACTCAGTGACACTGTTTGGTGGCTATTGGTCTGTTCTGAAATGTAAGAAAATCAAGATGCTTTAAACGTCTGACTGAATAATGGCATTTGTTACACTTATTTGGTGTGTGTATGTGTGTGTGTGTGTGTGTGTGTGTGTGTGTGTGTGTGTGTGTGTGTGTGTGTGTGTGTGTGTGCGTGCGTGCGTGCGTGTGTGTTTATGCGTGTGTGTGTTATGCATATGGTGTTTTTCATGTTTGCGTGTACACATTTGTCTGTGTGTACACACACAGGCAAGTGTGCAAATCACAATGACATACATATTTCAATCTTCTACACGCACTAACAAATCAATCTCTCCACACACTGATGACCAACACTACAACAAATGTATTCCTTTGCCTGAAGACACTAGCACCTGTTTCATTTAGCTGCCTACGTTGGTGTGTTAGTGTTCTTCCTTTAGCAATAACTTCTACTTTCTACTGGTTTCAGCCTCACCTGAACCCACTCTGTGTTTGTGGAGCCGGACTCTCTCTGTCTGTGCGGCCGTCATGTGACGGTCCATGGAGGTCAGCCCAGGCTCTGGGGCTGTGGATGACCTCACCTCGGCTCGATTCAGTATTTCATTTCGGGCATCAAATCCCACTCCCAGATCTCCCTCTCCCTCCTGTCCCCACTGGGCGGCGGCTCTAAATCTCCTTTTCCTGGGAGAAAACACAGTAAAAGCATAAAAAATGGCTGAATGAAATGTGGCAACATTTTGTGTATGTGTATGAGTAACATAAGTGACAATGTATTGTCTCTCCTTCTGATAATTTATGTTAGAAAAAAGAAGGAACTTATTTATGGGAATAATTATGTGATATGTAAATAGAGTAATAATTCGTCTAATTTATCTAAATTTATTTACTTACATATTCATTACTATAAAATTAAGTTGTTCTACATTTTACCCAGTACTCCACATGTTTGGCATCCATTTTGTATGACTTAACAGACCTGTTGCCAGGAAGCATAACAGATAGGTCAGTTGAAATTAGAGCAAAATAAGAGTTACCAACCTGCTTTCACTTGTCAAACCCTTGATGCCTGCAAGACAGAGAATACATAAGTTAGGCATGTTTATGTAACCTAGTTTAATTTCTATAGTGTGTCTCAAATTACAATAAAAGATTGTCTTTTTTTGATCCATCTTCTCTGAATATTATAATTTCATGCAACAGATTAAGGTTTTATTATCATATAGAAATTATATTGCTGAAGTTTTTATTTTATTAGAATACTTTGCAGTGCTACACGAGAACACTGAAGCATCCATCAACATCCATACAAAATGAATATTTAAGTCAACATGAATAAAAACACAGCCAAGAGAGCAGAGGTGAAATAACACCAAGGACATAGGAGCAGGGGAGGACATCCTGAGGGGGACTGAGGACATTTGGGGAGGACGAAAGGTGGAGGCAGACAGCTACCAACAGACAACAATAGAGAGAAAGAACATTAAATAGCAAACTCTCCCCTGTACAACCTACAACAAGGGGAGGAACAGAAAGACAAGAAAAGTCTGAAGTAGCGAGTGTTCATGGACCTTGTACGTACCAGTGTAGACGGGGAGGCTCTGTGGCATGTAGTACTGACTCGGTACTCGTGCCCCCGGCGCCTTCACATCAGCTGAAACAACCACCACCCAAGTCATGGGTGTGCGCATGCACACACACGCACGCACGCACGCACGCACGCACGCACGCACGCACGCACGGGTACACGAAAATACTTTTTTATAAAAACCACGTAAATCAAGAAAACTTATTATTTATTATCACTTAGTGATAATGTAGTAACAACATTCACAAGCTCTAGTGCCGTTAAATTAATTACTTCACTTACTAAATGAACTTTGTTTTTAATTAATCCCCAGAGGCTAATGACAGCTAGATATGACAGAATGTGGCAAAGAACTAAATAACAGTTTTCCCACCACCACATCTGCTCTGGCTGGGATCTCACCTTTTGTAGCGAACCGCAGAAACAAGAACTTCTTCTTGCCGTGGAGCAGACCCACTCGCCACCTCCCCCGGGGCAGGGAGACCTCCTTCCCCTCACTCCTGAAGGACCGCACCCTTGGAATCTCCCCCTCCTCCAGTTCCATCCCCTCTGCGTGATCCTGGCAACAAATGTGGTTATTTATTTACAATATATCTCAAAATATCTAGGTGACTAGTCTCGTTTAACCGATTCTCGCACGGCTCCGTAACTTTGGCGAGAAGATAGTCCGGTGACTGCCGGCTTTTGAATGTTACCATGTGAGGGGCTGACAAGTGCTGCCACCTCACGGAGCCTGGGTAATCGAGGCTAATCCTGCCATAATTCATGCTTCATAAACAACTGCAAATTTGTATTTCTGTTCATTTTTGCTTGAATGCAATTTTAATATTGAATATTTGTAATAGTATAGTATTACCTTTTAAATCTATATCTTTATTTTATTTTCCATTATTGGCCCGAGAGCCAATCAGCGTCTCTGCCGTATTCTGGGGCAAGGCTGCCCTGGTGGCTTCATTGGCAGAACACTAATTCCCCAGCGAGATGAGGGGTTAACAAATGCCGCCAAGAGCCTGGGTAATAGAGGCTAATATGTGACAGCCTCACATTTTCCACAGCCATTTTAGTCAGCTAAATGGGACTGGTTGCTAAGCAACACAAGAGCCAAGGATGGAACAAATCTGGATTTTCGGCGGCTATGCATAGCTCGGTGATTATGTAACATCGGTAATTTATCGCAGGCGTATAGGAATATATTCGAGCGATACTCATTTATATAGCTGCGATTTTTAGAATTTCAAATCGATGGATATTTTTTGAATATTTGAAATCTCGAATATAAATCGAATATTCATCCCATCCTTAATAAGAGCTCCACTGATAAACAAACACATTCTCACAAGTCGTCACCCACCCCCCCCCCCCCCACCTACCCCTGCCGCTGTCACTTTAGCCGCAGTCTCGCTAGATCCAACAGCAGCAGCTGTTCCGTTCACCGCCGCTCCCCCCGCCGCGGTCACATGACCCCGACCATGTGACTTGCGCTTCTTCTCCCCCGTCTCCTCATCAGGTCCTCTGTCCTTCTCCCCCGTCTCTTCGTCAGCCTCCGAATCCTCCCTGGATGACGACTCGTGGCCGCTGTCACTGTCGTCTGAGCTCAGCAGGTCCAGATTGTCGTCATCGGAGGCGTTTCTTCTCCTTCCACTCCGGGGCCGTGTGTTATCACCTGCAACACAACTCATTAGTGTTACATGTACACTACATGCTACTGAAATGTGTATCAAGTAGACACTCCTACTTCTTGAGTCCTGCATTAAACCAAATTTATAATTCTTCTTCCAGTAATCCACTACCGTCAATTACGACGACTTCGCGGATAGTGCTGATTAAAAATTAATAATAATGGTGATGTTTATGGAAATAATTATTAAAAAGTGCATGTTAAAAACAGCAGTCACGATACATTAAGCCTTAAGATCTGTCACAGCCATATGCTGTCACACTCAAGGCACTGCTTGAAAGCCTTATTGTTTGGACTGTGAGTTTGTTCCAGGGTTCTATTGTGCTTATGAAGACTGCTTATAGCCTTGTAGCCTGGAGCGTTGAATCATGAGTTTTAAGGGGTGCCCTCTACGCCCAGCGGCTATATGTTCTGTGGCACAGTGGGGGCGTGCTGGCTGGGTGTATTTGCTGAGAGGGATGTCAACTAAGCCATGTTGGATTTTATACATCATAGTATAAGCTGTGTGTCTGCGGTGTACTAAGGACTGCCATTTCAATTGTTGCATCATTTCAGTCGGGCTATATATACCAATACTGTAACCACTGTATGTATTTGTACAGTACGTATTGGGGTGGAGTTATCTCATGGACATCACTCTCACAGCAGAGAGATACATGGAGAGCAACAATCAAGTAATGAATGATCTCAGAGTTATCTTTACAAATTTTGTTTTCAGACAGCTGGAAGGTTAGTCACATTCAGGCCACAACACAAAAGACAGGGATATTATATAAGCAATGCCCATTGCAAAACCCACCTGTAGCTGAGCTCAGTGCACTGTAAATTAACATTTTAATAAGTTGCTGATAACTAAACTTACGGGGGGGGGCTGATGCTCTTACACAACAATTACCCAAACATTTTGAGGATACATGAGCATGAACTGATCAGTATAGAGCCAAGGTATACTTTTTAATAATTTTAAAAACTTGAATATTATCAAGTCCAAGTGCTTCATTACTCCTGAGGAGCATCTGGTTTGACTACCCAGGGTAGTTCTTATAATTTTTATAATTAATGTAAAATGTCTAATTTCCAGATTTACTTCATTATTTGATATTTCAGAATTGAGGATGTGGTGCACTATTATATTTGGTAGGCATTATAATTTATATGGCTCTGCAATTGCAATGATTTTTAACCAGATTGCCACCTGGAGATTCAACTCTAGATGGCAGGTGGACAAGGAAGCCTGTTTGGCTTATCAAGAGTCCAACCTATCTATCTAAGTATACCCCGCCCATTATAACCAGTGAAAGAACATACACAATTAGGCTTGTTTAACTGTCGCAAATAATCAACATATCTTTATCGAACACATCTGTCAATTGAACCTGGCAAATGGACAGAAGCGTGTTGTTCAGAACCCAACCCACCTGTGCCCCCCGACCCATCAACATCCATTCCTTCTTCTTGTGCTTTCACTGCTGACTTTGATGTCTGACCAGGTTCACTGAAGTCTGGGACGTGTTCGACATCGTAAGTCAACTTGAGCAGGGCCCTGGCTGAAGTCTCGTCGTCCAACCACATCACATTGCCTGAAATCATCGACAAGTTTGTGGTCAGTGTAAGTGAAAGTGGCACCACATTGACATACTAAAACAAATATTTATTAGTTTTTATTATATTACTAGCATTCCTAGAGTGCTGTATCTCCGAGACCAGCAAGATTTTTGGTGCATATACATATCATAATAAACCGTTCACGAAATCATCCAGAAGTTAAAACACATGTGATCAATAAAGTCATTTTATTAGCATTTACATCAAGATTTCTGTAAATCTATATACTGGATCTGAAAGAAATCTGAACATACGTAGTCATGGAAAAGTGCAAATATTTTTTTTTAAACCGTTATTTCCGAGTAGGTTGTCTCCTTAAAAAAAATTGTAAATTTGATATCACATTAAACAAAAAAATAAGAAATACTATTATACTGTATATGTACTAAATAATTCACATATATGAGATAAAACAAATATTTTGTTGATATACAGCTGATTCACCAAATGTCATGTTGTCATTTGGGTGATTTTTGGCAATGACGACTTCAGTGAAATGACAACACATACATGACGTCTCATCAATCCACTCGATGGAGCCGGGGTTGAAGTCTTTGAAGAAGTGGAACACGTCCTGTGTCGTCATGTTGTCAATGCCCCGGATGTGGATTGCCTCCTCCCGGATGCCCTCAACTCTCAGCCTCTCCTCACTCCGCGTAGACACGCCCAGGCTGAAACAGTTCCAAAGCACCGTCGTTGTCATTATCTGTATTGCACCTATGAACCGATTAAAAAAACTTTTAATTTCTTGCATAGCTTTATGCAGAGACTCGTCCTCCGGTCATTTGGATGGTTAAAAACGAATATGGACGGGTAGAAATATGGGTGGCCGGGTACAAAAATGAAGGAGCCAAAAAAAACAATGTCTTCCAAAAGCACTGATATTGTTAGTTATGCCTTGAAAGTGAGTGTAAATGGTCTCACATGTGTGCTTGAAGTCCATTTCAGGTCATCAGGCACATTTGAAAGTAAAGTTTGTAAACTGGCTTACCAGTTAATATCCATGTGTCAAAACATGTGTGACTGGCAATAATTTTATCCTGCATAGAGCCCTGATTCCTTGGCACTGTTTACTTCCTACAGTATTTCAGCCAGACAAGTCACACACAACATGACCACATCCACATCACATGACACACTCTCTGAAGGTTTGTACCACAACAAGACCTATGAAAAGTCAATATAAACACTACTGTTTTACCCACTGACATGTGTTTATTGATCACTGCTGCAGACAAACGGATTCAGTAAAGTTGGAAACAAAATGCAGCCAGAAATATCTGTTGCCAGTCCTGAATTAATCAACAGCGTGCCTTTAACGTGTGAACAAATTTCATGGGAGCCTGTCATGTCAATCCCTGCCATTATTAACATGTTTAACTTTTTCAGTGACAAACCAGTGTCATTTGACCCATTTAAAAATGAATACTGTTCTATTTGTGTCACCACCTGCTGTGCCAGTGATAGTCACAACTGTATGCTCATGACATGGAATTATTCATAAATCAAATGGTCAGCCTAGAGACCCATCCACCTGTCACAGGACAAACCTGTTGCGGATGGATAGAAAAATCACTGGACAGATCAAATAAGGAGCCAAGAAAGGTCTTACAAAGTCATAGACGTTGTCATTTACGCTTTGAAAATGGGTGTCGTTTGTGTGTTTGCCCTTGATTTTAGGTAATGATCACACATTTCGACTGGCTTGAGTGCATGCGAGTTTACATGTCCACCAAAAAAATTCTGACTGGCAAATATGTTATCCCTGGTAGTCAATCAATCAATCAATCAATCAATCAATCAATCAATCAATCAATCAATCAATCAATCAATCAATCAATCAATCAATCAATCAATCAATCAATCAATCAATCAATCAATCAATCAATCAATCAACCAACCAACCAACCAACCAACCAACCAACCAACCAACCAACCAACCAATCAATCAATCAATCACTTTATTGTCCTTAAAAAGGATATGCATTGTACAACTCATGATCTACAATATGTGGGATGGTCACAACAAAATGAATTCCAGATGTATCCACTATAAGAACAGTTCAACCGGTTGACAGCAATATGAATCATTTAGCATTCAACATTCTAATGGCCACAGGCACAAAACTCCTGCTATAGCGAGAGTCATCTCAAATTCCTCCAGTTCTATCAGTTGTTTTTACCATCTGTCTAAGTCCTTTTAACAAGTATCAAATACACCACCTTTTGTAGAGCGAGTCTAGATCCAGGTCACTTGTTGTCGCTGACTTCTCTTCAGTCTCAGAAGCAGAGACGCCAAACCTCTTGGCCCGCTGTTGCCTCCTTTCCAGTGATTCCTGGAAAAACACATCAACTTGCAAACTAAATAGGAGGAATCGGCTGGGTGAATGTAATGCTGTTTTATTAAAGAATTAATAATTTTGAAGGTACATGTGTAGTCTTAATTTTTTTCTAGGTGGCCATACCCCGGACCCACATAGTGTACATCATGCATTTGGTGCTCGCTCAGCCCATCCAACCACCTCATACATAATATTGCTCTAGGGGAAACACTGGTGCCATGACTGCTATCTAACGAATAATTGCATACATGCTTGAAACGAATTCACTGATATAACGAACTTATTAGCTACCCTCAAAGTAGTTTGTTATAGCCATTCATAATGGTTTTTTATAAGTGTGTTGCACTGTGTTTAAAAATCATAAATAAATGATGTGTGGGATGACTGAATTAATGCAATGAAATATAAAATGTAGGCAAAGATATGTACAGTTATTTGGCAAAATTGAGGTAGATCTGGATTCTATACAAATGCTAAAAATAACAAATCGAAAAATTGAATTATGCAAAAATCCGAATTAACTAATCAAAGACCTCGAAATGTGCACGGTTTGAGTGGCACTGTCAGCCAGAAACCTACTCTACATCAAACGAGTGAGGTACTGTCATAAAATAATTTGTAGATCCCTGGTCTGCACACTGCACCTCCCGCAGATGCACATGAGTTGTTTGCACAATCTGGGAACCCCATAATCTGTAGACTGCACGGATGCGATAAATGGGATGTAAATTGGCCTGACAACACCGTCTAAAATTGAATTTTTGACTTGTTGACAAACCGGATCGCCATCTCCAGTCGGCTCCGCCTTTCCCCATTCTGCCGGGATATGAATGGGTGAGACGCCACGCCGGGTGTGTCCCACATCTTTCTTCTCTGTTGCATCGCTCATTTCCTCGTCATCGCTAATGTCATTTGTGTTTGGGACGCTAATTGTTGTCATAATATCTGCATCCTCACTCTCACGCGCTGCCATTTTAATCTAGTAACGCAGTATGCACAAACGTCCTTGTGTGATTGGTAGATATTATTTATTAGTTGCGCCACCTGCCATAATTATTGCCGACTATGATGAGTAATTCCAAATGAGTACCATAGGTGGCGAAACCATTACATTATGGGAGTGAGGTTGGGGGTAGGTTTTTTTCATAGACGTGGAACCATGGACCGCCAACTTCAAATCTCGCGCCTTTAGCTTGCGTCGCGCATGCGCGAGCATTAACCGGGCATGTTTACTTCCGTTTCGATCTTTTCTGAGGCTTCGTTGTCTTCGCAATGATGCAGAGAATTGCCAGATAAAACCGAACGTTTTGTTATGTTTGTCAGCAGTAAGCATAAAGTTAATGTTGTTATACTGTGATTGAGTGTGAATGTATGTTTAAGCACTGTATTTATAGGTCCAGGTGCCGTTAATCGGCCGTCCTGTCCTGGTAATCTGACAGCTACCTGACTCAGTCAGTGTATTTATGATTTGATTGATTCACCCGGCATGATCGGGGGGAGGGTGTTGGCTCCCTATTTTATATAGAAAATAGCAGCCTGTTGAAGGCCCCATATTACTAAGAAGTAAGGGATACATGAAGGGGGGTGTGTGGGTTACTTATATGAAATAAGCAAAGCATATAGACGCCGCCCATCACTGCACGCAAAACAATGCCACCTATCTGCACATAATACGTCAAAGGTTGGACACAAAATACATCGATGATTTATGAGCCGCAGATAAACTTTGCAAAATTTACTTGATTTCGACCTGACAATGCAAAAATCAAGTAAGCTCTAATTTTCTTGACTTTCTATTTTGAACCATATATAATTGGCAATAATTGCAGAAAGTATTATCAGGCACATTGCACTCCTTTATGCTGCTATACTATAGTGGTATACTCAGAACTAAATCTGTCACATAATCTATCAGTATGCAAACGGATGCTGCCATCATAAAATTTACTGTTTGTTTCTTTACATATTCTCTGCAGATGTGGTAAATACCTGAATTTGTTGGTATGTATAGTATATGTGTACCTGTAGGTAGCAGAGACAACAAAATGCCATTGCTAAGCCTAAGGGCTGTATTCAGTTGCATAACGGTAATTGTATTTGTAATATAATAATTGCAATTTAATCTGATTTGCTATGCATCGTTCACCTAAAGTGCCAATTACATTTACGCGTTACTGTAATTCAAATATTATTTATGTTACTGCATATATTTGAACATGAGAATTTCTATATGGTATCTAATAAATGATGTGCTTGTATGCTACAATATAATTGTTTTATTATTATTTCCAAAAGAAGCTACTAGTTATTTACATAGCGTACATTTAGTTGTGTCCATTATGTAGTTTTTTCATAATATTACAATTTGCTCCACAGCTAAAACATGTGTTACAATTTACCTCGTACATGAGGTTTCTACTATCCTAATGCAATACCTTTCGGCAAGCTTATTAGATGGGTCTTTTACAAAATAATGTTATAATTGGATTATACATTTTTGCAGGGCATCTACCATTCACATTGTGGAGTGTGGACAGTTAGTATGAAATAATAGTATGTCCATCAACTTATGGGCCATGTACTCGTCCTCATATATTATAAGTATATCTGAGTACTTTTTCAATATATACTGGAAAAAACTTAATTTATTTGTAGCTATAGAATGAAACTCCTGTTAAAAATGTTAATAATGGGTTACAGCTCCACAGCAGCAATGCCATAAGCTATGCAAAATAGCAAATATGGCAACCTGGATACTCTTTATAAAGCAGTAGTCCAGCACAGAACAAACAAGGAACTCGGCAGAGGCACATCCCATTTCCTTCTTGAACAGGGATAGAAACCCTGGGCTAGGGATATCCAATGGCTGACTATCCACTCCTTTGTGTTCATTAAAGACACATCTCAACATGATTCTCTATTTTTTTCTCAAACGTCGATCACATTTTATGCCTGATTTACAAGTAAGTTAGTAGCTAGGCGACTTAATATTGCCCTAGATATACCAACACAGTGACGCCACATGCTTGTATTGCAGAGAGATCTAGTACATTGTCAGACTAAGTTAATTAGAATGTTGCTGGATGAACTTTGATGTTGCAAGAGCTAAAGTATAAAAATAGTAGAATGTCAACTGTGCTTAACCAGTTTGTGGTACCACCTAACTCCATACGGACTGTGTTAGGTTTACAATTTTCCGACAAAAAATAATAAATAATTACCATTATGTATTCAGTTATATGAATTAGATTACTTAATAATGTTAAAGCACACTATTATTTAATAGTTTAAAAAAGTGTACTCATACTTGTACTCAAATCATACCCTAGCCTCATGTATGAAGTACAGGCATGGGACTGTTTCGAAAGCCAGTTTGTGGTACCACCTATCTCCATAGAAAATTTATTAGGTTTTACAATTTTCCACCAACAAAATAATTACCATTATGTATTCAGTTGTGTTGAGCTATATAAATTAGGTTAATTAATTGTTACTCGTACTTGTACTTAAATTATAGCCTCGGCCTCATGTATGAAGTACAGGCATAAGACTGTTTCGAAAACATTGTACAACTTTACCCGCCCATGTAATATTTACCAATTCGTTAAATTTTTGAGGGTATGGACAAAATAGCTTCCTTGTTTAGGCTTGGATATGTGGGAAAATGTATATTTTTTATTAGTTTCGGCTATTAATAATGCATAAATAATGTTGTGGCTTGCATAATTTTGTTTATCTTTATATTAACCAGAAAGTGTTTCACATTATAAGGTGAAATTATTGTAGTTGTCTTAGATATAAAATAAGGTAGAATTTTGTATAAAAAATGCATTTACCACGCATACGTTGACATATATAACCCTTAATAATGTAACATTTATTTTTAAAACAATTACAAGCTTAAGTCACACAATTCTAAAAGAACCATTTCTAAAAAGTATCTGCTGGGATTCGATCGTGAGATGTTATGACTCAAAGTCAAACACTTTACCGATTACGCCACTGAGCCACACACGGCTTCGACAGTGAATATTGTTACCATGTAACATGTTCTATGGAAATGATGCGACCTGGTTCCGCGTATCTATTTTCGTAAATATGTTTATATAAAATAACTTATATAACACATGTTTACAGAGCTAATGTTAGAGAGCAGGGCCAAACGGCAAAAGGGGCATTGTCATCGACATTTTCACGTTAGTGACTGTGATTGTGACTGTGTCTGTGACACTCACTGTCACTGACACTGTGTCTGTGTTTGTAAAACTAAAAGTCCAACGACAACGTCAATAATACACTACTTTGAACTACGACTGCAGTTTATTAAGATTCGGTGAATTCGCCAACATGCTCGAAAACAAACTACTCAAGTGCATTCTCCGGTTACCGTCAATAAGTCACGCTAAAATGTACTTGCAGAGCCGATTGACAATTTTGACCATCTACAGCTGATCAAATCCATAGACATAAAACCACACCGGAAGTAAGCTGCCTCTGCTCTCGCAAAACCTCGCTGGACACAACCTCTAGTACAAGAATGAATGCGCGAGATTTTGGAGTTGGCAGTCCATGGTTTTATGTCTATGGTTTTTTTCTAGAAATACATATAAATGTCTGATGTGAATCTTCATTATTGTTCAGCACCATTCAATCTAACTGTAATCTGTACCCTAACCCATTTTGCACATACCGGCCACTGATACACGCTGACGAATGCACAGCGATGCATGCTGTATAAATTCATAAAGACATATAGGAGTGATCAGTCTCGCTATATGCCTGTAAATTCGGTTGTTCTAACTGAAAAAATGGGGGACATTTCCTATGCTGTCCCCCTCAGGCTGCAAAGTGGGGGGACGCATTTACCCCCGTCCCCCCCCCCGCCCCCCCCCCCCTGCCCAAATGTATTTGCAAAAGGCTAATACTGGGAACAGAAGTTCTACATCCCTATATCATATGTACGTCATTATATTCATCAGGCAGCCAATCCATCTGGCAGCCAGTTATTGGTCCTCTGTTCCACATACCATCCAAATTTCCTGGGATTGGGGGCATGGTCCCCTTGGCCATGCCACTGCTATCCACCCTCCGACCACTGTGAATCCCACCATGTGGTCTCTAAATGACGTTTCTTTGCGTAAAAAAATACGCTAAACGCATTGCCTGGTAGTTTCAGAATATGTTCTGGCACGCACGCACGCACGCACGCATGCACGCACAAACGCACAAACGCACGGGCACACACGCACGGACACACACACACACACACACACACAAACACACACACACACACACACACACACACACACACACACACACACACACTCACACACACACACACGGACATACACACATACAAACACGCACGCACGCAAGCATCGGCTAGAGACGAGAGTGTGGTGTATTGTTTAAAGCTAGCCGCTGTGTGATATCATGGTAGTTTTTTTCTGATATGTAGCGCCAACTTCACAGCCTCTTGACTACAAACGTGTTGAAACGGAACGGACGCGACACAGGAAATACTCGTCGAGTTCATCACGCGTTTATTTCACAGTACGACATGTCACATGTACGACACGACAAAGAGCAAGCGAAATGCGTGATCTATGCAGACATGTACCAATACCGCCTCAAGTTCAACTTATTATTTACAAGAAACTCGCAGTGTAAAAAATTGTACAGAACGACGGGTGTCGGCATAACAAATAACTTTTACGCTGATCGGTAGTTTCCAGCGAGGTCTCCTCGTCAACCAATGCCACACATTATTATTCCAGCTTTTTATTTTACGTGCTCGGAATAGAGACAACGTTTAGTGTCCACCAGCTATGAACGTTGCGACGCAAAACGTCGTCTGGCAATACTGTTAAAAAAATTGACTTCTGTGAAGAAAACGACGAGTGTCAACCATAAATAGACAAACGATTTATTTGAGTAAAAAAATATTACCTCGACGTGTTATAAATCTTCCAAATTTGCAAAGCATACACGCATTATATTCAACATAGAGTCTAACTCGTGCGTAGTTAATTAATCTACTAACAATTAATATACAAAAAGTTCGCATTCACAGACACACACGCGCGAGTTCGCACACACTCACATACGTACGCGCGGATGGGGGGGTGAGGGAAACTCCGATTTATTGCACATCTAGATTGTAGAGTCGGAGTTCCCAACAGGCCTAATGCATGCAGCCTACAGCGCTACTAGAATATAACCATTGTCTTAATAGACATAGTAATGACAGATAAAGCTCTACGCGGCCACACATACTGCTGTTAGTAAATGACGGCCTAATTTATGGTCAGTAGGCCCTATCTAGCCTAAACGAACAGCATCCGGTCCAATGTCTTCTTAGCTTCCGGTAGCAGATGTCACGTGTTGCCGAAGCGATGTCTGATTTGTCTTTTCAATGACGTCGGTATGACAGATCTAAAATGACACAACATTTTTAAGAATCAGACATATTTCAGACGTCAGATATGACCTACATATCCCACACTCACGAGGTGCCATGATCGATTGCATTCGAAAACGAGACTACTTGCAATATATTGTATGCTGGAGTTGATCATTAGGGAATTTGTATCAAATTTTAAATGTTGATGCTCGAAGGACTACAGGCACTGACAAGGAAGCTATTACAAAAACAAGCAGACATGTCGGATTGTAATGTGGTAGATTTATTTGGAAGGGTGCGTTTCTTGCGAGAAACATTTTGCTGTGACCAGACAAGGGAGTTTTGAGGTTTATTTTGGCGTTCGATGGGTGGTTGTAGAATTTACCGGTTAATGGGGTAGAATAAAAAAAATCCTGGTTGTATTGAGTGTGCTTTCTTTATCTTTAGGGACATGTTTTCTTAATCGTGTTTGATAATGAAGAAGTAAGCTATGCATGCCTATCGTAATTTCTTAACAATTTGTCGTATTAAAATATAAGTCGGAGCCAGTATACGTCACGGTCTAAACAAATAACGCGTATTATTATTATTATTATTATTATTATTATTATTATTGATAGGGAGAAAGCAGAAATCCGCACAACTTCACATTCCAAAATACGTTATTATATGCGGCCATTTGTTGGGCACTGAGGCATTGTGGTATTGGCAATAGAAAAGAACTTTGCAATCCTCTGTTAATACGTCACTTCCGGTAACCTCACCTCGCCTGCAGAAACCTCGGTCCTTGACGTAGCCATCGCAACAGAACGTTCCGTCAGTGAAGACCGTGTACGGAACTCGTCTGGCAAGACAAAGAGAAACAGTGAAAGAAATGTTCGTATCTGATTTATGTTGCATTCGATTGACGTGGATAGTTTAGGTAATGGACTTGTGTTTAGATACCGACATTTTCGGAATGTTTTCGGTGTTATAAGAGTTTCAAGAGGGTTGAGTTGGACCCCGTGTAACAATATAATCTGGTTGCTCTGTCTTGCATAGAGATGTAGCCAAGGTAATGTGCATAATTTTTAATCCAGTGCAAACAACTTGTCAAACAATTCTACATTTTGTGCAAAACTACGATTGTGTTCTTTGATAAAATCAAATGGGTGTAGGTCATATGTTTTAATTTACCCAATTACCAACTTGCATTTGCGTGAACTGTGAAAATACATTACGAAGAAAACTCAATATGGAAAATGCTCGTGTTCTTTTGCTGCCCAAGCCAACACGATCAGTGTCCAAACATTACTTCCATGACTAATAATCCTAGTAATCTCGATGATGATGATGATGATAATGGTGATGATGATAATGATGATAATGATAATGCGGTAACATGTATTGCACCCAAATCCTTAGATGCCAAGCTCAGAGGCGCATCAAGATAAAAAGGTTTGGCCAATCATCTGATGTGTTGTTCTGTTCAAACCAACGTACCCAGATGCAAGCATGCAAATATTATCCCAGCGACGCGAGCAACACGCGGCCTGCAAAGCTGTACTTAGATTTCAGGGTGTCGGTGTCACGTTTGTTTTCACCTTTCACTGTCACCTTCACCTGCTGCTAAACCTCTCACTCTATCATGTCTCAGGTTGGTCTCGTAAAACATGTTAGTTGACATGCGATTTTGCCTATAGTAGGCCACCGTGACGCATGCGATCGCTATAGGCATTGTGGCCACATGCGTCATAGCTTCACATTACATCAACACAGTTTTAAGTGAATTATATTTATTCTAATAATTTACGCCGTGTGTAATGCAAAGCAAAGTGGAATAGGGTAATAAAACACTAATGCATCCTGTGACGCTGCGGGAACCATTGTGCATAAGGCGCCAACTGTCGTACTATACGTTCACCTCCCATGACCCAAGTCGTTACTATCAGTTGTCTTATTCGTCTGCTGTACCCATACAGTCAAATCAAAGGTAAAAAGAAAAATATAAGTTTTTAAATAGCGTGGTATCCAGTCAAGCTACACTGACTGTGCGGAGACTATTCGGACACACATTCCCACCACCAGCTACTTGTTTAATTTATGTAGTTGAATTACCTGGAGCAGCAAGGAGTAAAGGAGCAGCAAGGAGTAAAGGACCAGCAAAGAGGAAAGGAGCAGCAAGGAGTAAAGGACCAGCAAAGAGGAAAGGAGCAGCAAGGAGTAAAGGAGCAGCAAGGAGTAAAGGAGCAGCAAGGAGGAAAGGAGCAGCAAGGAGTAAAGGAGCAGCAAGGAGTAAAGGAGGACCAAGAGTAAAGGAGCAGCAAGGAGTAAAGGAGGACCAAGAGTAAAGGAGCAGCAAGGAGTAAAGGGACAGAAGAAGAGCGGGAGGAGAATGTGAGCAGCAGCAGAAGATAGAAGGAAGTTGAGACTGTTGAAAGAGAATACAGTGGGAGAAAAGTGAAGAGAGGAAAGAAAAGACGAAGAAAAGATTATAGTAATCGTGGCCAACTTCACAACCTCGCCCCTGACGACAGGGACAACAAGAGCAGAAGAACAATACGACATTGTGTAGACAGATACACCAGTCTTACCGGACGCAGTAGCGGGTTGGTGTCTCGCCGAAGTCACAGATGTACTTCTGAGTACGGTAGAAGGTTTCTTTCTTCCTGCAGGCGTACTGCCAGTAGTCCCTGTTCTCGTGACAACCGCCGCAGTCTGTCAGACACAGGGGGTGTGTTTGTAGGAGTGATCAGTTTAGAGCACGATGTCTACTCGACAACGGTAGGAGCACATATCTTTAAGTATAAACTATGATCTACCATAAAATGTTTGTCTGTCAGGATATACGCAACCAAATGTAGATGCATTTTGCCGATTGCGAAGAAATGTGTAAAATAATGGGTGATACAGCATGCCCTGATATTGAATGGACGGTATCGTTAAATTGAATCTATTTTATAGTTAGGCCTAGTCTTGAACATGGGAACAATGCTACGTGTCTTTTTTTAATCTAGTCTTAGCGACAGGTTTATACAAGCACACGTAAACACATATCGCACACACGCACACACAGCATAAACATGCAGACACAAACACGTATGCACAAACGAACGTACGGATGCATAGACACATCTACACACACACACACACACACACACACACACACACACACACACACACACACACACACACACACACACACACACACACACACGCACGCACGCACGCACGCACGCACGCGCGCACGCACGCACGCACGCACGCAGACATACATGCACAGACATTTTTTGCTACAAACACAATCACAATGTGCATGACCATAGAAATTATTCACCTTTCTGAATGTAGAGAAAACGACATTTTAATTATAGCTTTACGATTTACGTCGTAGGGCGCGCAGAAATACTAAATTACCATTTTGCGTGTTGCTTCAGAGACAAGGTTCGGTTCTCACGGCGACTACAATACTAACTCACTTACTGCACTTTAACCTTCATGATAACTTTCAACAGATTTAAAGTATTGCTGTTTCGCGTTCTCCTTAAGAAAAAGTCAAGTGAATCGACTGCCTGAGCAAACGCAAATGGCTCCTTTAGAGGCGACATCTCGTAACATGCAAACTGGCGATAAATTGTACAACAACAAATGAATTGCCTTGTCAAGCTTAGTCGGTTTGACTGCGGCGATGTTCTGGTTAATTCTGTCGTTCACTGATGGGTCTACATACCGATGTGGCAATAGATGCCTTCAGCGTGGTATCCACCACAGCATTTCTGGACCAGGTGGCGTACTGTCTTTGTCCTGCGTGAAACAATGTCGAAGAATTTTTGTTCTCTCTCACGAATAATAAACAAGACGAATACAGGCCAGAAAAGCCAGACCCTGATTAAATCAAGTCATTTGACGCCTGTCAACCAGCAGCAGTAAATATCTATATCAATAGTACCTGCAATAATTTAGATTTCTTAACACATGAAGATATTTGAAGTTGAAATGTATGTAACCTTTAGCTCTTAGTCACAATTTTAAAATGGGATTTGCATTCGTCAGTTTTGCATCTATGGGCCTGGAATTATGAACGTGAGCTAGTGGATTTCAGTAGATATTTTTTTTCGACCGGGGCAGTGGATCGCAGGAGGCTACAATATAAATTGAACAATTTTAGGGTAGGATACTCCCTTTCCCCCAGGCAGCGCAGCATATACCTGCCTGCGTGCGTGCGTGCGAGCGTGTGTATGTAGGCACGTACATATGCATGTAGTAGCAGCAATGACTGAACACACCAACTATAAGAGCAAACCTCAGCAACAACCTCACGAGACAACAAGAGAGACACCAATGGTGACAACAGGTGCACGTACTTCCAACACTCGTGGCGCCGCCTGATGGGGTCCCTACACAGCACGGCGATACGGACCTTCTTGCTGTTGTAGCTGAAGCAGGCTCTCTGGGCCGCCCACTGCCGCGTGCAGCCGCCGCAGTTCCTGGCTGCTGTAACACCGACCCACTCCACTCGTACAGGGAAATACATGCAACTGTTTCAGTCTCTCCATCTATAATGACGGTACTGATGATAAGTATGCTATGCATTGTGTTTGATGTGCAATGCTGCCAATCAGTTATTAGGAATATGGTGTACAGATTTATGTGTTGACTTGATAGCTCTGTTAACTATATTTTTAATGACATACTAACTTCTAGCGTAAGATTCACGTCCAGGATCCGTAAACACTGGAACAAGCTTTTCTATGTGCACACTTAATTGAAATAACTGTATGCATGTTTCTTTTATACACTTCTGTACTTTTATATACTGTACATATTGTCTGTCTAATGTATCATATGGACCTGAGAGTCACATGTACTTGCTGTATCTGCTCTGTTGAGTCTGGAATA